>JAPFBL010000187.1:2900000-3392500 GCA_026182355.1 Hermatobates lingyangjiaoensis | reverse complement strand
CGACATTCTTTGTCATATATATATATATCAATGATCAAACCACAATAAGAAATGGGAAAACAAGACTAAGATCTTTCAACCGTAACAAACGGTATTCGTCAGAGTCAAAAACCCAACTGAACACTAGATGCAGAAAACATCTGGTGAGGAGTTGAGAAGAGTGGGAGGGAAGAGTAGTATTTTAAAAGGGTGAAAGCGCAGGAAAGGACTAATGTCCAGAAAGGGATGTTTGGGGAAACAAAAAAGTACAGTAAGAAAAAGTAAAAAACTGTCCGCTAGCTATCAACCCTCTTTGAAGAGGCTATTGCCCCCGTGATGAAAGTATCAAGTTTGAAGAGACCGTTACTAATGTTTATAATATTTGATCTATTAAATTTAATTAGAGACGATTGAATAATATTTCTTAACAACATTGACAGCTAGCGGATAGTTTTTTACTTTTTCTTACTGTACTCCTTTATTTCCCCAAACATCCCTTTCTGGACATTAGTCCTTTCCTGCGCTTTCACCCTTTTAAAATACCACTCTTCCTTCCCACTCTTCTCAACTCCTCACCAGATGTTTTCTGCATCTAGTGTTCAGTTGGGTTTTTGACTCTGACGAAGACCGCTTGTTACGGTTGAAAGATCTTATTCTTGTTTTCCCATTTCTTATTGTGGTTTGATCATTGATTGTTATTTCACGTGTTTATGTGAAATCTTTATATATATATATATATATACATATATTACAGTTCTGGTCCTTACAGTATGTAGTGTAGCTAGGGAACTGATTAAACACAATTTTAATTAGTAGTGTAAAAATCTCATCTTTATGTAGATACGAATCCTTAATTTCAAACTAGATATACATTTTTTCTCCAGTTCATGGTTCCTATCAATTCTTATCATAAATATTTTCAAAAAATTTTGCACAATATGTGAAAGTTATGGATCACCTACGTGTGAACACATATGTTAAAATATATATGGCAGTTTTACGATTTAGCATGCACTAGTATGAGATATTAAAAGAGTAATATTCTCTTTACGATGTTATAAGAAAGTTACTTCAAGATTTTTGGGAAAGTTTTCTCACATGTTCGGTCCTTGACACGATGAACATTAATAATTACATTAATACGATCAACAAGCTTAAAAATTAATAATTTATGTAGAACTTTAAGTAATTTAAGAGTCAATGAGAATATATAATAATAATCTAATTCTTATATTTTTGAACTTTTTTAAATTTTAATTTTTTACTGTATTGTGCCAATATATTGTATAATTTTATAATTAAGATTTACAAAAAAAATAAAATTTGAGATATTATTGAATTATACTGAAACAGATAAACTGTCTATGTTATAAGTTAAAAGTTTATCTCCTAGAAGTAAATGAAAATTATTTTAATTAATTTTATTTTTTTTTTGTTTTATGTGGAATGGGTCTTTGGCATTTTATTTTGTTAACCTCATATGCTTAGAAAGTAAGAATGTATGTTGTTCCAACGTAAATTTATTGTGGTAGTACAATTTGGATATTTAGACAGAGTCCGCCCCTAGTGGAGCCATGCAGCTATACCACAGGTTGCATCGGCATTATTTTCCACACGGTTCTTCAAACCGGGGGTTATAAGGGCCACTGACCCTACCTACAGCTAAGCAGATTCAGTAGGACCATTGGTCCGGAGTTTGATCCGAAACTATTAAAATAAGTCGGTGATACGGGCGGCGGGGGCCCATGGAGAGGTTCTCTCTTCATCCCACCAACTGAGGTTGGACTCGTAGTGGCTGTTCGTTGGGTGGACTCAGGTTGGGTAAACCCTCGTGGTCGCTGTGTAAGAAGCAGTAAGTTCATCGGGCGGATGTCTGCTTAGCATGCCGGGGAGCTAGAGCTACAAACCTTGACCAGTAGGAACGAACCACAATCTTAGCTAAGTCGGCTGGAATACTGGTAGGTGCGTTAGCGCGTTTGTCGTTAGTACTGAAGGTTCGAGGTTCAAATCTTGTTCATTATCCTAGATTTCTCATATGTGAGATGGAAAATTTGTGCATACCATTCATATGTGTGGATGCAGAGTTTCGGTTCCAAGCCTGTACAATATCGGGTAGGTGTTAAAGATCCCCATTCTAATGAAATTGAAAAGGTAGGACTGCAGATGTAAAATGTGGCTTCGCCTAAACTGAAAGAATGCCAAATAACAATTAAACCGTACCTTTTATCCATAAAACAGCAGTTCATAATTTACATAAGCGTACTTTTAAAACAATAAGAAATTCCTATCACTGATACAGGTGTGAATCATAACTGACACCTTCATATCTGGATTAATTAATTAATTAAATCGCTTTAAAAACTTAAAACAAGATTTTTATATTTTTTAGTATTTGAGTGGCAATAATGAATGCCAATAAAAGAATTTCTTCTTTTTTGTATTGAACAAATATTTCAACCATTTATTGAAAATGTGCAGTATTATTCGTTTCAAAAGAATAGAATTGCAAATGGATCATTCTAGAAAGTTTCAATGCATTTGGTTGAAAAAGATTGGACTAAAGAAACTCAATTGTCTTGTTTTCTCATGTAGTGAAATTAGAACACTCAGTCAAGCGGCAAATGTCTGATGTGATGTATCTTCCAAGAGAATCATAACTGTCCAGGAAGGATCTACCAGCTTCATAACAAACAGTTATATAAATAACACATTCTCCGCAGCTCATTCAAAGAATAATACTTGAGTTCTACTTGGTTAAATACAACCATATAGTAGGAAATAAATTTCCTTTTTTTTTTTTTTTTTTATAAAATTCATTTAATAAATGAGTTTCCGTGAAAGTCAAAGAAGGAAAGTAATTTTGCAGTTTGAATACAGTCTTTCAAAAAAATGGGCTAATAAAGTAGGAGGCTGAAGACATCCTTGTTATTACTTGAGCAGCTCTCGTAACAGACGTCAAAATTGAAACTACCAAAGAAAAGATTGTGTACACAAATTTAAGTAAATATATTTTAAAATCCCTTTTAATCTATTTTTTCGTATATTATATGTACCAGTTTTTATTATTAAGTACCGAAACTTATAAAATAAAACTTTTTTCAAATTAATATCGTTGGCTATTCACGAAATGTAAATTTAAATTATTAGTTTGAAAAATTTGAATTTTTTTTTGGCTTATTCAACTGTGAGATATTTGGAAACAAATTATATATGTATTTCAATCTCTCTCTCTCTCTCTCTCTCTCTCTCTCTCTCTTATATATATATATATATATATATTATATATATATATTGAAAATGACACCAAATTTAGCTGATTCCTGTTTCCTAACAAGTTTCTCAATTTTTCTAAATAACACTCTCGTTATTTCGTCTACACAACAAAGTACATCTTCTATGGTCTACATGTTTCGAATGATCAACATTCATCATCTGGACGTGAATAAGATCTAAGGTGAAAAATCTGGTTTATATATACATGGAGAAGGTAGAAGGGGGTGGTTTTCCATAAAGTTTAAGAAATGGTAGGCGTTAATCCTGTGGGGTGAGTGGCCTCTCGGTCTGAGTGGCTACCTGCAAGGGTTTCTGGATGTCAACTAAACAGCTTCAAAATACGGCTACTATTTTCGACCTGAATATTTAGACGTGGCTTCAGTTTTTGAATTAATATAGCCTCTAAAATTTTTAGTTTATGGTGGTTACCTTCTTTTTTTTTATTTTTACTTTTTATTTTTTATTTTTTTTACTTATTCACGTCCTGATGATGAATGTTGATCATTCGAAACATGTCGACCATAGGAGATGTACTTTATTGTGTAGACGAAATAACGAGAGTGTTATTTAGAAAAATTGAGAAACTTGTTAAGAAACAGGTATCAGCTAAATTTGGTGTCATTTTCAATAATGTGTGTGTCAAAGAAGGACTGCTACCAAAATTTACGAATATATATATATATATATATATATATATATTTCAATCTATATATATTACATACATAGATTGAATACATAGATAGATTCAATATATAGATTGAAGTCTATATAATTTACTTACTAGATATATTTACAAATATCATCACTTAAAAATGTAATGAAAAACCGAACTGTGGTCTCTTAGATACTACCACAAAAGAATGGTAACTTTTAATCCATAACTCTTTGGTTTTTTTTTAAGTTTTCCCCACGGGTAGTAACCCTACCAGGAAGGAGTTTATCTTTGTAACCTGTTCCCTTTTAAATTACTGGTTTCCTCTTACTTTTATATACATTCGCACAACATTGAATTGTAACATAATTTATACCCCCCTCCCCCTCAAACTCACTCTCTCTCTTTCTATATATATAATACGATATAATTTACATAGGCTAATAGAGCAAACTCTTTGGTGTGTGGAGCAGGTTTTTAAGCAGACTTGTGAAACACCTAAACTCCTCGTTGTTTCTGATTGATCGTCCTGTAAAATATTATTAATTGCTTTACTCTGCACTTCAATTCACGCAAAAGACAACCATTTGCAATATCTATTAAACAGAATTCAAGACAGTATACAGTCTTTCTGTTTTGACGGATACAAGATAAAATGATAAATTAATCGTTTATGCTATTATAGTATATAAAGATTGTCAAACAACGAGGTGAACAGTTGTCTTCGGTTAGGACTCTCGGATGGATTAGCTGAGGTTGACTTCAGCTAGTTACGAGCATATATGGTGCAGCAAGTCTGATTCACTCATCAAGAAAAATCAGTATGGAAGAGTCATATAATAAAGTACCTTGTTACTAAATCAAGACAATGATCACTAAAAAGGCCTACACTAACAGTAAACTATACTAGTTAACATTACAAAAGAACAACACACGAGGAAGTTTTCCTCCACTTTTACTACTTGGCGACCTACTCTCTCCAAAGACTAAATTTACATGTGAGTCAGGCTCTGAGTGGAATATATATATATATATATATATATGCTCTGGACCACATATACTTTTGCAAATGCTTACAGTTTGCAAAATCAGTTTGATTTTGGACTTGGACTCATTTGCAAATCTTATTTTATTAGACTCAGAGAACGTCAAAACTTGTATTTCCGTTGAAAACTTGATCACAAATTTTTTTTCCAAATATAATACTTTAGTTTTCTATATTTCATATAGAGTGTAAATGATAGTAAACAAAATGAAAAATATAATGTTTAAAATTAATTCAGTTTGTTGTTTGTTGTCATTAAAACAGAATGCGTTTCTCAGTATAATTTTGTCTGGTCCATGAGACACAATTTAAACATAATCCAGTGAGCTCTCTTACATCGGTAAAGATTAATAATCTAGTAGACCACGTTGAATTTTGAATAAATTGATCATCTTGCTGCAAGTTCATATCCGTTTACTGACTGCTTTCAGTAGCTTCATAACACTGTCAGCATTTTGTAGTCTGTTATAGCCTCCGAGAAGACTGCAGATTATCATTTTGAAAAATCACAATGACTTCCTATTCAATATTATATTCAATGTTAGAATCGTGCAAACCTAAATGACAGATAACCACTGAATTATAATTTGCTTCATTTAATATTTTATTGTTATTTATTTATTTATAATTATGTCATTATACAACCATTTTAATAGTTTTGTTATTGAGTGAGTGTATATTTGTAATGCTACTCGTAGATTGCTTTAAATATGAAAATATCTCTTCCCTTCATATATTCTTCAATATATCATCATATAAAAATAGCTTCACCCAATTAGTCAAAAAGTTTTTCTCATTTTTTCTAAAATAATCATCCATCCCAGTGAATGCAGAAAGTTATTCTCGATTCTATCTGCAATTGCCATACCTATGATGTTACTAACTACAATAGTTTCCTTCTCCAACATCATGGGACTGGAATCCAGCAAATATGTTTTCTCTTATAAGCTTATATTATTATAAGCAAAGCAAAAGCATGTTAAAATTTTATAAACACTATTCCTAGTAAAGAAAAAGAGAAAAAAAGAGAAGAGGAGAGAGATAGAGAGATAGAGAGATAGAGAGATAGAGAGATAGAGAGAGAGAGAGAGAGAGAGAGAGAGAGAGAGAGAGAGAGAGGGAGAGAGAGAGAGGGAGAGAGAGAGAGGAGAGAGAGAGAGAGGGAGAGAGAGAGAGAGAGAGAGAGAAGAGAGAGAGAGAGAGAGAGAGAGAGAGAGAGAGAGAGAGAGAGAGAGAGAAGAGAGAGAGAGAGAGAGAGAGAGAGAGAGAGAGAGAGAGAGAGATGGATAGAGGGAGGATGGGAGGGAGGGAGGGAGAGTGAGGGAGAGAGAGAGAGAGAGATGGATGGATGGAGGGAGGGTGGGAGGGAGGGAGGGAGAGTGAGGGAGAGAGGGTGAGCGGGGGATGGATGGAGGGAGGGAGGGTGGGAGGGAAGGAGGGAGAGAGAGAGGGAGTGAGAAGGAGTGGGAGAGAGAGAGATAAGGAAATGAACGGAGAGATTTAAGGGAATTACCTTTCAGTTTAAAATGTTAAAATCAAATACTTGACTCAGATGAAAAAACTACATAACCAGTTTTAGTAAAATTTATGAAAATCATGGCAGGTTTCTTAAAAATCCGAAGTGGCCTACACTCAACTCGAACACACACACACACACACACTCACACACACACACACACACACACACACACACACACACTAACACACACACACATATATATATATATATATACAGTTTTATTTAACGTAAGCATCCATATTTTAGTCAATATGTGTTATTTGTTTGCATGTAGCTATAATCCTATTATTAGTTTTAAAAAATTTGAAATCATTGATCAGTCTAACGTGATATTAAAATCATTCAACCAAGGTTCTGAATCTCATTGGACTCACATGTTCCACGGCTGTACATGTCATAATGCGCATCGCATTGTTTTAACTAAACTTAACTTCAGATCAAGTACTTTAATGACCCTTATAAACACCGATTGAGAATTATCGCTTATTTCTCTATGTTTAGGCATGATTTGGCAAAAATCTTATCCATTTCAGGGTGGTTGCCTCAAAACCGGATAGAGCTGAGCTTTCTATCTCCTCACGACAGAGAGCCTGCATTCTTCGTTATGATGTCAATTTCAACTTCCATTCATAATAGGTAAACAAACAAATTTCTAATAGTGTTTTTTATATATACAATATTAATATATATATATATATATATTATATACATATATATTTATATTATATATATATATTTCACTGATAAAACGAAATACGATCCAAACTGGATACAATACGAGTTCGAGATTAACAAAGAGCAACACACAAAGTAGGGAAACACACTTACAGACTCAAATTTTCGGGTAAGAAAAGAGAATGGGAGACCAAGCACGTTGTAGACGCAACGGCAAGTAACCAACGTTGGTTACTTGCCGTTGCGTCTACAACGTGCTTGGTCTCCCATTCTCTTTTTTCCTGAAGACGGATTACCCGAAAATTTGAGTCTGTAAGTGTGTTTCCCTACTTTGTGTGTTGCTCTTTGTTAATCTCGAACTCGTGTATATATATATATATATATATATATATATATACAATAGACTCCCAATCTATGAAGCAATAGAAATATCCAAAAATAGCCCTATAATCAATAGACAACAAACTGGGATGTCAAGAGTACTCAAGCTACTCGGAGAACAAGCCCCAGCAATAGGCCAAACCAATAACCAATGAGAAGGAAGAACCACAATAGCACAGCCAATCAGCGCTCACCCCCCCTGACTCTCGGCTATATAAGAAGACCGGTAACCCACCTGTTTTGTGTCTTGAAAATGACTGCAGTGGACAGTCGAAACGCGTCGACAAGAAGAATTCATTCCTTGAACCGTTGTTCTCACAACGAAAAATTAATTTTCCGCAAACTTGAAAAGTTGGAGAAGAAGATCATCGATCGACAATATTCAGTCGTGTATAACCAATCATGTATAAAGGAAGGACTGCTACCGAAGTACACTAATATATATATATATACACCTTCCTCCGAAAGTTGGCTACACTGTTTGAGTGCTTCAGTTCGAACGCCAAGTCAGTCGTTATCAGCCTTTGGAGCGATTCACTTCTTTTCCTGAAGACGAGGACATCGAAATATAGTAGTGAGTTCAGTGATTTCCTTTCTATGTGTTCTTTTTAAATTCAAGTATATATATATATATATATATATATATATATATATATATATATATATATTGGTATAAATAGGCAGCAGATCCTCTTTTAAACAGGTATCACTAAAATTAACCGCAGTCTCGGCATTCACGATCTTAAGAATGAGAGATTCGATCCTACGAACTAACTTCCTGCTAACAGGGTTCAACTGGAAAAGGAGTTGGACAAGTGACATGTTAAATTAAAATCGATGACTCCTGCTTAGTCATTGCTATTAATAGATTAAAAGCATTAGTACAGGTTAATATAAAGAGAAGGTCAAAGGTCAATAAAGAACAAGAAACAAGCGGTTAGAATAAAAGAGTTGAAAGGTCAACAGTATAACTGGACTAATAGGTAATATATATATATATAATTAAAAGAAACGGCCCAGCAGACTTTTTTAAATAAAATAAATTCAAAACGAAGGAAACACACAGAAAGACACAGACATAACTCACATCGATATTTCGACCATCGTCATCATCAGGAGGTGTGAAGAGCGAAGAGTCCCGCTCGAAATATCGATGTGAGTTATGTCTGTGTCTTTCTGTGTGTTTCCTTCATTTTGAATTTATTTTATTTATATATATATATACTCGTATATATATGATCAAACTATATACCCAACACCCAACTCAACTGGGTTTTGGGTCTGTCGAAGTCTTGAAAGGTCGTAGTCTTTTTTTCCCATTTCATATTGTGGTTTGATCATTGATTGTTATTTCACGTGTTTATGGTGAAATCTTGTTATTAATATATATATAGATAAATATATATATTTGTAAATTTTGGTAGCAGCCCTTCCTGTATACACACATTGTTGAAAATTAGAGCATATTTAGCTGAAACTTATGAAGAAGCAAGTTTCAGCTAAAAATGTATACATATTTTTTGTCTTCCCCTTGGAGATATAGTATTATATAAATGTAAGTCCAGTTGGAATATGTTTTTTTTTTTTAAATTAAATGGACCAGTTTAATTTTTATGTTCCTTAACTACATTCTTCTTGATTTTTTTGTGATCATAAGTAATTTTGTTATTTATTAAAATGGAACAAATTATGATGAACGTTAATAGAAGTTATTAAAATTATGATGAACGTTAATAGAAGTTATTAAATTTAGATATTTACTAAATATTCGTTTTTTACAGATTTTTCATATTTCAATACGTTCTTTGTGCTATAAAATAAAAAAAAAGGAAATAGATGTATGACTGGAGTGCGAGACCTAGTACAACAAAGCCTTGTTATTTAATGTCAGCAACTAAAGCAAAGAAAACGGTCAGAAAGTGTTTCATAAGAAGTTCTAACAAAACTGGGTCTCGAAAATTGAAAACTTGTTACATTGGCAATACAGGGTTGTGAAGACGTGGGAGAGTAAGAGAGTGTAAGAGAGAGAGGGAGTGCGCCAAGTCCAGCGACTGCGATAAGCCCTGGGAAGACGAGGCCTGTGATTTACACGAGCACCACTTTACAGCCTTGTAAACTGTTGCACGTTTTATGTTCAATTTCCCTTATCTTCCTCTCACATAAAGTCGGCCTTTTTCCGTAATTAAACCATTTTGGAGGAAAATTAAATTAAGTCTGGGGATAAAGCTGCAGTCAATTGTCACCAAATGCAGGCTCTGTCTGTCCTGCCACCGCATCCCTTTACCCTACTTAGATTGTATATCTTTCCAGCAACTACTCTTATCACTATTTTCTTCTCATTAAACATTCCTAGTGTTTTAATGTATAGTACTACTTAATAGAGTTAAATAAATTTAATTATTAATAATATCATAACAAAATACATCAAACTTATTTAAGCTTCAACGACCTATGAGATCCTTACATTCATAAAATTTATTAGAGCATGAGACTAGCATAATCAGTGAAGTAGAGTAGGGGTCTTTGAAAAGAGAAGTGAGACAATTTTTGTATTGATGTATTTTTTTTCTCACAAAATAGTCCCCCTACTTTCAGGGAGTTTATTGCAACTTTTTTCATGCTACATTTTTTATGTTACATGCGTAGTATTATTACATAATTACTGCAACACAATTTTTAAAAATAAATAATCATTTTATATAATAGACATTACTACTAAAAAAATCTGGAGTGGCCTACACTCTACTTTACTATAAGTAACTTAATGTCAAATTTCTTGAGTATATAAAACATAACGTCTCATTTAAGCGTAACGTAAACATCTAAATGGGATATAATTATTAGCCTTTCATTCCTGAGGTAGTACAGATAGTGATTGAAGGACATATCATTTTATAAGCTTATTTTTGTACATCACAGATAATTTATTATTTGCAAATAATTGCATTAGTATAACTACAGCAGTAATAACATTTTTGAAAAACCAAAGTGAACATTTCTTGATACGAAATATTCTCCTACAAGAGAACATGGCTTTTGTTCAAATAGCCAGTGGATTTCTTACATCGTTTACTTGACATCCTTCTACTTTGAATATTAAAGTAAAATTTTAAAATTTAAAACAGGAAAATACCCTTTTTTTCTCTGAAAAACATCTTAAACAGCGAAGAAAATTTTGTTTTAAGGTGATTTGTTAATTAAAGATGTACGATAATTACAGTTATTAATCTCTAAACGGAAGATTCAGATTATGAATTATCATTTACATTTTTGATCTTTTATAGAATTATCATACTGGGAATTTTAATCTTTAAAATAATAATAATAATAATAAGCTTCTTAGTATTTAATAAGATCATTTTCCTTCCCCTTTGTCAAATAACATATATACGAATTTTTTTTCACTGAGTGTTATTATTTTCCTGCACAATATTATTCCTCTTACATCTCATATAATTCAATAAACAATTTAAACTGTTCCTTTATAAAATCAATTTTATCTCAGTGGATTTGCTCAAATAATTTCTAAGTCAATGTAAACAATGTAAAAAAATACAAAAAATTCGACAAGTATAGCAGGTGATCTCTTAGTCTAGGGTAAACAAAGAGTTTTTATATCATTATTGCTCTTTCCCGTAATTGAAACTTCATGATTTTTTTTGTGAATTGCTAATTTTTTGTTCCATTTTTGGTCAAATTTTCTTTTTTTTTAACGAGCCGTTTAGCGTCAAAAAAACATTTTCTGAAAACACAAATCGTACTGTAACGCACCTTTAGCGAATGTAATTTTGAAAAAAAATATCTCAACTCATTCTCCACATAACGTTCTATTTTTAGGCATAGTTTCATTTTGATCCACCAAACAGTATGGCTTGTATCGCTCTCACAAGGTTTGAGATTGAACTATAAGTCAAAATTTTTACATTTTATTGAAAAAAAATATTTCCTGTTGATTTAAAATTCTGAATATATTTTTCGTTTGTTCCATTTGTAACCTCAATAAATAATGTAATAATGTAACCTCAATCAATTTGTAATGTCAAAATTTCAAAACTCTAGTGTTATTAGTTTAGGAGAAATAAATGTTTGAAAAAAAACGGTTTTTGGCAAAAAAAGTGGCTTTCCCATCATGCATAATTCTTCCCAAACAATAGGGATCTTCTTCCCTATGAGGCCCATTTGTGTGTAAAATATCAACTTGATCCATCAAAGATTCTGGACCGTAGCGTGGTAACAAGCAATGCTAACACACGCACCCACCCACGCACCCACACACACACACACAGACATAATCGTAAAAACGTCATAAATCGACTTCTGGGACCTCAAAACATGTAATTCCGTCAAAATCTCGAGATCGAATTTTTTCACGATCACTATACTTTACTTATAGTAAAGTAATAAATTACAATATATATGAAACGACATATTGATTAACAAATTTAAATAGAAAGAAAAAGAACTACTTATACTAATTGATATTAGTATATGCTTATAATATGCAATTATTCTAATCGTTCAACAATTGTTCAAGATTTAAACTAATGGTTGATGTAGTATGAAGTGAACAAGAGCAGATTTGAGTATACAAAAACAGGAGATATAAATGACTAAACGGTATTTTTCGCTGAAGTTAGCTACTGCGACTGTTCAGTTTATGTCTCTCCATAAAAACTTTTTTTTTAAATTTAAATTTTTTTCTTTATCAGTTTAAATTTCTAAGTTCTTCAGATGACGGATAAGCAAGTATTATCTTTTCAAAGAACAATATATGTAAATGGAGGGAGGTCAAAAAGTAAGTTTACCTTTGTATTCAGTAAAGGTTACGTCTAAAGAGAAAGGAAAATAAGATAGTAATTCTGAAATATGAGAACTAAAAACCGTTTTTTAGCATAAATGCTCTAAAATATAGGTATTCAGTGAATTCAACAACATTTAAAAAATATATATTTTTTGACTTTCATGGGTCATTATAATTTACTATATACCTTTTAATTGGTTGAAACATTATTATAATTTAAGAAATTTGTTTGATAATCAGTAATTATAAATATAAACTCTTGATGACCCGTAATTTTGCATTTATATTTATGCACAATTATTTATAGTTATTGTTATTTATTACTAGATAACTATATGTATAAAGCATTTAGTCTCAAAACAGTTTATTTAAGTTCTAATGTTTCAAAATTACTATCTGCAATTCGAATTCAATGTTTATAATATTTATATAAAACATATTTATAATAAGTAAACCATATTTAATAAATCGAAAATAAATAAAACATAATTTGTGGAAAACTTAATACAATTTCCTTAGTAAATAATCAACATTTGTTTTTGCTAATGAAGTTAGATTCATTACTGAAAGATGTGGAAATCTTGTTATTGCGAAAAAGCTTCTGGAGAGGGTCCTTAGAAGAAGGCTGATCATTCATTCTGTCACAAAAGAGCAAAATATACACCATTGCTCTTTTCTTTTTAAAAGATGTTTATTTAAAAATAAAAACAAACTAGGGAACTTATGCATGTTGAGTTCTAGTACCCTCTATATTGTATATACAGTACATTTTAATAATTAGGTTAAATTAATATTTTTTAATATTATTAATAATATTATATAGATTATATTTTGAATAATTAGTAGCGTATGACAATATATGTTTGAAAGCTTTGTATATTAGAACAATATTAGAATGTCATTTTTTAGTAGTATGTTAAATATTTATATTAGTTTTTTATATTAAACAATGTCATTCATTAAATATGATTGACAATTATATTGAAGCTTTCAAGTTCTTATATATACATTCTTAGAAAAGCTAATTAATTAATCGGTTAAACTTTCAAAGTCTTCTCTGAAAACTTTCTGTTTTGTTTTCAAAGTAAAATTGAAATAAAAGAAATCGACGAAAGCATTTCTGCTGGCCTCATTTCTAAAGAAGTTAGAATCCGTTTAAAAGTTTTTATATAATTGTTGAAGCAGTTTCAGTCATTTTACGTTTTGATGTAATAGTTGAGTTTTGAAATAGTTTTAATTGTTATTGATGATTCGTTAAAACTAAAAATTAAAATGTTTGGATTAGTTTAATGGCAAATTCTTTGAGGTCCTTTACTTTATAGTCGAGCTTAGATGGTTTTCTGCCGTAAAATTACTCAGCAGAAAATTCATTTTTTGCTGATGTCCTATTTATTTAATTCCAGACATCTTTGTTTTAATATTTTTATTATTACAATTTTACAGAGTTCTTATCATTTAGTTTTAATGTAATAGATAATTACATAGTATATTCATGAAAAACAAATTATTTTATGCACCTACTTACCGCTGATGTAGAGTTCGTATGCAATTATTTAACTTTAGACTTGTAATTAAAATTGGGAGTCATATTCTTTTCTTACTCCTAGTGGTAAGGACACTTTGATATTGTAGGAAATTATGATGGACATAATTTATAGAATTTGAATTCATGTTTTAAGGACAGTTAAATTCATGTTAGATATTTTTATTATAATACTTATGCGAATATTGATTGGCAGTCAAACAATTTGTAAACATGTTGCAATTAGAGATTTTGATAAATTATAATGAAACTTGACATATAAATTGTCATTAGATAGAAAATTTGTATGCATTTTAGACAAGATAAACTACTTTTTTTACTTACAGATAATCTAAATTTTGTATTTAATATTTTCGTAATATTATTTTTCAGGTCATTCGTTTCAGATGAGTTATTCGTTCTCAAAAATACTTAGAAAACTTTCACATATCTAATTTTACGTCCTAAACATAATCATTCACCCAGATCTTAAAGTCCCCTTCGTTCGTGACTATTCAAAAGACCGCTGCAGATGATTCCAGAGTAAACTCTCAACTCATCCAAACCCACATCCTTTCCTATTGGTAATCACCACAAACCCCCAAAGACTACTAAAACGGCAATGGTCACGGGATCTTCTGTCTTCATAAAGATTAACTATAGTTACAGAGTGCCAGCAATAGGTGTCCACCCGATTTACACAACAAAGTCAAAAAGCTAAAGGAGTAACCCTTAAACAAAATTACTTCTAAATACATGAAATTATAGTCAAAGTATCCCAAAAAACAGGAATTTATTTGTGTGTTTTCATAAATACGAAATAAATTTAACATATTGAAATGTATATCATCAGGAAAAGAAAACTTTTCAGGTTAAAATATAATAGTAACGAACACAAGTGTAATTTTCTAATCTTTGACTTATAGTTCTTTGAAAAAGAACAGAGCTATGAAGACGTTTAAATCAATCAAGAACCAAAAATCAGATAATCTAGTTATTTAGTAGTGATAATTATTGGACCAGTTTTGAACAAAGTTCGATTTGAAAGTCCGAATTTATTGCTAGCACAGCTGATTGGAAAAAATTGAAAGCCAGAGCAAAGTGCCAGAGAGTATTAAGAAACTTGAATTATATTCTTGAAACTTTTGTTTCCTTTCTTCTAACTTCTTTTCAACTAAGCCTATGGGATCATTAATAATAAGTTTCTTATTGCGTTCTACTTGTTAAGTGTCTTTGATCAATGGAATTGACTAATACATAGTTAGATAGGAAATTGAAATTTCTTATCAATTATTATGTATGTTTTGCAACTTTTGTTTAAATTACTCCGAATAAAGTTTAATTATGAAAAAGTTGATTTCAAGATTTTGTAGATTTACACTTTTTGAAGTTTCTTGAGTTTATTCTTCAATTGTTTTGATGATAATGATCATGATGATATGATGTCGATGATGTGTGATCGTGGATAGGTGTATAGGTGGCTGGTACCTTTTTCGTAGGCCTACAAAAACAGAGGAAATATAAGAAACAATACAATCACTCAAAAATCAAACATACATAAAAGTGCAATTAGTTACAATTAAGAAATTACAATAAAAATTTTGAATATAGGTTGGTGAGAAAACATACAGAAGTATAAATTTTGAAACAGAAAAACTAAGTATTACATTACAAATTATTTTACAAAGAAAAATAGTATATGTATATTAACAACAACTGTAGTTTGAATGAACACGTGACACTGAACTGAAATAACCAAGCAAGGTAACCAAATTTCACCAGACAGCCCAAAAGACACTAACACAATTTTTTTCCCATTAAGTATAGAAGTGATATTTCAAATTTAAATAGTATTTATTCGGGTGTGTTAAGTTAAACATTGTTGATAGATGAAAAAAAATTGTGTTAGTGTTTTTTTGGTTGTCTGGTGAAATTTGGTTACCTTGCTTGGTTATTTCAGTTCAGGGTCACGTAGTCATTCAGACTACAGTTCTTGTTAAAATCCGCATACTGCTTTTCTGTGTAAAATAATTTGTAATGTAATACTTAGTTTTTCTGTTTCAAAATTTATACTTATGTAAGTTTTCTCACTAACCTATATTCAAAATTTCTATTGTAATTTCTTAATTGTAACTAATTGCACTTTTATGTTAACGTTTGATTTTTGAATGATTGTATTATTACTTATATTTCCTCTGTTTTTGTAGGCCTACGAAAAAGGTTTTAAATAAAGACCGAAACGTTGGCAATGAGAGTTTAATTTGAACCTGAAGAACTGACCGAGTCCCGATAAACTTTAGTTTTGTATATATATAATATACTAGCCGTTGCGTCTACAACGTGCTTGGTCTCCGTTTCTCTTTTCTCTTGAAGACGGATTGCCCTAATATTTGAGTTTGTAAGTGTGTTTCTTTACTTTGTGTGGTACTTGTCTCCAATTTTGAACTGTTAAATATATATATATATATATATATATCAATGATCAAACCACAATAAGAAAGGGAAAACAAGACTAAGATCTTTCAACCGTAACAAGCGGTCTTCGTCAGAGTCAAAAACCCAACTGACGAAGACCGCTTGTTACGGTTGAAAGATCTATGTCTTGTTTTCCCTTTCTTATTGTCGTTTGATCATTGATTGTTGTTTCACGTGTTTATGTGAAATCTTTATATAATATATATATATATATATATATATGTGTTTTATTAAAGAGTATGCCGATCTTCATTTTCGTTCGTTTTTTATTTAATTTCTCCAGTTTTCTAAACTTGGTTTTTAACCCTTCAGGTAAACTAAATACTAACTCTCCGAAAGATTTATTCTTGAGTTCCATAGTAGTAATCGAATAATACACTCTAAACCTAACTAAAAACAAAGAAACTATACATTAAATTATTCCAACGTTTCGTTCACTTTGACCATCTTCAGGGATTTACAATATGACGACTAAACAACTTAACTTAAGGAAAAACACTAACAATAATTATTACAAACAATCTAGTCGCGAATTATTACATAGCTAACATAATGAATAGAAAACATCAAGACAACAAGGAGGTTACAAATCTTGGAGGTTCCAAAGTTTCAGGTTTTCCAGTTCGATTCATCGGTTATTAAAATTCACTACAACACTATGAGGCTGTCACTGACTCCAGGTTGCTATTTTGTTAGTGTCCTGCGTGGAGCTTTAAAATCCTACTGAAACTCGCTGTCTGGTTGTTGAGGTTGGGTTTATGCTCTCTAATACACAGGGCTTCTAGAATTTGTAGTCTATTATGGTCTTTTTCCTGGTATAGAATTTCTATGTTATTGGTTAATTCTTCTCTGCTCAGTTTGATGCTATGTATACTATGGGAATGATCTTTTGGAGCGCCAGCAGCAAGGTGCATGGTTAACCTCCGTGATAAAGTAGTTACCGTGGAGCCAATGTATGATGACTTTAGGAACTCACAGTTTCCTGTATTACAATTATAACGATAAACTACACTAGTTTTCTGGAGGAGAGGCTTCTGCTGTACGTTATTTCTGACAATCAAGTTAGTTGTGGAGGCACTTTTGTAATAGATACTTAGCTTAAGCCGGTCTTCGGAATTGTTGCATTTCGTATTAATTTTGACAATGTTCTTGATTACTCTTTCATCAGTTTTATATTGCTTAGAAAATTGGTTTCTGTAGTACACCGTTTCCGTTCTACCTTGGGTGGTTTGCTGCAGGACAGCAGGATTTCTTTTTGTGGTTTGATCATTGATTGATATTTCACGTCTTTATGTGAAATCTTTATATATATAATATAGGTGTGTCCTCTAATCGGGGTTCGGTCAATTTTCCAGAATCCTGGAAAATTGACCGAACCCCGATTAGAGAACACACCTATTCTATCAAACGGTCGATATATTATTGAATCTGTTATATATATATATATATATAAACACTAATAACTTCTCGACCGTGTGACAGATATACAACTAAAAAATGATTGATCGGGATGCGGTCAGTTTCTTCCACTTTATAATCTTTTTCCAAAGGCACAAGTAGGAGTATTGGCAATTGAAGGAGCTATTACAATTACATTTCTGAACTAGTAATGACGCTTAAACTATTCAAATGAAAAATGAATTTTTTTTTCATTTGAATAGTTTAAGCGTCATTACTAGTTCAGAAATGTAATTGTAATAGTTCCTTCAATTGCCAATACTCCTACTTGTGCCTTTGGAAAAAGATTTTAAATACAATCGAAACGTCGGCAATGAGAGTTTGAATTGAAAGTGGAAGAAACTGACCGCATCCCGATCAATCATTTTTTAGTTGTATATATATATATATATATATATATATATATATTGTTGTTGCTGAAATCTACAGTTCAAAATTATTTTGAACTCGTATTTATAAATAAATATATTTATATAGTATAAATATATATATGCAGTTGACTTTTGTCTTCTCGTCGCTCAACTTCCTTTCACGAGGAAGACCGTTGAAATATTGAATGTTAGTCCTAGTATCTTTTTAATTCGTGGTTATTTAAGTTTTCAGAGTATATATAAATGTTTTCAGAGTATATAAATGTCAGTGATCAAACCACAATATGAAATTGTTTGGGGGTGGGGTGGGGTGGGGGGCTATCTTTTAACAGTAGTAAGCGGTCTTCGTTAGAGCCAAATACCCAACAGTGACTCTGACGAAAACCGCTTGTTACGGTTAACAGATCTTTGCCTTTAATTTTAAAATTAAAACTTATAATTTTATTATAAACTTGCCTCCTATTTTAAGTCTTGATGTTAGAATTATTCTTTAATTAATTTAAATGTTTAATTTATTACTTCTTCAATTCTAATTTTATTCTCTAATTTTTACAAAAGTATTCTCGCTGTTTACACCTGTCAAAAGTCTTTGTTGGTCTTAATTAGCTATTTCGCATTGTAGTTAGTTGGTCAGCAAATCCATTTTGGTAGTTTATGGCACATAATTATGCCAGATTATGAGGTAGATGCTTTTTATCAAGAGCAATTCAGCTTTCTTACTATAACCATAATTAGTGTAGTAATTTATTTAAAAAATAAAACTTTATATGGAGATTCACTTGTTCCATATTATATTTTGAGATATAATCATGATTGGGTAAGAAGATATCCGCCTGTATGTACATGAAACAGCCTCTTAACCTGAGATGATACCAGTAGTTCATCACTATGTTATAATAACGATTATTAGACTAAAATTTAGAAACTGACGCAATACCAAGTCATGGGCTGTTGGGTTGTGGCTCTTCTGTTACGTCTTACATTCAGATGGAGTGATAAAATTTATAAGCGTTGGGAGGAACTGGGTCGTGAATACTGACCTACTAGTGGACTTGAAGAACAATAGCGTCTTACGTCTCTTATACAGCCATTAGGAAAGGAGCACAATGAGAGAGGTTGTGAAGGAGTTTAGAGTAGACTGATGATTGTCTTTTGGAGTAAGGCGAAAGTAAACAACTATTGTGGTCTGAGTTGAAATAATTATTGCAATAGGTATGCAGTGAAAATGCTCAATAGATGAGGGTGTCTGTATAAGTGAAATAATTCGTTATTCATCGGATCTACACAAATATGAAATCTCATTTTAGCACACTATCTGAAACAGCCTATGATACATATAGCAATTAATAGTTTAAAAATCTATATATCAATATGTGCTCATTGATTAATGAATAACTGAAGCGGTAAATGCATTAATGCGAAAATTTTCTTGTAAAATTTTAGTTGTCTTATACAATAGAAATCGACTCATTAATACAAATTCTGTTAACAGAATTTCTCTAATATACGGTAGGTTTCTTATTATTATCTTGTCTAGAAGGTGATCTTTGTGTTTGTTTGCCATTAATGTTGAAGTTAGATAGGTATGAAAACGAATTTCATAGTAGGATGTTTACATTTGTGAGAGTCAACAAATTTCGTAAGCCCAACACGCTGAATTCAGTTTAGCAGTTTTTATGTTCAAAGAGTTAGCAAAATACTGAGTTATCAGTTACATGAAAGAAGTTATGAAACAAAGCTGCAGTAAGAAGCACAAAGATGTTTACTCTGCGATGTCCTGTTGGTAACCCGAACTGTATAGCAAATTAAGAATTTGGTGTAAAAAAAATGTCTAATAGTTACACGAATCAGTATAAACTTTAAGGATTTTAATTAATTATATAGTTTCGGGACCACAATAATAACAGCAAACAACAGAAGTTATTGAGGGTTGGTCCACACAGTTAGTTATCAATGATCAAACCACAATATGAAATGGCGAAAAAAGACTAAGATCTTTAAAGCGTAACAAGCAGTCTTCGTCAGAGTAAAAATCCAACTGAAACTCTAGATGCAGAAATATCATGGTTAGGGGTTGAGAGGAGTGGGAGGGAAGAGTGGTTTTTAAAAAGGTGTAAAGTGCAGGAAGGGACACGAGTCCAGGCAGGGATGTTAGGGGAAACAAAGGAGCATAGGAAGCAAGAATAAAAAACTATCCACTAGCTGTCAACCCTCTTAGTAAAGGCTATTGCCCTCGTTAACACTGGGTCAAGCCGGAACAACCGGTTACTAATGTTTATAATATTTGATCTATTAAATTTAATCAACGAGACTCAATAATATTTCTTAACAAAATCAATTTTCATAAGTAATCAATTTAGCTCCGGGCCAATCAATATGAATAGTTTCATTTACATGCAAAAAGAAGGCGCTAATTTCTTCTTGTCTACTTATGTTGTATTGGTGTTGTTTTATACGTGTTTTTAAAGATTTACAAGTTTGACCAATATAAATTTTATGGCAATTTTTGCACAGGATTTTATAAATACCACCGGACTCCAGTTCTCTAGGAGAGTTTTTTATAAACATATTGCTTATGTTATTACGATTAGGAAACACTATATAAAAATCAAGTTTGCGGGCAAGTCTTGATGATTCATGACACGGTAAAACTATAGAATTTGAACACAAATGGGGCTCTGTTGAAATATTAGAGAAAGTTTTTTTCAAAGCTAAGTCGACATAAGAGGAGGGGTATTTTAATTATAGGGTAATTGGTCTAATGTTATTAATTTCATCATTACGGATCCCGTGCAAAAATTGCCAATTTTTGGCAAAAAAAATTTGCTTGAAGATGTAGAAAATTGTTGCTTTGTAGGTTTTACTAGCCAACTTAGTCTCATTAAATGAACTTAGGGAATGATCTTTCATCCTATCTCTTTCTGTCAATCGTACATCATGCACATTTTTTTAAATTTTTTGTGCTATTACTATACTACCAATGAGTGTAATGCAGATAATTGTCCAAATTGGTTTGACTGAATTCTTTCTTTTTAATGTATATTTTATTTAATTTAATGTATATCTGTAATATTGTATATGTAATAGATGTAATGCTATAAACAGTAAATGTAGGATAAATAAATATATCACTCATAGCAGGGGTACTACCCGTGAAGACAACTAAAAGAAAACACACACGTACACGCAATAAACATAACCAGTTAAAATCTGAAAATCAAGATGCTTAGTAATTATTATACAATAATTGTAGCGCTGTAATCAAAATTATTAGTTTTAAAATAAACTTTGACTTATTTGAATTAAATTCAAATAACTTCCGATTGTTTGACATTGAATACAAGAATATTAGTAATCCTAGTTAAAAAATAAATACTTAAAAAAGAAGCCATTTCTACTCTAATTTAATTAGGCGACCTGTGTGGTTGACTCTTGATTTATGACAAATGACAAAAAGCAGTCAACAGCTGATTACTCCAAGTTTTCCTTTAGAAATCAAACAAGAATTGTTATTTATTCATGTAAATTGATTTGAAAAGTTCAACAAGTTTTCCCAAAGTTTTAAGTCTGACAAAGTTTCACATTTTATATTTCTGAAATAGTTATATTTATATTCTTAATTTTTGTTTATAAAACAATAGTGAGATAAATCATAGTATTTCTTAAAATAATTAAATTTAATTATAATAGTTTATTTTTATTATCTTTTTTATTTTGTTTAAAATATGTTTTTTATATCTTTTAAATATGAGCAATGAATGTAGTAAGCATTATGATTTAGTTTTCGATAATATAGATTGGCATGAATATCGCTTACATACATTTGAGCGCTGTCTCTCTCTCACTCGCTATATTATATATATATATATATATATATATATATATATATATTTTTATTAAAAATTATGCCAATTTTAACTTTTGTTCTTTTCCGAGTTAATTTTTCAAGTTTTCTCACTATGATGATAGGTGAATTATAGGTGAATCACTTCACTATAGGTGAATTACTTTATATCTTACCAGAAAGGTGGAAATCCATAGTGAGAAAACTTGAAAAATTAACTCGGAAAAGAACAAAAGTTAAAATTGGCATAATTTTTAATGAAACATGTTTGATTGAAGGTCTGCTCCCAAAATACACAAATATATATATATATTTGTAAATTTCGGGAGCAATCCTTCTTTTATGCATGTTTTGTTGAACGACCTTTGTACTGTGGCATGAATCAATTTCATAGTCGATCTTTCAAGTTTTCTCACCTTTGATTTAAATCTTTCTGGTATTAAATACACCAGTTCTCCAAAAGATTTATTTTTCATAACTGACATGTTTCGGTCTCCTAGACCATCTTCAGAGTTAAACATATTTACAAAAACTTATTCCTACTAATCACAACTATATACACTATACTATACTTACTATACTATACTATACTATATAGTTGTGATTAGTAGGAATAAGTTTTTGTAAATATGTTTAACTCTGAAGATGGTCTAGGAGACCGAAACATGTCAGTTATGAAAAATAAATCTTTTGGAGAACTGGTGTATTTAATACCAGAAAGATTTAAATCAAAGGTGAGAAAACTTGAAAGATCGACTATGAAATTGATTCATGCCACAGTACAAAGGTCGTTCAACAAAAATATATATATATATATATATATATATTATATATATATTATATATATATATATATAGTAGTGTATTTCTGCAGCAAGGCATCTTTTAAGCATATTGTGCTGGATTTAATAGCAGATTATGTATTCACGACTTTTTTACTTAATATATATATATATATATATATATATATATATAGTAGTGTATTTCAGTACACTAAAAAAATTGTGTTTTTAATTTCTCTATGTTTTTTTATGCACATTGAACTGTATTTGTCCATTTCGGATCGTATTTTCATCGAAAAAGTGTATATATAGATATATATAAGAAGTTACATCTCTTCTTCTGATTATGATAATTCATCGAAATATCAAACTGAGTTTTTCTTGTAATTTTTTTTAAGTGTTATTTTTTTGAGTTTGATATATATATAAATATATATATATATATAGAGAACAAAGAAACACGAATAATAATGAGACTCTAAGTATCACTTGCAGTATTTCAACACATATAACGATCGTCCTCAGGAGAGGAAGAAGTACAGTGCAAAGACGAAAACTAACTAAAGTTTTACAGATTAAGTGCAGATTGGCCACAAAAAAAAGCACTAAAATAGCTGAGAAGTAAACAACTATTGAATAGGCCGAGTGTTCTTATTCTCACAACATGCAATTTAATAGTTCTGCTAGATAGTGCACCAGTGGATGTAATGATATAGTAATATGTGTTCTGCAGTAGTGATAATGGGATATAAAGTTATTGAACCATGAACTGTCTTCCTTTGCATCTTGTTTTGCGGTGAACTAGATTTTCAACTTTCTCATCATTATCTTTGATTCCCAAAACTATGCAGTTAGAGCCAGGCCATATGTTTAAATTGGAGTGCTCTTTAGCGAAGGAATCTTTATAATTTCATGTTACCATTACTGGACAAACACATAAGAATTAAAATAATTATATAGATTATATTTCAATAAAACAATATTAACTACAGAAATTTTAAATTTCTGTAGTGTTTTTATTTAGCAAGTGTTTCTTTTTTCCTTGCTAATATGTTAATTT
This sequence comes from Hermatobates lingyangjiaoensis, assembly GCA_026182355.1. Taxonomy (NCBI): domain Eukaryota; kingdom Metazoa; phylum Arthropoda; class Insecta; order Hemiptera; family Hermatobatidae; genus Hermatobates; species Hermatobates lingyangjiaoensis. The sequence goes on along the minus strand of JAPFBL010000187.1, from coordinate 3,368,664 downwards.
AAATTTTTTTAGTGATCCAAAATTTTAATTTATTTTCATTTGTATTTTGCATTCGGTTCTCAATTGAGAACATTTTTCAAAAGCATTTTATTGTCCCACAGAATTTTGTATAAGTTAAATTATGACATGGGTGTATTATTTCACTTCATATATTGATGTTTGAGTTGTACATTTTTAAGAGAAACAACAATTGTTTTCACCTCAGCTGCTCTTAAAGCTGGCAGTATCCACAAACGGTCTGACGACCCTCACCACAATATACTAGGTGAGATGGTTTACCTATTTTTAATTTAATTCTAAGAATAAATATTTCCTTCTATAACAATATTCTTCCTTATATATAAGTCTTTACAACAGCAGTCGGATAAAATTAATGTTTTATGAGACATTTTTGTATTGTAAATTCCCAGACAAGTACTTTTAGTCAATAATAATTCCCCAATAATCATTAATTTTATCTTCTTACTGAAAGGATTTTCATCACATGAAAAAAATTCTGATAAAGAATATTTGATTGACACACCTACAATATAAACTTCGTGATTATATAATATATTATATCCCAGATATATGTTGACTCAACTCACCTGTCTGTAGGGTACTGACACTTTGCCCATTGGCTAAATCTTCAGCATTAAATGGATTGACCCAAAGAAAGACAGCATTCCTTAGACCTGATCTCTAATCTCAAATACTATTCTTAGTAACGCAGAAAATGGCAGATGGATTAGTAGGGTACACATTTTTAACCTTTGAAAACTTTATTTATCTAATAAGTAGCACTCTGATTATATTTATGTTTTATAAACATAACTAGCTGATCTACCCAGCGTTGATCAGGAAATTTAATTTCAGCTCTAATAATAAATTACATAAAACAAAAACAATTAAATTTTTTTATATTTCCAATATACTTAAGTTTTTCAGATAAAGGAAACTAATACAGATTGTAATTTATAGATTGTGCATAAATTATCTATAGATTATGGCAATATTGATTTTAATAAACGGATATAGTATAAACTTAGAAATTTGTACACACGTTTATTCCAAATTAAACCGAAGGTATTTTATTACCAAAATCCAAATTACATCATTAATTTTCTCGAGGAAATTTAAAGTTTCATTTATATCCTTTAACTTCTTCTAGCAATGCAAAACGAAACATGTTAGAGTGAGCTTTTCTCCAACGATCCGCAATTGGTGCATCAAAGAAAAGAACCCTGATCCAAATCAAAATATCGTAGTTAGTTCCTCTGAAAAAAGCTATATAAGATCCATTTATATCTTTCTATTTAAATGTCTCCAGTTTTATTTCTAGTTTGTATTTTGCATATACAGATAATATAATTATCTTCATATGAACACATTATGTTCATAAAGTGATAATTTGAAATAAATATATTCATTTTTGAAGTTTTAAGTTTTGTTTGTTTAATAATTGTTTTAAATATTTATAATAAACTGTTCCATTTACCAGTTGGAGTTCAAATTCAAAAACTTAATTAAACCATATGAAGATACTGATCAGCAATTATGACTTCCGAAATTGGTAACTTTGATGATATTTAATGAATATCCATGTAATTATTGTATGTCAGTTTCAGTCACCATATTTGTATATTGTTCCTTTTTAGACATAATCAAACTGCTTTCCGCATTTCAAAAGTGGTTTGATTAAGTAGGATGATTGGATTTGAGTTTAATTATATCCTTTGATTGTATAGATTGAAAGTGATATGTAGTAATAAAAAGAACAGTTTCAACATTCACTGAAAAAGGGATAAAAAGTTGCCTCTCTTTTATTAAATGTGTTTATTAATTCAGTTATACACAGTAAAGTAATTTTCAGTTTTGTTATCCTATAAGCCTATTTTATGAAATTTTTAACTTTCTAAGGTTAAGTACTACTTATAAAAGAATATTACTATCCCTAATATAGAATTTCGAGACTTTTTTTAAAAGAGTTGTGTTTTTTGAACAAAATTGTATTATAAAAAAATAGTATTATCCATTGTATTACAATCGCCTGTTTTGATTATAATAGAATGAAGCAGGAATTGATTTTAACACCTTTGGAAGTGTTATTAAATTTTTTTTTTGTTTAAACCAATCCTCTAGCGGGTTAAAAACGTCAGCCGTTTACCGGCTTTTTGTTTGATGGGTGATTTTACATTAGGAGTCCTAAATTTTGCCTAACTCAAGAGTATTTAGAGTAGGGATCTTTAACGAGTATCTGACATCGTACAGGCTTGGAACCGACAGCTTAATGTCCTCTCTGTGGGAGAACTTACTCAGATTTATTCATCTCCCGTGTGAATAAATCTAGTGCCAGGTGGGGATCGAACCCCAGGATACCAGCCCAGAGGCGAGTACGTTAACCACTGAGCTAACGTGGCCTCCTTTTGTAAGTGGTCACTAGCCTATAGTCTGTGGGCAAACAAAGGTGTAAGGATAGTTTAAAAAGAAACAGAAATATTCATGATATTTCTCCTGGAGCAAAAACTTTTAATTACAAATTCTTAAACTTTTTTATCTCAAAGTAAAAGTTATAAAATTAATCTCATTTACTTCTGCAGTTCATGTGAAAACAGTAGACTAGGGCATAGATAATCAGATAGGCACTGTTGTTTGAATGGACCATGTGCTGTTTCAGCCATGACGTTAGTATTCTCTGCTGACCGTTATAAAAGATGCCGATCCAGAGTCCTCTACTTTAAAGATAGATTTAGAAAAATAATTCTCTCAGAAGTAGTCTCCAAGATGAGAATGATGAATTTGAAGAGTTGGAGACTTCTTGATGCAAATATAAAGGTATTAATTGGGAAAGCGATCTGAGAAACCTTAAACTGAATAAAAAGCTAGATCACCACCCAGGCCTCTGTCCAAGCCTTTATGACCGAGATGACAGAATTCCAAAGCATCAAGAAACCGACATCAGTGGTTAGCCTTTCAGAAATTTTAGTAAAAAATGGTGTTCAAAATTGCAAACCTTGTGCAAGGTTTTCCAAAACAAAAGCAACATGCAAACAACTTAATGAATTTCAAGTTGATATCGTGTTGATAGTGAAAAACACAACCACTGACCCTCTTTTTAAGTATTGTAGATAGAGGAATGTGCTATTGCAATTTTTTGTGCTGACCCTAATGTCAGCCATTCTTCTAATCCTGGAGTAACTACACCATGGAATATGGAATGTTATTGCTCTTCTAAAAGGATTACAGGGAAAAGTTCTTAAATCATCTAAGTTTGCAGTTTAAGTACCCACAGTGTTTTTATAGATGTTTGATAGGAAAACCCTAAGTAAAATAGAAAGTCAGAATTTAAGCTTCAAAAAGAAGCTTTGCCATCCATTCCTAACAGACCTTTAGAAGTTATCCTCTGACTTACTCCATTTGATACTTAGTTTATAAAGTTCTCAGAAGTAATTCTTATTAAAGAAGCCCGGGTGATGGACGGGGGTAAACTGGTGAAAAGTCATGCAAAGTATATAAACAAAGAAGTCTTTGAACCACTTTTAAAGGCACCTTCTCACTTAACCTTGACAAAATCCTTTTTTAAAAGTTCCGGTGACATTAGGTATTATCAATCTCAGGTTTCTATTTGACTGGAAAATTATCACTAACCTTTAGATAGTAGTTTAGTTTGATGCATCAATGGGTTGGCAGTAAAAATCTTGTTTACAAACCAGCTTATGGGTTTTCTGAAAGTTAGGTCAATGAACCATAGTGTTTCAGGTAAAACTGCTTGACTTAATGCAATATTGTTCAAATAATTCAGTTATAAAAGAAAACTGTTACAATCAACAACAAGCAGATTTCATTGTAAGTGATGACTACTATACGAGACTACCCCACGATTTGAGTGGGAGTGCCCAAACTTAGTGCAGTCATTGCCGACTGGCTGGTGTTCTTACAGTATCAGAATACTGTGAAAGGCAACAAACAAGTAGACAAATTGGTAAAGTACGCAATATAAATCAATAATTAGAGCGGAAACGAAACAAGTCTTCACACACACAAAAAAGGATTTAATTACAAAACGCATTTCGAACATTTAGTGTTCATCGTCAGATTACATCTGCCTCAGTAAGGTGATGTTGACTAATTAGGGAGTCAAGAAACGCTCAAATTAGTATCCCTAATTAGTTATCACCTTACTGAGGCAAATGTAACCTGACGATGACTCTATAATTAGTATCATCACCTTACTGTGGCAGATGTAACCTGACGATGAACACTTGAGTGTTCGAAACACGTTGTCTAATTAAATGATTTTTTACGTGTGGGAAGACATAATGTTTCTTTTCCTCTCTAATCATGAGTAAATACCACACAATAATTGCTTGCATAGCTCGTGAGATAAATCAATAAGTTTTGCACAATTCATTGACCAACTAACAGAGAACTTACGTAAAAGTGTGTTGATATTGAAAAAGGGAAATATAAAAAATGATGAAATTAAAATAACTGGAATAATCTATATATTAGTAAAGACACTTGCAAAGATTATATTCGTGCAACTGTAATTAAGATATTAACATATTAAATATAAAACAACTCACTAGCAAGTTTAAATTTGATATCCAATTGTCAATTAATGCAGGTATTTTTCATGGGAGAGTTTAAATTAATTTTTTTTTTGTAAATGCCTGGTTAATAATTGTTGCAATAGAAGACTATTGCCCATCTTACTAGATAGGTTTCCATATTTTAAGTTTAGTCCTAACCACATTTTTGTAACAATTTTATCATCAATAATACTTTATTTTCCGTATAACTAAATGAATAAAAGAAAGCCCAACGGTAAAGATTATAAACGTAAATTTCAGTATGAAAGAAAAGACCAACACATATTTGTTGCTTGTCACTACAATTAGATGCATATACTTAATCCAATAATAATCCTATAATGATAAATTGATATTGCTTAAAGAAAAAATTAATTAAACTTTACATTAATTAAAAAACCATTACCTACATCAAAGTAAAGATGAAATCAGTGATTTAGTAAGTGCGTCTGCCCCGGGAGGCACATATCAGGGGACAGCATTTTGAGGGTGTAAAAATAGAAAATAGAAAAAAAATTAAAATAATTAAAAGCTAACAAAAAATCTGTAAGATTATAACAGGATAATTTTTTAAAGCTGTAATTGCTTTTGTATTAAGTTAAGTATTGTTTTTAAACGGTTTATTCAACAGTAATATTTGCAAATTACAAATAAATTTATTTTAATTGTTTCAAAACTAGTCTTTAAACGGGATTGAAAATTTATTACATTTGTTTGCGTAGCCAGTTAGTTTAATTTGATTTAACAATTTTTTTTATAATTTCAATTATACGTTTTTGTTTGCTGTCAGGAACTAATAACAGTAGTCTAAAATTAGATCTTTGAATGTAATTTTATTAGAATAAATATTTTGAGGACTTTCTGGAATTTTCAGGGTTAATCTTATGATTTTAGTGGGTGGCAAAAATAGTTGCTACGCCACTGGAACAAATAGAAGGATTTGTTAAGAGGTAAAAGTCAAGAAAAAACTGGTCAAAACTTCTATTAATTACTAAGCACTATCCTTACCAACGCTTATCTTTTGTTCATTCTAGGATAAAAATATTGGATAGCGAATTGGTAATAAAATCGGTGTTTTATGAAAAAAATATTGCTATTTCTTCGTTAAAATATCGAAGGTAAATAATTTCAAATGTACGAGGGTCGTCCAGAAAATAAGTTCCGTTTTGGTCTGTAGGGCGGTAGGAGTGGTTTTTGCCAAATCCGGCAACACCGCTCGAAAGAGGAGAGGTGGGGGAATAGAATGAGAGGTGGGGGACCTCAGTCGGTCAATTACCAACGTCAGGGCAGGTAGTTGAAATGGAGCCCTCCATGTCACGTCCCGCCACCTCGATCCCGTTCCCTCTCGAGTTGTTTTGCGCGGAGTGATTCAATTTCTTTATGCACAGGGTTTCAAATCAGTTCAAATTCACGAACAGCTCATTTCTGTTTATGGAGAAGGTGTAATGAGTGAGGAGATGGGTACGTGAATTTAAGGCGGGAAGACATTCAGCTCTCTAGGGACCCACCGGGCGGAAACTTTCCGAAAGTCAAGTTTTTCCGAGACGATCTCATGGATGAGGGATCGTGAGATGTCTGGGAAACTCAGGTGGAGTTCATCCAGGGTTGAACGACGATCTTTGCGAATTGCATTGTCGATTTCTGCGACAATTTCGTCCGTCACAACTGAGGGTCTGCCTCTCCCACTTTCATCCTCAAGTGAATGTCTTCCCGCCTTAAATTCACGTACCCATCTCCTCACCATTGATTCACTCATTACACCTTCTCCATAAACAGAAATGAGCTGTTCGTGAATTTGAACTGATTTGAAACCCTGTGCATAAAGAAATTGAATCACTCCGCGCAAAACAACTCGAGAGGGAACGGGATCGAGGTGGCGGGACGTGACATGGAGGGCTCCATTTCAACTACCTGCCCTGACGTTGGTAATTGACCGACTGAGGTCCCCCACCTCTCATTCTATTCCCCCACCTCTCCTCTTTCGAGCGGTGTTGCCGGATTTGGCAAAAACCACTCCTACCGCCCTACAGACCAAAACGGAACTTATTTTCTGGACGACCCTCGTATGTAGCCATGTATGAAAGTGTTTAAGTACTTTAGGTGAAGAACGAATTTAATATCTAAAACAGAATTTATGTAATTAAAAAGAATGTGATCACATTAACTGTTAGTTAGTAAGATTTGCAGTGATCGATGGCAGCCAAAGTTGATTGACAGTTTGTAAATTACCTTGTTAATGGACACAAAAAATAAAAATGAGCGCATGTAGATTTCATAATATCTATTGTATCGTGAACGTAGGTATAGTATCACAGACTAAACAGTCACTCTGACGTTACCATGAAGTTGCGCCAATCTATCGGTTATCAATAACACTAATCTATCAATGAGATCGAAGATCCGAGGGTGTCCTACAAATTTTATGGTGTGTTTTTTCATTTTTTTCATGAAAACAACAACATTTTATAATATGTCTTAAGAAATTACAATTATTATTACTAAATGCAAATTATTTAGTCAGAAATCATAATATCAGCATAATAAATAATATTAGACTCGTGTAAATTCTTAGTGCAAAATTCTTAGAAAAATTCTTTTTACTGAATATAACTCCTTCAATGTTTTTCAAGTTATAATTATATTGATTGCAAATTGAATCGGGACCTTGATAATGATGCAGATCTTCAAATGAAATAGAGGACAAAACATATGGAGTTATTTTTTACATGTCTTAAGAAACATTTATCTTAGCACCTTCTGATTTTAGACAGGAAAATATGTTTATTCATAAATTAAACCTTTATTTGGGGCAAGGTTAGCTCAGTGGTTAACGTACTCGCCTCTGGGCTGGTAGTCCGGGGTTCGATCTCCACCTGGCACAAGATTTATCCAGTCCCTCGGAGAGGATGTTAAGCAGTCGGTCCGAGCATGTACAATGTCAGGTTTTCGTTAAAGATACCTACTCGAAATGCACTTGAGTTAGGCAAAATTTAGAACTCTCAATATAGAATCTATAGAATCACCGATCAAACAAAAAGTCGGTATACGGCTGACGTTATCACCCGCTAGGGGATAGGTTTAAAAATAACAAAAAAAATCTTTTCTATATGTATCTCAAATCAGTAAAAAAAATAAAGAAAAAATAATCACAAAGCTGTATCAACCAGGCTTTGTGATTAAACTCTCAATGAAATTACTGCGCTGAAAGTACCAGATACAAGCAGAAAATACAGCCGGACAAGCTGTAATTTTTGTGTTGAGGCCATATCTGTTTAATTAAAAATAGTGTTTCTTAGTCAAGTAATACTCGTAGAAGGCTATTATCTTTCTCCAATTATTCATATTGAGGCAGGAGTTCCGCAGGAATACTGGGACCAGTGCTATACTCCATATACACCTTCGACATTCCAGAATCTCCCAATATTGTCTTAGTCACATTCGCTGACGACAAGGCAATCCTTTGCATAAATGACAGTCCTGAGCTAGCATGTTTGTGTATCCACAAAACTTAAACGTTATAGAGCCATGGTTGAAGTGTTGGAGAATACGCATTAACGAACAGAAAAGTGTCACGTAACATTCACGTTGCGGCCAGATACGTGTTCTCCAGTCTTCCTTAACCATATTCCGATCACTCAAGCTGCCACCACCAAATAATTAGGACTACGCTTTGATAGACGACTTACTTGGGTTCCCCATACAAAAATCAAACGAACAGAACCATACAGACGGTATAAACGTTTACTACACTTAATGGATCTACGCTCAAAATTAACGACTGACAACAAACTATTATTTTACAGAACTGTGATTATGCCTATTAGGACATACGACATTGAGAAATGGGGAACAACAAACCCTTCAAACCAAAATCCTTCGTAAAATTCTTCATTGTTGCTACTATACAACAAACCAAACAATTTATTCCGACCTGAAGTTCCGAACAGTTCAGCAGGTAGCAATATCCCGCTATAAAGCGTTTCACAAAAAACTTCAAAAAAATAGTAATCCCTTAATTCTAACAATATCCTCCACAAGCATTCCAGGAAATCCCAGAAGACATTTGAGGAGGATGTGGCCAAGAAACTTATTACTATGAACTGTTCTAAGTGATTTTTTTTTCTTTCTACTTAGACCCATGCCAGGAAATGTAGTCACTGGATTGCTTCTTCCCTCCTGTGTTCCCTCCCACATCTGTGTCACTGGTAATGTAATACTTAAACTGTTGTGACTTTAAACAAATAAAATTAAAAAAAAATAGTGTTTCATCAATTATAATTTTACTCTTTAAGTCCCTCTAAAGAAAAACAGCAGCTTTATTGTTGGCAGATTAAATGAATTCATTACTGAGGTTTTCTGAATAATCAATAATAATAATTTTGGCTTTAAAAGAATAAAAGCATTTATTGATATTAAAAAAAAGGAATATAGAGTTAGATATTATGATAAAGAAGGGCTGTTGTTGAATTTATTTCATTTTTATTTCTTTTAATTCCTCTTAACAATACCTTGTAACGTTAGAATAGACTCACTAATTGGGATAGGAAACATGAACCCTTCAGCTTATCTGAATCCTTTTCTTATCAAGAGGTTAAATAATGTGAAAGTCTCAGTCCATTGTAACCCGAACCGAAAGCCAATTAACTCCTAAAGTGCAGACCAATTACCAATTTAAAAAGAAGATACCTAAGCGGTAAGTTGTTTAGATTATATCATGTAGATGAGACAAAAACAGATTTTGCGTCTCTTTTCGCATTTCGAAGTAGAGCTCGATGGTTACTTACTGCTTTTTAACTACCATTTTTATCTGAATTTAACATTTTTATTTGAATAATTTAGCTTATTATAAACCATCATGCCTCTTAAATTTTTCTTTCAACGGGAGGGTTTTCAGAATACTTCCATTGTCACTGAGTGACATTTAGATGATGACTGTCTTCTGGGGTTACCTCATCACTTTGTAGATAATTTATTTTACGACTTGTTCGATTAATTATCGTAAATTACTTTTTCATTATTTTTATTACTAAAAATGTGGAATAATTAAGTGAATTGAAACATGTTTTTTTCTGATTTTTCACTTTCTTTTTAACTTTCTATACTTTTTTGTTATCTTTGTCCCTATCTTGTCTGTTCCTTGTTTTTTTTTCCTATTGTCAGTGGTTTGCCATTCGTGTGGTTAGTCAGTACGTTTATAATTGTATATATGTAAATCTATAATATAGAAACTTGGCATATATGAAAACAAAGACACAGATAATTTAATAAATAAGAAAATTAATAAGAAACATATATTATTTAAACCAATAATAAAAATCTTCAGTGGCTTACACTTAACTTTACTATAATTAAAAACATACCAAACATAACTCACATTATACATATGAGAGGTGAGTTATAGAAATAGAATAGAAATATAGTTATAGAATAGCTGAGTAACAGCTATTACAGAAAGGTTTAGCTACAAATAATTGATTAACGTAATTAACATATCATTAATTCACATCAGTGGTCTTAACTACAATTTGATGAATAAACGAATTTATATTGGTTTTACATATTATGTATTAAAGCTATTTACATAAATGTTAAAATTAGCATTCCTGAATTAGAAGGTGTTGATTTATGGGTTGTTATTTAAATAAAACAGATATATTTGAAAATGTAACAATAATTTTAATGTATAACAGAAAATATAACAGCAGTGCACATAATTTTATTAATTAAATATTAATATATTTATCTGTTTTAACTTTGTCAAAGGAATAAAGGATAAATACTACACGTTAAAAGATTTCAGTTAATCAAAAAAACAATTGCTTTAATTTCTAGAACTTTTATTTATATTCTACTACCACTTTACCCACCCGACTTTTCTCACAGAGAATAACTTTATAACTTTCAATGATAAATCAATCACGATTTACTCACAGAATGTTTTGAAATATTTTAAGTGAAATGTCAGACTGTTTTAGTTTTTAAATTGAAGTCTGCCAGTTGTTACTTTGTAACTGTTATCAGTTGTCATAGAGTACTATCTTGGAAAGTTCATATAACTCGATTACTAGATATATATACTTGCGCTATGAATTACTGGTTTCATTTTTCTATCTTTAAAGCATTACTGGAAATATCTCTTTTACTTTTTTTTTCATAATATAATTTGAAGATAGTTTTCCTATTGCTATACATTTTTGATGGTCAGGTGGAGTGGGGTGTAAAAACTTCATAACATAGACATTTGGAAATATAGAAAATAAGGTAGGGTAAACACGTATACAATTTATATGATACCATTTGAATAAATTGTATCATAATCATTACTGTTAAAATACTTTTAATAACTTATAGTGTATTTGGTAAGGAAGAATAATAGCGTTTACTATATATATATATATACACGATGTGAACGCCGTAACTGCCAAACCTGTCCCCTAATTAACTCCAGTCCTTACTTTATTTCCCCTCTCAGTAACAACTCCTATCCTGTTCCTTCTGATACATCTTGTACTTCCTGTAACTGCGTTTACTGTTTAGAGTGTACTCGATGTGATGCTTTTTACGTTGGCTTGGCTTCAATCAAGCTGAGCCTGCGTATGAACAATCACAGGGCGTCCGTTGGTCAGCGCAGAGACTTACCCATAGCTATCCATGCTAATTCCCATGACCTCCCTTTCAATGATTGTTTCAGGGTACAAATCCTCAAACAAATCCCCGAGTCTAATTCCCATGTCACCCTTAGAGCTTCTGAAGAGGCATTCATATGCCTCCTTGGGGCTCGTTCTCCTCCTGGTCTTAACCTGTACCGTTAATTTTTTTTTTGTCTTTATTATTATTTCGTATTTTATATACTTTTTATCTTGTTTTCTAAATAAATATTGGAGGGATTTCTATTTTTCCTCTCCTCCGCTGGGGGGCAGCATTGCGGTGGTTCCACGAGTTACTCTGGAGGCCAGTAGCAGTTTGCTTCGCAACGCGAGTACTTTGCACTTCTTCCCGATGACGACGGATGTCGAAATATCGAAGTGAGTTCTGTAGTGTCTTTCAATGTTCTTTTCTCTGTGTTAAAGTGTATATATATATATATATATATATATATATGTTGAATGCCAGGGGAACGGGACGGGGAAAAGGTCTACATACACCCACATCAATAGAATTTACAGAAAACACCAACAACCAGTTTCTAATGAAGTCCACTAAGCCCATAGTAAACACCGAGTTCGACGAGGTACACTTCCAAGCCAGGACGCCAAGACCTTCATCCAACTCTATTGGAAAATTAAGTAGGGACTGTGAGCCCTCTCCCGGAGTGAAGGCTGAGGCGGCCGAGCAGACGGAGTGTGCTAAGGAGAAACGTGTTCAACGAATAAACACCCACAACCAATAAGAAGTGCCCAAAGTAATACGTAACAGGGATTGGCTCGTCTTTTACAATATATATATATATATATATATATATACAGTGGAACCTCTACATACGAGATTAATTCGTTCCCGGATCGTGCTCGTATCTAGAGCGAATTTTTCCCATAAGAAATAACTGAAATCCAATTAATTTGTTCCCAGCCTCTCAAAATCATTTAAGTTAACCCTAAATAACTATGAACACATCTTTCTGATTACTAAAAACACATTCAAATAGTGACTGAACATAAAAATACAGTAATAAGATAAATAAGATGATATTAACGAAATAAAATGCGAGTTTATTATGAGCATTTATTATGAGCACTTCCATTTAAAATTAAAGTTAACTTTATGAAAAGCTAAATTTTTTTACGGCACTAATTTATTTATGCACTTTTTTCTGCTTTTTTTTTGCTTTTTAACATTACTGTATCAGTTTTTACTTTTCTTCGCTTTCTTTTGCCCTTTTAGCTGGAATCGCAACACTTTCACTTTCTATAGGTCTTTTGAAGAAAAACTTATCGAAGGAGGTTTGAACCATCTGGAAATTCTCGTAACTTGGATTTTCTCTCGTATGTAGAGCAAGATTTTTGCTCGAAAGACCTCTCTCGAGTTTCTCGTAAGTAGAGTAGCTCGTATGTAGAGGTTCCACTGTATATATCTTTAGCTTAACTATAATAATTACATATTATATAATTATTACTATAATAATAACGCTTAAAGACATTAACTATATATAGTGTTAATGTCTTTCGCTAACCTTATTTGGAAGCTACCAGAGTCTCACCGCAAAGTCATAAGAAAACTAGAGAGTGTCAACAAGAAATTGGTCAATGCAGAAGCTGTTGCTTATTTGAATAACATATGCTTAAGGGAAGACCTGCTGCCATCGTACACAGATATATATATATATGTATATTTCTAAAAATGTTATGCCATTTCATGCTTGGTTACCTTTTTAGAGAGTTTCTCTAATGTCCTTCAGGCTCTTCACAGTTCCTCGGGGTATAAAAAAATCAACTGGACAAACTTTTCTTTTCATAAATACACATTCTGACAATATTTATGTCTAACACTATTTAATAACTAACTAAATACTATTTTCAATAAAACAGCGACATGTTTTGGTCTCGTATACCATCATCAGGCTAAGCTTACAACCAAAGTATAGGGTCGTAATAAAAATTGTAATAGATATTACAATGTAATGTCACTTCGACATTACAGTGACACTATTAAATAGTGTTAGATATAAATAGTGTCAGAATGTGTATTTATGAAAAGAACAGTTTGGGCCAGTTGATTTTTTTATTGTCCGAGGAACTGAGAAGAGCCTGTAGGACATTAGAGAAACTCTCTAAAAAGGTAACCAAGCATGAAATTGTCATAACATTTTTAGAAATATGTTTGCAAGTAGAATTGCTACCAACCTTCACTAATATATATATATATATATATATATATATATATATTATATTTATATAACTTTAAATTACACAAAGCACGACACAGAAAAAAGAAAAAAAGAACACTTACAGAATTCAGTATTTTGAACTGTTGTTCGTCATCAAGAGTAGACTAGAAGAGAGGACGAACGACAGTTCAAATGATTGAATTCTGTAATGTTCTTTTTTTATTCTTTTTTTCTGTGTCGTGCTTTGTGTGATTTAAAGTTTTATAGTCCTTGTGGACCGTTTCTTATATTTACTATTATATATATATATATATATATATATATATATATATATCATCCTTAGAGCTTCTGAAGAGGCATTCATATATGGATGTCGAAGTGAGTTCTATAGTGAGTTTCTGTGTTGTTTCCTATGTGTTAAAGTTTAGGAATTATATATATATATATATATATATATATAATTAAAGTTACAGCTAGAGAACACAAGAAAAAGGACGAACACTCACGAATCTTGATAATTTCGGCGTCTTGCCGTCTTCAGGAGAGTAGAAAGAAAGAAAATAAAAGGAGAAAGAATGAAGGAACGGAGACGTAAATGCGTCCACTGGCCGATGCAAGCTGGCGCGATACAATGACACGCAGTGCAGCCACCTTACCAACGTGAACCACTGTAGGCTGTGAGTTAATAAAATATTAAAAGTGATATTTAAGTAAAAGGGAGGAGAAAAGTAAAAAAGAGAAAGGAAAGGAAAAAAACATAAAACTAACTAAAATTAAACGAGGGGAAAAAATAAATAAATAAATAAAAAATTAATTGAAAATAAAATAAAAAATAAAAAATAAAAAAAATAAAAAAATTAAAATAAAAAAAATAAATAAATATATATATATATATATATATATATATACATAGTTCAATATAGACAAAGAAACATAGAGAAATTAAAAGAACACACTTACAGTCTCTAATTTTCGGTTTGAACCGTCTTCAGGAGGGATAAGAGAGGGAAATCAAGCGCACTGGTTCAGAGACGGTTGGATACCAATAGTTAAATGAACTATTGTTGTCCGTTTTGGATCGTATTTCCAACGAAAAAGTATATATACATATGTTCAATATTATACATATATTCAATGAGAACTTAACAATTTCGTTTACCAAATGCCCGGTGAAAACTAACTGGAGCAACACTTTACTGGACCAACCCTTCAGCACTAAATCCTTGGTGTCTACCTGATGTCTTCGAACACAAAGTGTTCGAAACGCGTTATTGTTGTTCAATAAAACTTCATTGGTGTGGAGACTTTTGTTTGTTTATCCATTTTAACTCAGAATGAGTAAATACCACACAATTACGGATTGCACAACTAATGATCTAAAAAAAATATTAACTAGTTTCAATTTTATTACTTAACACCATTTATCTTCCTTTGACAAAAATATTTTTTTTTTTTTGTTTTAACTATTCATTTATATTATTCAGAGTTTCATTTTTTACATCAATCTAAGTTTAGCTTGGTGACAAATATTTTATGATATATGGTAGGAATCATGCTATTTTACTTTTACTGGTTGCAGATTTCCCTTTCTTTTTTCAGCAAGATAGTTTTAATGGCCTTACATTCTGGGGAAAAGTTTCCCATTCTGTCATTAACAACTGGGGAAGAGAGACAGCTGTGTAAAACCGCAACATTAATCATAAATTATTACTCTGCTGTAAGTAATTTCCATATTACATTATTCAGAAATAATGAATAAAGGTATTTCATTAACTGTAAATTAGTTACAACATTCTGTAAAGTATAGTGAACTGTAAAATAAGATTTGATTGGGTTTAAAAAAATTTTAAAATTGATATTATTAACATAATGTCTACTTTTAAGTAAGTGGGTAGTATATATAACAAGTTTATGATATTTGAAAATTATATTTTCTCTATAATTTGCAAGTTGTAGTACTCACATTACATTTAATGAATTATATTGATTAATTATTTCTAATAAATTGTGCGGTAGCAATGGAGTGATTAAGCGCCTCTAATAGCCTCTAACACTCAACTCCGACTTTCGGCCTTCACGAGGCTACCCTGTTAACCAGCTATATGCAGGGACAAACGAAAGAGGAGGAGAAGGTGATCAGGGGCTGGGCCTGACCACCTTCGTTTCCCATCCTTCCTAATCCCCAAATCCCCTCCTTTTATCCCAGCCCCAATCTAAGGTGTTATGCGATCCGTGCCGAAGGATGGATGATACAGGGGTTTCTGTATTATGAACGGAGCCTCAAGGGCACCAGGCGACCCTCTTGAGTAAATAGCCTTACTCCGGTATGGGTGCTCTGCCGGAGTGGACAGAATACCACCGATAGAGCTTCAGGGATTTTCCCCTGTAAGGAGAAGGAAGTCTAGAGACCATCCTCCGGAAGCGCAGAGGGTCCAAAAGCGCTAACTAGTGGGAACCTTCCACAAGTGCACCTGAGGACCCGAAGAAGACCATCCCGAAGAAGGAGAAAGGAAGTACTTTCTCCCGAAACATAGGGAGATTGAATGGATATTAATGATAGTTTGTGTAGGTTCTGCAAAGAGGAAGAAACACCGTTGTAACCGTTGTAAGAAACACTGATAAATTGTAAGGCAACTTTGCTGCAGAGAGCCAGGTGTTCGGGACACTCAACAAACCATAGAAAAACTTTTACCGCTGGAACCAGCAAAAGTGCTGAGCTTCTTGGATGCGTTGAAGCTAACTGCTGGGGTACTTTAGTACAGAAGAGGGGAAGTACAATAGTTTTTTTTAAGACACATACTATAGTCACTCTCAAATAATAGAAATAAAAATAATAAATTGTATATTAACAAAATAAAATTTGATTATAGACCTCTCCAGATATCTTCTTATTTAAATTCTAGATTTAATTTTTTTTAACATCTTTATTATTAAATATACAACTACGCACCTTCTGCGTAACAGGCATATGTTGTAATAGATTACTCAAAAACATTGATACTCATGAACAAAGAATAGAATCCACTGGTTCAACTTTTCACATTGTTTTTTTTTTTATTAGTATATTATTGTAATAATAGATCTCTGGGTCATTTTCTCTTGAGTCTTTTTTGGGGATTCTGGGAAGGTGAGGAGGAAGTAAGGATTCGTACTAAAGGATTTGGGTGAGAGGAAAGGTTGTTGTGAAAGGACTTGTAACGATCAGAGGCTAGGTTTTGAATAAATGGAATTTTTAGGCCTTTATGAAGGGTGTAGTTTTTTACGTAATAAGGAGCATTTATGAGAGTACGGAGGATTTTTGATTGCAATGATTGTATTTTATAAATGTTGGAAGGTTTTGCACAACCCCATAGTTCAATTCCGTAAGTCCAGATAGGTCGCAGTAATGTTTTATATAACAGCACTTTGTTGTGGAGTGTCAATTTTGCATGTTTTCCGAGGAGTCTGTACAGTAGTAAGAAGCGTCGTTTTAGGTCAAGTCTTTTCAGTCGAGTATGGGGATTCCAAGTCAAGCGTTTGTCAATGAAGAGCCCCAAGTACCTGACAACATCTGCAGTTGGAAGGAGAGCGCCATTCATACTGATATTCGGACATAGTCCTTTTTTTAATGTAAAAACTGCATTCTAGATTTAATAAAT
Source organism: Hermatobates lingyangjiaoensis (assembly GCA_026182355.1). Lineage (NCBI taxonomy): Eukaryota > Metazoa > Arthropoda > Insecta > Hemiptera > Hermatobatidae > Hermatobates > Hermatobates lingyangjiaoensis. The sequence continues at coordinate 3,351,631 of JAPFBL010000187.1, read as the reverse complement.
TCTTTTTTTAAAGATGGCGTGATTTGCATAAATTACTGTAGGACTAATGCTATTGTTTTCATCATGGGTACAAATCTAATTTTAAGTAATTATTAATGAAATTTAGAAAAGGCAAATATATTCAATTTTTATTTATTTGTAAATTTAAGAAAACTGAAAAAAGAAATAATATATATACTCGTATATTGCACTATTTCTCAGATTCATCAACTTGTTTTATCCTTTTTACACCTCGCTCGGTGGATAAATTGCGTTAAAAATATGGTGAAAAAAGTTGTAGAAGTAAGTTCATCATGCTATCTAAATAAAAATAAGAAAAGAGTAAAAAAGTTACTACAGAAAAATAATTATCCAGGAAATTTGACTGAACGTTGTTCAAAATATTTTGCCAAAATATTTAAGGCAAAAACAAGAGCCAGAAACTGATACAAATACTGACTTAGAAGTTCAAGATAGAAAGTGTTTTAAATTTCTATATGTTGAAGGATTGTCGCAACCAATTAAAAAAATCTTCAAAAGACACTTACCTCAAGTTAATTTAGCATTTTATAGCAAAAGAAAAGTGAAACCGTTATTTTCAAATATAAAAGAGAAGATTCCAAAGGAATTACAGAGTAATATTATATACGCAATAAAGTGCAAAGAGTGTAACAGAGTTGATTTTGGAGAAACCAGTCGTTTTTTGAAATAAATTTCCTACAGTCAACCTGTTCGACTGTTCTCAACCCCTCAGGATATGAATGAGTTTTGTCTTAAATTTCCTATTTATACAACCAAGTAAATAGTAATAGAGGATATTACTTTGATTTGAAAATAATGTAGTTCTAAATAAATTAGTCCTAAATGTATACTGTTTCAAAACAAATTTGACCAGTATCAAAATAAAAAAAAGTAGAGCAAGAGAGGTAGTTTTATAATTAAAGAAATATGAAAGAGTATTTAAAAACAGACATTTCTAAAAATATGCACGTGACTGAAGTCAAAGAAATCGTGACAAAACGAAAGGAATCATTTTGAGGAATGGATCATTTTGAGGTAACTTGCTCTCAAAGAACTTTAATTTTGTTTTCAAATTCACTGACATTATTAGCTACTTTGGAAATTTTTAAAGTATTTAATTATTATTTGATTTTTTTATACATAAGCACATACTTTGTAGTAAGTAAAGGTTCTTGTCAGAGTCACAATATAAATGTGATCATTTTGTGGCTGAAACATTTTAGGTCATTTCTGATTTTTTGATTTAGTTAAGCTGTTGATATCTTATTATAAAAAAATGAAAATTAATTTCACTTCTCAACTGCGTAAGAGTAGAAGATAATCTTCTTGGATTTTCTCTAGAAATAATTTGTACGTTTTTCTAGGTTTATTGTCAATTTATTTCAAAATAAGGTCAAAAAGTTAAAGTATTTCATAGTGTTAAAATCATCAATTCTTAATGAATACCTTCTAAAAGGTGCAACTAATTTAAAATTTAATAAGATGGGGTAAAATTTCACTGAATTACACAATACTAAAAGTAGGATCTGAAATAATAACTACTAAGTTAGACTTACATCAGTATTTAATTGGAATAATATTAAAAGCTAGGGCGAGGGAATCTTTAATCACTGGCTGTCTTAAAATTTACCGAGAACAAGAGGCAGGATTTTACTGGGTTCGTCTTCAAATTTCACTTAATTGCTACCCAAACAACACTTGATCGGCTAAGCGGATTCCTCGCTTTATTGAACTCTTCATTTTAAGACGGGAGGTGCTTCGTTCCTTTCCTTGACAACCTTATGCTATGCGTAAGAAAAATCCTTTTCTTATTTGTTTTTAGTTTATTTAATTAAACAAACTATTCTTACATAGCTTTTTTTTTAAAATTAATTAAATTATCCATTTTCTTCTTCGCTCATAAATCTATTCTAGGTTTAATTATAAATATAATGATTTCAAAGAATGATTTAAAAAAAAAACATTTTTATCTAAGGTATTAGATATCTCAATCACATATATTCTACAGTATTCATTTATTTATTTTTTTTTACAAATGTGTTAAAGAGAGCCTATCGGAATATTCAGAAGCAGAACTATAATAAATTAGCTGGCTAGATGAGTAGATAATGAATAGTGAGCCATAAATACCAAGATAAACTGTTCTTATCTGAATAAGAAGATTTCACAATTAACAAGTGAAATACAAATCGGTATCTAAACCATAGTAAGGAATCAGAAAAATGAGTAAGATCTTTCAACCAAAACAAGAGGTCTTCGTCAGAGTCCAACTGGTCTGAAAATTAGAAAAATTAAGCAGAAAAGTTGTAAAACTGAGAAAAAGTGTATTACTCAAAAAACATAGACATACATAAATCAACATTAGAAGTTAGTGGTACAACCAGACTTATATTAAAAATCAAAACATCTCAAGAGAAGATATCACATCTAAACTCTTATCGACTATGGTATTCGGTAAGACAAGCAGGTAGATGATTCAGAGAGATGATTAGAACAACTCCTTTGTTCCTTCCTCTTTTATAGTCTCTTCCTTAAAAGAAACATCTATCCAAGAAAAATAAGCAGAGAAAAGTTAGCATGATCGAGTGTGTGTGAATATGTTGCATGTTCTAGGATTCACGTATGAAAAAAGAACAAGAGTTAGGAAAATATTGTAAAATATTTAAATCTGAATTGAGAAGCGCATATTTTAATCTTTGCTGACAATTTAGTAATTATAATCTAAAATATGGTAACTTGAGCATTGGAAAGAATGCAAGGGATCATAAATTATGGAAAAATATGTATAGCAGGAAAAATGAAATCAAGATAATGCTGCAGTTCCGCAACGATGGCACATTTCTCCGAACATAGTTATTTTTATCATTAATTATTAATAATTTATTTTTAGTTTACTCTATAATTTATTATGATTGCATAATTATTGTTTCAATAATTCTCCATAACATTGTAAAATATATTGGTTTTTAAGTATTTTATGATAAAATATGATACATACCTAAACCCGTTGACAATCAATTTATTGATTTTAATGTAATTATTACGCATACAAACTAGCAAACTCTATGGTGGAAGTATTGTGAAAATCATAGACAAAAAATTGAAAGGCATCGTTAATTTCATTGTGGTTAATATATTTTCAATAACGAAAATACTGTAACGAAATCTGACGTTTCTTTACTTTTCTTTCAATATTCTAAATTCTTTTACTAAATTATAAAGTTTTATTATGTGTGTTCATATTAAGACTAAATTGATTATGATACTTAGTACTTTTGGACTTACAGTGCGGGTTAAAATTAGAATCCGGATTGGAATGGTGAAGAATAAACACCCTTTCTAATGTTTTAGTCTTACCCAAAATAATTATTTCACCCAAAATTATATGTTTATTAAATGTTATTAGGTTTCATTAAACGATGCGATTTATGGAATATTTTAAATCTTTTCAATAAACACCCACCCAACCATAAGAAGAAGTAATCAACAATGGATTCAAGAGGCCTCCAATCGATTTAATCCAAAAACTAAATTAAAAAAAAGTTTTTTTTTTCAATATCACTAGCTTAACGGTTAGAAATGAACTGAAGATTAAGGTGCTAACTGGACATGACAGCTAGTTCCTAACATGAACACAACATGTCATTATTTAAGTACATTCAACATTAGTCAAGCGTCAAGTTGCACATGTGTTTGACTGTCCGAACATGGTACCACTTCATATCGACAAAAGTTAATTCAAATTTCTATATCTACAGAAGATATCTGGCTGATAGAGTAACATAAATTAATATGACCACAAATTATATTTTATTTTAAAGAATTTCACTGTCAATCATTTAGCTATTAAAAAAAATTTAACTGGAGTTATTTTAATAACTTTAATTATACAGATAGAAATAAATTATATTAACATTCATGTCAACATTAATAATATTATATTAACATTACATTAACCTTAACATAATGTGGAAATATATATATAAATGTATAATAAACATCAATTTTATGTAGATTTAATACATTTTTCTTTTTATATATATAAAGGTGACTTTTTATATATTTATTAACCAATCAGTTACTATTTATAAGTTCTATTTCACTTAATCTTAGTTCTACAATTATAATATTTTTTTCATATGGTTATTTTATGAAAAAATCATATAAACATAATTTTGTTTGTTGTACACATGTCGTACTTCTTTTGGTACGTGTGAATTTAAATAAACTTCCTCATAATAAGATTATAGTTATAAGAAAAAAACTTTGTATTAGAAACTTACAACTATATATATCAAACATATTTATAATTGATTTTCATTATTTAACGCAATTATTCAGACAAATTAACAAAGAATGTGTTGTGCATGTTCAAAGAACGTCTATGTGCATGTGTTTATACGTCCATATGATATTTACTTTAAATAGTTTCTAAAAATTCCATGCTTTAACTTTAAAAAAATACTCGTTGGAATCAGTTTAAGTTTTCTTACAAGTTATTTGACCGTCTTATAAGTCTATTTGTTTGGAGTGTGTGAAAATGTTTGCTAAGTTAATGAAAAGAAATTCAACAAGTAGGGTACCGTTATTTCGGTCACTATTTACGTTTTATTGATTTTTCTCTCTACTAACTATATTTATATGTATTTGTAAAAATGTCAGTCTTTTAGTGTTAGTAACTTAAAAAAAAATTCTCAGTTTACAAAATATGTTTAAGTGACTAATGTTTATTTTGCTATATTGAACTATTTTTAGCTAAAATGTAATTATAATAAGACAAACTCTGTAAAAAGTATCGCTTTCACAAGCTTTCAGAATCAGTCAAAGATAAAATCTTTACATTATTATGAATTACTGATCGATTCAGTTAACAGGAAAATCGTTATTTTATCCATCACTGGAAATATTAATTACTGTTAATTGCAAAATTATAACTCTCTAGAAAATTTTAGTTGTTATATATCCTTAAGGGTTGTGGAAGGGTAAATATTTTTACGCATCATATAAATTTGCTGTTCTCCTCTAGGTTTGTTGAGCTCCACACAAGCCGAGCATCTGACTCAGTTACCACAGATTTGTATTAATCAGATAAAAAACCCTTTTCCATGCTTCAACACCAGTATAAAACACTAGCTGTACCAATAGTGTGCTGGAAGGGCTGGTCCTTCGAAATACGTAACTGACATTATTGCCAGGATTTATTTATTTTACAGTCATTATATCTATCATATAAATAATTTAATAACCTGCCTGGAATATTTTCTGCTGTTATATTCTTCTGTATAAATATATTATAATACTTGTCCTTTGGATGACTGTCATCTCTTTTCATTTCTCCTTACAAATTTTTTTTTGTTTCTGAATTAATCGTCAACTTCGATTAGGTTCATTGCTTCAAATATTTTCTGATATTTATTATATTCCAAGATAATATTTATATTATAATATATATTATATTTAGATATGTTATATTATATTAGATAATATTTATTGATTTTGACTTATGACCAAAATAGACAACAAGAATAAATATTTAGATAATTTTAATTCCATGTTATTGTTTTTCAATCCCTATATCACAGAATGACCTGTGATTTAGGGTCAGTGATTTACTCTAGGTTTTAGAGTAAATCAGGACACCATCAAAATATATCTCATAAAACACTGTAATAATAACAGTTTATTAGTAAGCATCAGTTTAAATATTGCTGAATTTATTTTCAAACTGAACGGTAATTCTTTCCATTGAAATTTGTTTCGAATAAAAAATGAATCATATTTACGTTGGCTTTTTTTAAACTATTATTATCCAGAAGGCAGAATTAACATATGAAGTATTATTCTGCAAAATCTTAAACCACCTAATTTATCTGAACATTTTAAAAACGTAGAACTATCAGGTATTAGATATTCATTCAGCTCTCAAAAATCATGTATAACCTGTATGGCCTGTTTATATGAGTAATTTTCGAACTGTCATTATAACACTCTTTGTCAATCTTTTTATAAAGAACACAATAAAAATTAGAATATTTTTTTGCTCAGTGTTTCTATTTTTCTTAGTTGCTTTGAGTAGACGATTTTTGCCATAACAAGCGTGCCATACTAACTAAACCACAATAATCTAACAAAAATAAAAAAATAGCAAAAAAATGAGATACATTCAAGTTACAACAGTTTGGTCCTCTTCTTAATTGAATCTGATGTAATCAATAGATTATTTATAGCATTTTTATTTGGAAAAATAATTAAGTCTACCTCTTTTTGAATCGAACTTAAACAACCCAAATGATTTATTGTTGTTTAATACTTTACTATTTTTATTGCTATTAATTAATATTTAGACAACTACTCTCGTTGATTTTCTATATTTCATTATTTTTATTAGAGTAACGCTTAGTTACTAATTATCCAACTGAATAATTCAAGTTTTGCTGGGTTATTTAGTTTTTCTTTTGATTGGGTTTCTTCTGAACTAGTTTTCTCAATGTTATCAATTTTTATTGTATTTACTTATTATTTGTTATTTCTACACGCATTTTATAGATTTTGATATCCTTTATAATCGAACTTTTTACAGATTGAAAGTGATTTTTTAAAATTTGGCTTCTTTCTTGGTATACCTTGAATAGTATATTATTATTTGTATATATCTTAGATTGCAATCTTTATTTACTCTTATCTTTATCTTCGATAATTAGAGTTCAAAATCGAAGACGAGTTACACACAGAGTAAAGAAATATACTTCCAAACTCAAATTTTCGGGCAATCCGTATTCAGAAGAAAGAGAGAAGGATACTAAATACGCTGAAGATACAACGGCAAGTAGATGCATTTTGAATGAGTACTAGAGTGTACAGATTCTGCGGCAGATGACAGTACCGTGACCCTGAGAGGCTCTGAGGAGCACATATCTGGTAACGATGTTGATGCCAAACTTCTGAATTTTCTATTTATACCTTCTCGACTTTATTACTTCAAGACCGGGCAAGCGTAGCAGCACCGTTGGCTACCTGGTTGGTTACCTGCCACTGCGTATCCAGTGTGCTTGTTCTGCCTCTCTCTTTTCTCCTGAAGACGGATTGCCCGAAAATTTAAGTTTGTCTGTTTCTTCACTCTGTGTGTTACTCTTTTTCGATTTTAAACTCGTATTGTGTTCAGTTTGAATCATCTTTCCAATATTATAGTGAATCTTCGATTATTCTTCATACAGCTGTTTATATCATGCAGACTACCAGACTTTATTTGTTCTAGTATATATAGCAGTGAATTTATCATTTAGTTTATTACAGTAGTACCTTCATCAACATAGTGGTGGACATTTTGAATATTATATTGCCATCACGAAAGAACGGATTTATGTCAAATATGTATGTATGAGTCCACAAGTAGAAAATTAAACAAGATAATAATAAATTACCACATCACGTTCAAAGAAATACTTATAAGTAATACTCCCAAAAAATACTCGTTTATTGGATAAATAAGTAATCAACTAAATACAATAAACAAAATACAATTAAATAATGAAAAATACATTATCACCTAATGAATGTTTGAGTCCTGTGGATCTAGCATAGAAAAGACAAAAATGGGCTTTCAATGAAACTCTCAAAGTAACTCCAAAGTAGCTTTAAAGGTTATTTACCATACGAGTCTTAGAACAAGCGGATTTCGCCTTCTTGGAACTAGGTCATGTGCGGAATCAGTATATTTTGTTCACGTTTATTCATTAGAATATTTATTTTATTACTTAATGCTATTTTATTTTATTACCTTCTATTTATTTTTTATTGTATTCTATGCGTGTACAAGTAATAGTACTATTATATTAATTTATTAATATTCCTTCTTTTATAACACTTTTCGTTTGTTTTCTTGATTCTTTCTCCATACTTTTTTTTGTTACCACCCTCATTGGTCTAATGGACTAGGTATTTGACAATAAGTACCAAAGTAACTATTTCTCCTGATGGCGATGGATGTCAAAATATTGAAGTGAGTTGTTATTCCAAATACGAACAACTTGATGTTTGATTTCAAAAGCACCCAGAAGTGAAATTCTATCACGAGCCGTTTCAATGTGCATTTTACCTTTGTATTTATTGTAGTTTATCACATTTTGAAGTATGTCAGTACTTTTTGGGTATAATTTTATACATATAATTCATTTTATGTAAAACATTACTCTTAATATAAAATCTTTTTTTTTTAAATCACAATGTTTAAACTACTGTTATACTATTGTTATACTGGTACTTCTTATAAAACGCATTTGTTTGGTATTCATTAAAGGGGAAAAAATGGACGCCAATCTAAAGGGAATGAGATTTTGAGGGTAAAATCTTCTAAGATGTATAATGGAGTTTCGTTTTTAGGGATCAAGATTGGAGAATAGCTTGACAGTTCCCGTTGAGTAAAATGAATTTACCTAATCTTATTTCCCGTTTAGATTTCTGACTCAACTTGATTACTCAAGTCGGTAGGTTGTAAGGAATTCCAGTTTTATAAATATCAACTGTATTTCATTGTTATAATTTTTCCTTTAATGAGAATTAAGTAGTTAATAATTTCGTATTATATTTTTTTAATTTATTTCTACTTACATCATTTCTCATAATCATTATTTTGGATTTAAAGTTTATTTATGATAAAGTTCTTAAAAGTTTAAAACTTTTTTGGAGATTAGTTACACCAAACATTGTTTACCATTCCTCTAATGAACATCATGCATATGTAATGGAGCATATTTTTAGATATTTTGAATACATTTATAATACGTCTATTGATCTGAATGCATGTTCAGATTAATTTGGAGAATAAGACATACTCTACATATATTTGAACTATACACCCAATTTGTTTCTATCTGATAGATGTTACCTGTTTCTATAATCTCTAATATCATAAGTAGATATGTTGAATAAATCAAACCAACTTTGTCAAATAATGCTATTTAAATCTAATTGCTCGTTTTAAATGATTTTTTTTTTAAATATTTGACAATATACACGTTAAATTTCAATGTTTTGTTATCTCGACTACATATATTCTACACTATTTTTTTTTATCAAATTTTGGCAAGCGTCAAATTTTTGCAATATTTTTAGTCTTGAAGATGTCTATAAATATAGACGAATGTTGGCTTAAAGTGTTGTATTGAGAAGTGTTTCACGCAGGATCAAGCGACAGTAAAAAAAATATTGTATTTTAAATTTAATTAAACTGAGTAAATTAAAAGTTAATTAAAATAAGTAATATTATAGCAATTATGTATGAAAGTTATTTTTTTAATTTGAAGTGTTAAATTAAGTAAAATCCGACTGAGCATCAATTTTTGATAGAAGTATTGTTGTTAATTAATAATATATTGTTCCTATTGATAATAAGAAATTCACAGAATGATTCATTACACAATGTATTATAAGAAGTGACATACTCTGCTGTAACCATAATGCAACCTTATTTTTCTATCTCCATACAATATAGATTCATTACAACATCCCTCTTTCTCTCTCTCTCTCTCTCTCTCTCTCTCTCTCTCTCTCTCTCTCCCTCTCTCATAATAATGACAGTTGAGTTATTAAATTATTAATAAAACATAATATATATTGAATGAACTTAAAGTATAACTCACTCTTTAACAATATAAGCCAACCTAAACTGTTTAGTTAATGTTTTTATTTTTAATTGGTTATCCTCTTTGCAGTTATTAACGTTAAAAATTATAAACAATTTATTACTAATATAACTATGACTATTAATAACAATTATTATTAATTTACATAATTAACTATTTCCAATTATTAAGGTATTAAATTATTTAAATGGAAATGCCATTTATTTCTTCTGACTATTTCCCGTTATGTTTTCTAATAACATATCACTGTGGCACTAATAAAACCCTTTCAATATTTGTTAGATACCACTTTTAAAATCTTTTTCAATTTTTTTTTTAATTTCAGTGAAATCAGGTTTCATTTTGGTAGAGAAATGTTAAAATTGGTTAGATTTCATTTCTGACATTAATATAGGTTAATTGGTTTAGAGTCGAGTGTAAAAGCTAGTCTGCGATATAAATATAAGTAAACATTTAAAATGTAGTCAATCAGTTTATGAACATTCAACTATTTTATTAAACGTATACATTGAAAAGAAATAATATCAACAAGAGGTCACCATGCAGAAATATCTTCCCTTGAACCAGCAATCCAGAAATAAAAGCATTAACAATCTGTAGTACAAACAACAGTGTAACTTTGAATTCAACAAAACCAATAACTCGAAGGAGTCTCTATGTGAATAAGTTGGAATATCTGTCAATACATAATCAAGAGGGACAGTCCAGCCTCTAACCCTATTGACATGAAGATAAAGGCTACTTTGCCTAAAAAACTAACAAGGGATTCAAGGAAATTAAAATTATAATTAATATCAGAAGAATAAAATAGATACCAACCACCATAAAAAACAGAAACGAAAAGGATACCAGGTGTTCACTTCTAGGTGAGGCTCATGTTTTCTGTCAATATCCTTATCTCAAAGAGGGACTGTGCAACCTATTTACCTGTTGAAGGAATAACTGAGGCTTTGCTGGGTAGCGAGTGTCTGGGACATTCTAACAGCCGCACACTTGGGCCCATCTAGACCTACAAAATACTCTATTCCTACTGGTCACAATCTAAACTAATCATTAAAAATTGAATATACACAATCCTATTTTAGCTATAGTTTGGTAATTAGCTGCTTCCAAGGTATTCAGGTTTCTAGGTCATAGCAAGGACTTAAGTCAGAAGCCTGGGGAGGTAGTGAATGGACAAAATTGGATAAGGATGACGACAACTCAATTATTCAACTCCACAATTCAGGTGTTCAGTTCCTCAACAATTTCATAATAGTTTGTTTATAAAACTAGATAAAAATTTATTGATATGAGCTTTTTTTTTTTATATGAGCTCGAGGCCAGAGCTAAACAGTAAGTAACTTAGTCTAGAACTGAAGTCAAGGCGATAGTTGTATACAGGCTTCTAAATGCAACTGTACATTCTTGATCATTCGTAATCTGTTCGATAAACTTTTTTATCAAGTAGTTTATTCATGCGTCAAGCACAATTCTCATATTTTCTAAAGCGTTTAAGGTGAGATGATTGTTATTTAATTTCATGGGGGCCCCGTTAGCTCAGTGGTAATCGGTCGTCTCTGGACTGGTGGGTCCGGATTTCAGTGTCTACTCTATCCGTCGATTTATTCTCCTCAGAGGTGAATAAATCAAAGCACGTCGTCCCTCAGTGAGGAAACTAAGCCGTTCTAAGCCTGTACGATGTCAGGTACACTTGAGTTAAAAAAATGTTAGGACTCCCAAAGTAGAATCAATCTTCTTTGGGTGGTCTCACAAAGGGCCAATGTTCAGATTATGTTTGATCTCTTGTGGGGGGCTGCCACTACAACTTAATATATCTAATTTCATGGTCACTGTAGAGCAGCTATTTTTTTTACGAAATGTTTGTCTATCTTTGCATTGAAAAATTAGGGTCGGTGCGAGGTATGAACATGAGATGTCTGGAGTCATGAGCTATGTATGAATTTCACTGTTATACGGCAACTCTAGACCAACCTACATACCTGCGAACTATATATTTTGTTAATATTTATTTCAGTTTTAACTGGTTTTACATTTAAATTTGTACAATTATTGTAAATAAAATAATTTATTTTTTAGGTGTGGCAGAATTTGACTCAAAATTTATCATTCAGGAGTAAATATTAATTAGTATAGAATGCAAATCAGTAATATAATTCTGATTCAGTCGAGATTACTGAGATCGATACCTATGAATAATAACTTTCCATGGGGGAGTTGAATTTTGATTATGATAATATTGACCAGCTTTGTGTAACCAACGATCCCGGGGGAAAAATACACAACAAAATAAAGAAACAAGTGAAAATTTCTGCAATTTCATGGAATAAAAAAGAAATTAGAGATTCAAAAAACCTGCACATAAATATTAATTAATTTTTAATGAGTGTAAATATAAAATTTCAAAAGTTAAACACGTGATCATCTGACCAAAGGTAAACATTTGGAAAGTAAACAAAGTGTATAGTAGTATACAATTATTTTCTCTGCAAAATTATGTTACAAACAAAAATTTAGTAGATTATATTTTATTTTTAGATGAGTATATGTGATAACTATAATTTTCTCTTGGAGAGTAAAATTCAAAACAATATTTGTCATTTGAACAAATTGGATTTATATAAATGATGTCAAAAACAGATAGATAAAATATATATTAGAAATAGGTAAAACCGTCATACCTCGTAAGATGATCTTGGAGTTGGAGCGCTTTCGGACGTTGTCCATCTTCGATCCGTGTTCAGTCAGGTGGTTTGCAAAATTCGATTTATTTGTATTATTTAAATAATCCTTAAGATGTTCTTTAAATCTTATTTTTAGGGTTCTTCCCATCGGTCCAATATGTATTTGGTTACAATCACTACACTTTAATTTATATAACCCGCTTTTTTCATATTTATTAATTACATTTTCGGTTGAGCAAGTTAATATTTGACTTACAGAATTATTAGTTTTAAATCCTACCTTTATGTTGGATCGTTTTATTAAGTTCACTATTTTTTGACTAATATTTCCTAGGTATGTTATAGACGCGTATTAATTATTGCTAGGGCTTTCGTATTTGTTATTAATTTTATTATTTTTATTTTATAATATTTTTTCTATTAAGTTTGCATTATAACCGTCAAGCTGAAATGTTTCAGCCTACCTGACTGGTTTACTGACCTTATAAAATCATTCCTTTTTAATAGAAGATTTTTTGTTGCCATTAATGACCAACATTCTCCTATAGGACAGATGCTGAGAGGCGTACCTCAGGGAAGTGTGTTAGGGCCAATCCTTTATTCCCTATATACGTATGACTTCCCAAATCCTCCCGCAGTTCTATTTCCGAATTCTCCCAGAAAAACTGAGTCGTTTCTGGGTCTCTTTGCTGATGACATTTCAGTGGCCTTTAGATGTGCCAGTGTGGAGTTTGCCACAAGACAGTTATAAATCTACCTTGATAAAATTTCTCACTGGTTCAGTAGCTGGAAACTTGAAGTCAATCCAGCAAAGAGCATTCACATACAATTCAGTAAAGGGACACCCAAGCAACCTCCCCCCGTCTTTATTAGTCGCCAGTTAATACCTTACAGATCCCAGGCCAAATACCTGGGAATAATAATTGACAGCAGGCTCACGTTCAAACACCATCTGAAAAATAGATATAAATTGGGTCTGGCACTAATGTCAAATTTGTATCCTATCCTGAAGTCGAAGAATACTCCACAGGTAGTAAAGGACCTCATTTATAAGGTGGTAATTAGGGCTAGCATGACTTATGGATGCTCGACCTGGTTACAAGCCGCAAGAACAAATAAAACCTTGATACAAGTAGTTCAAAATAAATGTGCACGCCTTATGACTGGGGCACCTTGGTATGCCAGAAATGTGGATATTCAAAGAGACCTCAGGTTAGAAACAATTGACCAATTCACGAGTAGACTGGTGACCAATGAGGACACGAAAATTCCAACCCATCCAAACCCCCTTATCCAAAGCCTATCCCAAATAATTCCCCAAACACATCCACATTAGAAGCTGTTATTAAAATAGAAGGCCAAATCCTTAAAAAAGACTGACAAGACAGGACACAATGAGACCAAACGACCGCGAAATGACGTAAACGGACGAACCACCAAAAAAAAAAAGAAAAAAAAAAGTACAGACATTTACATACTGACCCCACCACCACAGCAGGACAGTAATTCAGCAGTAGTAGGTCCCTGACCTGGAACTGCTAATACAACGTACACAACAGTGCGCGGAAAGAATCGTTGGTCGTTGGTCGTTATAACCGTTATTCGTTGCTATTTTTTTTATTATATTTAATTCCTTATTATAGTTGTTTTGATTCATCGGAATTCTTATTAATCGATCTATCATTTACCAAAAGGCAGAAATTTTTTGTTGCTTTGGATGAATTGAAGAATTATGTATGGTTATATCGGTCGCGGTTGGTTTTCTATGTATTTTAAATTTAAGTTTATTTTCGGTTTTTTCAATAGTTAGGTCTAGAAAATTTATTTTATTGTTTGATTCTATTTCCTGAGTGAATTCAATTTTATTATTTATCGAATTGAGATAATTTTTTTTTTATTATATTCTCTTCGTTATTTATGATTAGGAAGGAGTCATCCACGTATCTGCTATAATGGATTACAATGAATTTCTCTTTTAAAATATTGACAAATACTCCTTCTAGTTCCTGTGAGAATATTTCTGATAAAATAGCAGGGGTTGGGTGTCCCATTCCTAATCCACCTTTTGCTAAATAGAATTCGTTATTAAATTTAAAATAGTTTTGTTTTAAAGTTGTAGTTGTTAATTTTATTATTTCGTCAATATCTTTATTCTGACCATTTTGTTTATATTAGTTTTATTATTTCCGAACCGGGGATTGATGTATACAGATTTTCTATATCGAATGATACTAATTTAGTTTTTTCATTTATATTTATATCTTTTATTTTATTTACTAAATCAACTGAGTTTTTTATAATTATATCTATTTGGTAGGTTAACTTTATCTTTTATTATTTTAGCTAATTCTTTTGAGATTTTATATGCGGGAGCGTTCCTATAATTTATAACCGGCCTAATAGGTTCTCCTACCTTATGTTCTTTGATTTGAGCTTTTAACTGAGGGGCATTTGGATTCATGTTTAAATACTTATATGATTCGTTACGTTTTATTATATTTTGGGATTTGTTGATTACGTTCCTAATTTCATTCTGAAATTTTTTAGTTGGGTCGTTCTTTAGTTTTTCGTGTTTGTTTTTTACCTATAAATTCGAGCGTTTTTTTAATGTATTCTGCTTTATTTATCACGATTATGGAGTTACCTTTGTCCTCTTTAGTGGTTATCGCGTTGGCCTTTTTTATTTTCTTTTTGATATTTCTAAGAATATAACTTTTTGGTATTTAATTTCGTTATTTTTGCTGTTATTTATGGTTTTATCTATTATTTCCGATGCTAAGTGCCTAACGTGGTTTTGTTCGTTAATTGGTATTACTTTTACGGCCAGTTCTGTATCAGTTAAGATAGTTTCGATATCTTTAGTAATAATTTTTCGTCCTACGTTGTATTTGAACCCTTTATTTCAGGGTTCTGAAAAAAGAATTCTGAAGAAAGAAAGAAACATGTATTAGTTTTACATGTTTTCGCAAACTGTAAGTATTTCCATATTTTTTAACAATATTAAATGAAGTTATTACAATAATAAGCCGAGAGACATAAACAATGATGAAAGCCTGGTGTTTATTTTAAAATTTGTTGTTTTCAGTTTCACTGGCTCAGAGACGGTTGGAGACCCAACCGTCTCCAACGGTCTCCAGTCGTGTCTCAACCAGTGCACTTGGTTTCCCTCACTTATGTTTCTTTTTCTACATTGAACTTTATATATATGTATATAAAAAAAGATTTCCATAAACACGTGAAATAACAATCAATGATCAAACCACAATAAGAAAATGGGAAAACAAGACTAAGATCTTTCAACCGTAACAGGCGGTTTTCGTCAGAGTCAAAAACCCAACGGATGGGTTTCAACCCCAGTTGGGTTTTTGACTCTGACGAAGACCGCTTGTTACGGTTGAAAGATCTTAGTCTTGTTTTCCCATTTTCTTATTGTGGTTTGTTCATTGATATATATATATATATATATATATACAATAAAATAAAAAACGAAGGAAACACACAGAAAGACACAGACATAACTCACATCGATATTTCGACAATCGTCGTCATCAGGAGGTGCGAAGAGCGAAGAGCGAAGAGTCCCGCAGGAAGACAGGGCGGTACTGAACTCGGAAACCGCAGCCAGTACCCCACCACTTACCACCAAGCGGGGGAAGGGAGGGAAGGAAATGAAGAGCCAAATTAAGACGTAAAAGAACGAGTAAAATAATAACTATAAAAAATTATAAAAAAGTAGATAAATCAAATTAAAATTAATAAAATAATAAATAAAAAGTAAAATAAAAAATAATAAATAAATAAATAAAAAATAATAAATAAATAAATAAATCATAAATAAATTATCGGTTGAGGTTGAGTCCGGGGAAGAGCGAGCATCAAGTAAGCAATTCCCCGGACTCAACCTCAACCGATAATTTATTTATGATTTATTTATTTATTTATTATTTTTTATTTATTTATTTATTATTTTTTATTTTACTTTTTATTTATTATTTTTATTAATTTTAATTTGATTTATCTACTTTTTTATAATTTTTTATAGTTATAATTTTTACTCGTTCCTTTTACGTCTTAATTTGGCTCTTCATTTCCTTCCCTCCCTTCCCCCGCTTGGTGGTAAGTGGTGGGGTACTGGCTGCGGTTTCCGAGTTCAGTACCGCCCTGTCTTCCTGCGGGACTCTTCGCACCTCCTGATGACGACGATTGTCGAAATATCGATGTGAGTTATGTCTGTGTCTTTCTGTGTGTTTCCTTCGTTTTTTATTTTATTGTAATAAAGTCCGCTGGACCGTTTCTTTTAATTGTATATATATATATATATATATACAATTAAAATAAGCAGTGACACATAAACTGAAACACAACAAAGACTCACTTTTCAATATTTCGACCGTAATGGCGGTCGTCCTCAGGAGAAGAAGTGAATTGACGGAGGGACGACAGTCAACACTGTCGTATATATATATGATCGAATGTTTTCCAATCTCGACCACATATATTTAACACTATTTGTCTTTCTTATCGAGGTTTGGTCTAGCTTAAATAATGCAACACCTCTAAGCCGACGTTTCGTCTATATTTGTAGACATCTTCAGGGCTTGGTATTTTTCTATTATGAGGAACTAACTATATAACAGAAAAATATCAAGCCCTGAAGATGTCTACAAATATAAACGAAACGTTGTCTTAAAGGTGTTGCGTTATTGAAGCTAGACCAAACCTGGATAAGAAAGAATAATAGTGTTATATATATATATATATCTATATATATATATATTATATTTGAAGAGCAGAGCGGATTCTGCATTCACGACATTTTTAAGTAGCTGTTCTTTTTCCCTAATTATCCTTCTATGTTGCAGATGAAATGCAAATAGCAAATTTCCCAGAGACATTTTTAGGTAAAAAACATAGTCCAATAACTACTAAAATGTAGTCACTAATAGCTTAAGATTATAAGGGAAAACACAAGATTTCGACCTCATAGGTCATCCTCAAGTAGAAGAAAATAATAAAACAGATAAATAACAACTCAAAGTAACAGAATAACAGAACAGGACTAGAAATACACTTAATTGAACTTAACATTTCACTTAAAAAAAAAATCCTTATGTAAAATATTTAAAGGGAAGATAGGCAATTACCCATTACGAGATCAAATTTTTGTTTGTAAAAGTTAAAGTCAAGTTGAAAATGACAATCAACCACATGAACTTAGTTTACTCGATTGTAGTAGTGGTGTATAGAGGAAGGGAATAATTAACTAGTACCTGCTGGAGTAAGCTGAAGAGATCAGTTACAGGTAAATTGGTAAAATGGGACCTTACATCAAAACTAATCAATCTATATTCTTCCGTAACATTGGAGATTTTCAATTTACTGATTAAAATACTATACTTTATTTTTAATTTGGCTGGCTGAAATTTTACTAATTTTTGGGCTCAAATCACTAACTAACCATTCGGATTTGTATTATGAAATCTTTTTGCTGATTTTGACGTTCATTTTTGCTTCATGTGTTTATTGTAAAATCTTGTTTTCTATAGAAACCGTATTCTATGCTTGTTTGCTATTTCTGTGATCTTTTCTCTTTCTTTGTTCCTATAGTAAAGAAAGGTTTGTTTCATTTAGTAAAGCTAATCTATTAATACTAAAATTAAAATTATTAAATAATTGTTTAACTGGTAAAGTAGTACATAAATCAATTATTCTTAAATGTTTACATAGTACCTATTGAGTCTTTTTTGATAATTTCCTTTCATTGTTTCGTAGTTTCAGTCTTTTCATTGAAAAAGTTTTGAATCTCAGATCATTAGAGTGTTACGGTAGGTCCAGAAATAAGCTGGACTATAAAAAGCATATAAGTACAAGAAAATTAAAAAAAATATTATCACCTTTTGAAAGAAAAGGGGAAAAAGCTGTATGCCAAAAAATAGCATATATAACCAAAGAAGAAGAAAAATAAATGATTAATAAAATAGGTAAAACATAACTTCAATATCTTAAAAGTTTAAATTGAGAACAGGGTGTTGGCATGCACCTGAGATTGAAATGTGCTCTACTGGAGAAGCACCTTAAGTAGCTTATCTATTGTAATGAAAAACTTATGGACTTTAAAGTTGTCATTACGTATGAGATTTAAGACATTATTGTGATCTGCAGTGTAGTTGTTCCTCTGCCGATTCATCTGTGATTGGTCATGCGGAATGTTATCATAGTGGTCTTTAAACCTACCTATCATAGCCATCACACTTGCTGCGGGATAGATGGTAAATACTGTCAGTAAAATCTTAGGTTAAAGCGGAATGAGAATTTAGCTGCTATTTGTATTGAAATTGGAAGTGAACATGGTTTTGGAGTTAATAACAGTGTGCATGAGATGACCTTCGCGCTCTTAGCATTTCATTCCTTTATACACTGCTTGTAGTAGGTTTCCACATTTTTGTTGATACGACTATTTTTCCTATCTCACCACATAGTGGAGATATAAGAACGTTTTTATACCGAAAACATTGAGAAAATTGTTAAAGGTTATAAAGGTCGATGAGGAGGTAGAAAGTATGGGGAAAAAATCTCTTACGAGTTTGGAAAGGTTATGAGCACGGGAGAAATAATGAGCTATTATTCGTGCTAAACTAACCCTGGTGTCTTTCTCAATCTTGTCAGAGACATTAATGTTCGCTAGGATAATTCAACGATTTTATGTATGTTTGCAACGTAACTAAACTCCATAAATTTTTGTTCATATTTAATTAAACTTAAGTTTTAATTGGTAAGTTTATTAGATATTTTAACTTCCTAATTAGATCTCACATGACCTAAATTCCTTCAGTCCCAGTTTGATGGTTTTGTTATCCTCTCCTTCCGTTAGGTGTGCCATTCACTTTTCACGATTTCATTTTATTGTATACAATTCTGTTTTTTTTTTAAACTTTTAATTTGTAATTTGTATTTTAGAGGTTTACCTGATGATGAAGACGAAGTGTTTGAAACTTTTATATTGAATAAAAATACTTCTTTTGTGTCAAGACTTTTTATTATTGGTTTGTCACAGTATTAATTAGATATGCTTCAAATTAAAGTAATGACGAGTTAGAAAAAACTCAGTAGGTCGAACAAAGAATTGGGTAGGGTTAGGTTAGGTTAGGTTGCAGTGGTAGTCCCATAAGGAAACACACGTTACGTAGGTAAAAACCTACGTAATTTATAAAATACGTATGTTTAAAAACCACTATGATAACATTCCGCATGACCAATCACAGATGAATCGGCAGAGGAACAATTCCGCTGCAGATCACAATAATGTCTAAAATCTCATACGTAAGGACCGAGCATTAACCCTTTGTGATGCTACACAATGAATATCAAGATCCACACTGCCTAACTCAAGTATATTTAGAGTAGGGATCATTAACGAGTACCTAACATCGTACAGGCTCGGTACCGATGGTTTAACATCCTTCTCCGAGGGACGACGGGATCAGATTTATTCACCTGCCGCATAAATAAATCGAGGGCCAGGTGGGGATCGAACCCCTGTCCTATCAGTTCAGAGGCGAGTACATTAACCACTGAGCAAAACCTGGCAAGAAAAAACAAATACTATTCAAGTAGTAGAAAGTATTTATTGTGCTTTTTTGTTCGTTAGATCTGTAGGGTCATTTGATTTATTAACTACAGAAATAACTGTGATTGTATTTATGAGTACGATGTAAAAGAAACTAACTATAACATAGAACTTTTATTATAAAAATTAACATTTATAATTAAGAAAATAAATAACAGCTCTTTTTTTTTTTTTTTTTTGGGTAAGGAGGTGAAATGCATTTACGCACATAGTGCTGGGCTCTCAGTATGAACCAGACTCCCAACTAAAACAGCCCCTTTTTCACCTAGGACCTAGCCTGGAACTGTTTCCCACATTACTTCAGACTTGGTCGTAGCTTACCTTAGGTGAGGCATACTTGCTTTATTATCCTTCTAGATCTTCCAAGTATCGCTTTTTCGTTGTCAATATCGTTCTGACTAGGGCATCTACCATATTCCATGCCTCAGAACTCCGGATCATTTTTTCAATGATCGTTTCTGGGGAGAATATGCCTATCCTTTGTATCAAGTCTCTCCTCTGGCTGTTCCATTTGGGGCAAGAAAAGAATGTGTGTTCCACATCATCTAACGCTGGACAATACAGACACCCGGATGTTTGGTACTTCCCTATCTTGCACAGGTAGGCGCGGAAGTAACCATGTCCACTCAGAAATTGCGTGAGGTAATATCCCACCTCTCCATGACCTCTCTCAATCCATGATCGGACATGTCTAATTAGTTTGAAGGTCCAGCGCCCTCTAGTAAATAACATCTCTTACCTATTGTAATAATAATAATAATAATAATTTTTTAAAAACGAGTTTAAAATAGTTTGTTTTTTAAATATATCTTAATAAATACACATACGTTTAATTTTTTACTTTTTAATTTATATTTTACAGTATTATTAAAAATAACTATATATATATATATATATATATAACAGTGACACATAAACAGAAACACAACAAAGACTCACTTTTCAATATTTCGACCGTAATGGCGGTCGTCCTCAGGAGAAGAAGTGAATTGACGGAGGGACGACAGTCAACTGAAGAACTCACTGGGTGAGGGCTAAAGCAGTGCTGCCGCAAAGGAGACAAATAAAAAAGGAACTAGGAAGTCGAGAGCAAAAATAAAAAAAAAAAAAAAATGTTTTTGAAAGGTAGAAAAAGGTTAAGAAAAGAAAAAATAAAGAAAATATATAGAACAATTAAAAAATAAAAAAAATAAAAAAAATAAAAAAATAAATAAAAAAAAATAAAAAATAAATAAATAAATAACTAACGATTTAAATTCAAGCCAGGTTTCGAGCGTGCCCCTAGGAGCCAAATGTGGGCTTCCTCAGAAGCTTTTAAAGTAACTTGTCTGTTATCACTGGGGACTTGTTTAAGAACTTGGACTGTGAAACAATCATTGAAACTGAGATGGTGGGAATTAGCGTGAGTGGCGACAGGGAGACTGCTGCGTTTACCAACCGAAAGCCTGTGATTATTCATCCGAAGGTTCAGCATCGTAGATGCTAAACCAACGTAAAAAGCATCACATTGGGTGCATTTCAAGAGGTAAACGCAGTCAGTGGAGATACAGGAGGAAGGACTGTGAATAGGGTAAGAATTAAGATTAGTTAGAGACTCAAATGAAGACCCAGAATCAACAATCGGACAGGTAAGACATCTCCGACGTCCACAACGTTGTAGGCCACCACTGCTTTGGGATTCTGAATAAGTTTGCCGGCCCGGTGGGAAAAAATATTTGAGAGATTGGGGCACTTCTAAAGGAAATGCGGGGCAACTGGTTAAAAACTGAAACGGTAGAGGGGGAAGAGGAAAGGATAGGGTAAAGTTCTTTAATAAATTTTCTTAATTTATGGACACCAGGGAAATAATTTGTAAGAAGCGAAGCAGTAGTAGTGGGTTCTCTTCTGTTATTAGTGGAAAAGTTGACATTGGCAGGGATGATTCGGCTATTGATTAAATTGGGGGGATAACCACGCTGAGTGAATTTGCATTTAAGTTTTTGAAGATTAGTTTCCCGATCTTGGATATTATTACAGAGGCGATGAAGACGGATTGAAAGAGACCGCGGGATAGATTTTTTAATATGAGGAGGATGACAACTTTTGTAATGGAGGTAGTTTTGGGCGTTGGTGGGCTTAACGTGAACAGACGTCGTGAAGGTCCCACTGTTAAGAGTGATGTCAACATCTAAGAAAGTTATGTTGTAGGGGGAGGAATGGTGTGTGAAAGAGATAGAGGTGGAGAAAGCTTCGAAGGAAGTGATGAAAGAATCCAAAAGATGTTGGCCGTGCTGCCAAACAAGGAAGATGTCATCAATAAATCTAACATAGAATAGTGGAGAAAGAGGGCAAGAAGCAAGGAACATTTGTTCCAGCTTCGCCATAAATAAATTGGCAAAAGAAGGAGCCATCCTCGTCCCCATGGCGGTACCTCTGGTCTGAAGATAAAACTTACCTTCGAATTGAAAGTAATTATGCCCCAAAACAAAGTCAGCCAGTTTGACAAGGAAATCGGTAGAGGGAGAATGAGGTAGGGGTCTGTGATTAAGAAAATAGCGTAAAGCCTCCAAACCCTCATCATGGTCAATGACAGTGTATAACGACTTCACATCCATCGTGACCATGACAAGGGGGAAGTCAAGCGTCTCAGGAATGGACAGGTTTTTCAGTAAATCAAGGAAATGAAAGGAGTCTCTGCAGTAAGAAGGCTGCATTCTTACAATAGGCTGCAAGAAGGCATCAACGAACGCAGAAACCCTTTCCGTGAGAGAACCATAGCTAGAAACTATAAGCCTCCCGGGGGGCGGAGTAAAAGGCATCTCAAAAGATTTGTGAATTTTAGGGAGTAAGTAAAATTTAGGACAACGTGGATTAGAAGGGACAAGAACGGCTACATCTTCTTTGGAGAGCCCCTCACGGAAAGAAGAGCTCTCCAGAAGTTGGGTTAAGGAATGTTTATAAGAAGGAGTGGGGTCAGATGATAAAGGAAGGTAATAAAGCTGGTCATTGAGTTGTCTCACAGCCTCACGACAATAGTCGTCGTAATTCATGAGAACAACAGAAGAACCTTTATCGGCAGGCATAATCATGAGATTGTTGTCGCTTCTCAGCTCATGAATAGCCCTTCGCTAAAGACAACTAAAGTTCTACCTAAAGACAACCTGTCTCCTCCTGAGCGAAGGGCTATTCATGAGCTGAGAAGCGACAACAATCTCATGATTATGCCTGCCGATAAAGGTTCTTCTGTTGTTCTCATGAATTACGACGACTATTGTCGTGAGGCTGTGAGACAACTCAATGACCAGCTTTATTACCTTCCTTTATCATCTGACCCCACTCCTTCTTATAAACATTCCTTAACCCAACTTCTGGAGAGCTCTTCTTTCCGTGAGGGGCTCTCCAAAGAAGATGTAGCCGTTCTTGTCCCTTCTAATCCACGTTGTCCTAAATTTTACTTACTCCCTAAAATTCACAAATCTTTTGAGATGCCTTTTACTCCGCCCCCCGGGAGGCTTATAGTTTCTAGCTATGGTTCTCTCACGGAAAGGGTTTCTGCGTTCGTTGATGCCTTCTTGCAGCCTATTGTAAGAATGCAGCCTTCTTACTGCAGAGACTCCTTTCATTTCCTTGATTTACTGAAAAACCTGTCCATTCCTGAGACGCTTGACTTCCCCCTTGTCATGGTCACGATGGATGTGAAGTCGTTATACACTGTCATTGACCATGATGAGGGTTTGGAGGCTTTACGCTATTTTCTTAATCACAGACCCCTACCTCATTCTCCCTCTACCGATTTCCTTGTCAAACTGGCTGACTTTGTTTTGGGGCATAATTACTTTCAATTCGAAGGTAAGTTTTATCTTCAGACCAGAGGTACCGCCATGGGGACGAGGATGGCTCCTTCTTTTGCCAATTTATTTATGGCGAAGCTGGAACAAATGTTCCTTGCTTCTTGCCCTCTTTCTCCACTATTCTATGTTAGATTTATTGATGACATCTTCCTTGTTTGGCAGCACGGCCAACATCTTTTGGATTCTTTCATCACTTCCTTCGAAGCTTTCTCCACCTCTATCTCTTTCACACACCATTCCTCCCCCTACAACATAACTTTCTTAGATGTTGACATCACTCTTAACAGTGGGACCTTCACGACGTCTGTTCACGTTAAGCCCACCAACGCCCAAAACTACCTCCATTACAAAATTGTCATCCTCCTCATATTAAAAAAATCTATCCCGCGGTCTCTTTCAATCCGTCTTCATCGCCTCTGTAATAATATCCAAGATCGGGAAACTAATCTTCAAAAACTTAAATGCAAATTCACTCAGCGTGGTTATCCCCCAATTTAATCAATAGCCGAATCATCCCTGCCAATGTCAACTTTTCCACTAATAACAGAAGAGAACCCACTACTACTGCTTCGCTTCTTACAAATTATTTCCCTGGTGTCCATAAATTAAGAAAATTTATTAAAGAACTTTACCCTATCCTTTCCTCTTCCCCCTCTACCGTTTCAGTTTTTAACCAGTTGCCCCGCATTTCCTTTAGAAGTGCCCCCAATCTCTCAAATATTTTTTCCCACCGGGCCGGCAAACTTATTCAGAATCCCCAAAGCAGTGGTGGCCTACAACGTTGTGGACGTCGGAGATGTCTTACCTGTCCGATTGTTGATTCTGGGTCTTCATTTGAGTCTCTAACTAATCTTAATTCTTACCCTATTCACAGTCCTTCCTCCTGTATCTCCACTGACTGCGTTTACCTCTTGAAATGCACCCAATGTGATGCTTTTTACGTTGGTTTAGCATCTACGATGCTGAACCTTCGGATGAATAATCACAGGCTTTCGGTTGGTAAACGCAGCAGTCTCCCTGTCGCCACTCACGCTAATTCCCACCATCTCAGTTTCAATGATTGTTTCACAGTCCAAGTTCTTAAACAAGTCCCCAGTGATAACAGACAAGTTACTTTAAAAGCTTCTGAGGAAGCCCACATTTGGCTCCTGGGGGCACGCTCGAAACCTGGCTTGAATTTAAATCGTTAGTTTTTTATTTATTTATTTTTTAAATTTTTTTTTTATTTATTTATTTATTTTTTACTATTTTTTTTTTATTTTTAATTGTTCTATATATTTTCTTTATTTTTTCTTTTCTTAACCTTTTTCTACCTTTCAAAAACATTTTTTTTTTTTTTTATTTTTGCTCTCGACTTCCTAGTTCCTTTTTTATTTGTCTCCTTTGCGGCAGCACTGCTTTAGCCCTCACCCTGTGAGTTCTTCAGTTGACTGTCGTCCCTCCGTCAATTCACTTCTTCTCCTGAGGACGACCGCCATTACGGTCGAAATATTGAAAAGTGAGTCTTTGTTGTGTTTCTGTTTATGTGTCACTGTTATATTATATAATTATATATATAGTTATTTTTAATAATACTGTAAAATATAAATTAAAAAGTAAAAAATTAAACGTATGTGTATTTATTAAGATAATATTTAAAAAACAAACTATTTTAAACTCGTTTTTAAAAAAATTTATTATTATTATTATTACAATAGTAAGAGATGTTATTTACTAGAGGGCGCTGGACCTTCAAACTAATTAGACATGTCCGATCATGGATTGAGAGAGGTCATGGAGAGGTGGATATTACCTCACGCAATTTCTGAGTGGACATGGTTACTTCCGCGCCTACCTGTGCAAGATAGGGAAGTACCAAACATCCGGTGTCTGTATTGTCCAGCGTTAGATGATGTGGAACACACATTCTTTTCTTGCCCAAATGGAACAGCCAGAGGAGAGACTTGATACAAAGGATAGGCATATTCTCCCCAGAAACGATCATTGAAAAAATGATCCGGAGTTCTGAGGCATGGAATATGGTAGATGCCCTAGTCAGAACGATATTGACAACGAAAAAGCGATACTTGGAAGATCTAGAAGGATAATAAAGCAAGTATGCCTCACCTAAGGTAAGCTACGACCAAGTCTGAAGTAATGTGGGAAACAGTTCCAGGCTAGGTCCTAGGTGAAAAAGGGGCTGTTTTAGTTGGGAGTCTGGTTCATACTGAGAGCCCAGCACTATGTGCGTAAATGCATTTCACCTCCTTACCCAAAAAAAAAAAAAAAAAAAAGAGCTGTTATTTATTTTCTTAATTATAAATGTTAATTTTTATAATAAAAGTTCTATGTTATAGTTAGTTTCTTTTACATCGTACTCATAAATACAATCACAGTTATTTCTGTAGTTAATAAATCAAATGACCCTACAGATCTAACGAACAAAAAAGCACAATAAATACTTTCTACTACTTGAATAGTATTTGTTTTTTCTTGCCAGGTTTTGCTCAGTGGTTAATGTACTCGCCTCTGAACTGATAGGACAGGGGTTCGATCCCCACCTGGCCTCGATTTATTTATGCGGCAGGTGAATAAATCTGATCCCGTCGTCCCTCGGAGAAGGATGTTAAACCATCGGTACCGAGCCTGTACGATGTTAGGTACTCGTTAATGATCCCTACTCTAAATATACTTGAGTTAGGCAGTGTGGATCTTGATATTCACAACGTTAGTCCTACAACGTTGTGGACGTCGGAGATGTCTTACCTGTCCGATTGTTGATTCTGGGTCTTCATTTGAGTCTCTAACTAATCTTAATTCTTACCCTATTCACAGTCCTTCCTCCTGTATCTCCACTGACTGCGTTTACCTCTTGAAATGCACCCAATGTGATGCTTTTTACGTTGGTTTAGCATCTACGATGCTGAACCTTCGGATGAATAATCACAGGCTTTCGGTTGGTAAACGCAGCAGTCTCCCTGTCGCCACTCACGCTAATTCCCACCATCTCAGTTTCAATGATTGTTTCACAGTCCAAGTTCTTAAACAAGTCCCCAGTGATAACAGACAAGTTACTTTAAAAGCTTCTGAGGAAGCCCACATTTGGCTCCTGGGGGCACGCTCGAAACCTGGCTTGAATTTAAATCGTTAGTTTTTTATTTATTTATTTTTTAAATTTTTTTTTTATTTATTTATTTATTTTTTTACTATTTTTTTTTATTTTTTAATTGTTCTATATATTTTCTTTATTTTTTCTTTTCTTAACCTTTTTCTACCTTTCAAAAACATTTTTTTTTTTTTTTTTATTTTTGCTCTCGACTTCCTAGTTCCTTTTTTATTTGTCTCCTTTGCGGCAGCACTGCTTTATCCCTCACCCTGTGAGTTCTTCAGTTGACTGTCGTCCCTCCGTCAATTCACTTCTTCTGCTGAGGACGACCGCCATTACGGTCGAAATATTGAAAAGTGAGTCTTTGTTGTGTTTCTGTTTATGTGTCACTGCTTATTTTAATTGTTATTTGTCCTGCCGGACCGTTTTTCGTTTATCATGGTATATATATATATATATATATATATAGTCTACCATGATAGTCTTAGTGTTTTGAAATCAATGCGATAATAAATAGTTTTTTAGGTTAAAAAAATAAAAAATAGAGTTTACATTTTTACAATCAAGTTATATTTTTATATCATATTGATTTTTTTCAGTTAGATTGAAACTATTAAAAAAGCCAATACAATTGCGAAACTGGTTGGGTCTTATCTATTTTACCTATTTTAACGTCTTTTATATATAATAATATTAAAAAAAATTATATTTATTTTTTAACCATCACTTTCGGTAAAATCGTCAGTGTTAAAGTTTTAATAAGACAGTACTCTCATGGCGTGTAATATACAGTTATGAATCGTTGTGGAAAGCTGATTGGTATGTGTGTAACACCTGAAATAAGTAACTCTCCCTCTAGACTCTAGACTACCAGTTAGTGCATCGTAGTGATTTGCTTCATATTCTAGTTCTATAACCTTCTGTACAATCAAATTCATATCAAAGCAAACTCCTATTTGATATCTTATGTCACAGTCTACCTTTTTTTTTTTAAACAATCGTTTCACAAGATATTTGTGATAGTGATGGTAATTTTCAAATATGCATATTTAATAAAATGAAAGGAATTAGACATCAACAATAAAATATTTAACATTATTTTAGGATATTTGATTATTTCAAGAGTGTGGTACGTTGTAACAGTTTAAACACTTCAACTACCTTCATATTAGTTTGATTTCTGTTCTCTATAAACATTACTTAGGCTATTTACTAAATCTTTTTCAAGATTTCTTCTTTTATTCCCGTTAATGTTTAGATCAGTTCAAATGTGTTCACTATGTCCATAGGTAGATTAATTTTTTATAGCAAGCTAATAAAGAAGAAAAAGCATCTCTCTAAGAAGATCATCACTGGAGAAGCCGCAGTGCATTTTAATAACATTTTTTTTGAAAGAAGACTTACTGCCAGTTTATACCAATGAAGGAATAAAAAGTCATATATCCAGATAAATTTGTTAATTACCTTGTAAAGGTGAAGTTCACAACGAATAATATTTCGTTTTTGCACAGGATTTAGTTAAATTAATTTTAAAAAAACATTATTTATTGATGAATGCTATCAATAACTAAGAAAAGCGAATTTTCACCCTAGGTATCAGAAAGAGGTCGTATTTTGAACGAAATGAAATATAAGGAATGTAAAATATAACTCATTGTAGGGTAAAAAGCTAATGAAATGGTCTCCACATATAAAAATATTCATTAGCTTTTTACCCTACAATGAGTAAATACCACATAATAACTCATTGCACTACGTTAGAATTAAAATATAACTTATAAAAATTTGGAATTTTATAATAAAATTTAATGTAGTAATTTATTCTTCAGCGTTGGCTTGTGTGTTTTAAGTAACAATAATTTCAACATTGTGGGCACATATGCATGATCAGTATATGGAATTCCCGTATTTATTTGACTGACGCCTGGGACTGTACAGGTTTAAGAAATTTCAGATGACTGGTATCAAAACAATGAACTTTTCCTTTTTTAAATTTATCTTGCAACTTGATACACTTTTTTCAATGCCATTTTACGTTTTTATACCTATTACAATCCTAGGTTCAATATAATTTCGACATTTTAAACCTGCGGTACAGGTTTGTACCGCAAATAGTTCATTTGTACTAGTACAGAAGTTTCATCGGAAGAAGAATCCCTATTCTGCTTATTACTACATTAACTTCTTCAACTTAAATGAAATAAAAGAATAGAACTCTTTCTCATGTTATTTCTAAAAGTTTTTATCATTATCAATCATAAGAAATAATACCATAAGCTATATTCTGATAATGTAGAGATGTGTTCGCATAATGATTTCAAACAGGACAGCTCAAAAGATATGCTAGCAGAATTTTCTGCCTCAGACACTAATGCTTTTCCCACTAATGCCATAAACGTCAAGTCAAACATCCCACTTATTCAATACATCTATTTTTCAAATATGACATCTTTTTTTAACAAAATTTATCAACTATAAGAGAAGCTTACAAATATTACAGGCCTATAGAAAGCATTATATAAACAATAATATTTATTGTTTTATAAACTCTTTTTACTTTACTATAAATAAAAGTTTGGTTTTACTTTACAAAAAATGTAAAAATTTAAATAAAACAACTTATATTAGAACAGAAAAAATGCTCTCCTGTAAGAAATTATTTCGTAACACGAAATCTACTTTTTCACTTTTCAAAAAATTTTACTACTGCTGTAGTTATGCTAATCATAATATATGCATTAGGGGTGTGAAATACAAAAAAAAAGCACACATATATATATATTAGTGTATATTGGCAGCAGATTCTCTTTTAAACATATTTTATTAAAGTAGACGGCAGCTTCCGCATTCACGACTAGAAAACACCAGAAAAATGGTCGTGAATGCGGAAGCTGCCGTCTACTTTAATAATACGAGGGCCATCCGGAAAGTAGTACCCGTTTTGGAATAAAATAAAAACGACAGCATTTTAACAAATAATAATGTTTTATTTGTAAAGAACATACTTTAAACTACTTCTCCACATAGTCACCTTGCAAATTTAAGCATTTGTCGTAACGTGTGACGAGTTTTTGTATCCCAGCTTCGTACTCCTCTGCCGCCAGTGTATTTAGATACGTAGTCACAGCTGATTTCAGTTCTTCATCACTTTCAAATTTCGTTCCTGCTAAAAAATTCTTCAGTTTTGTAAACAGATGAAAATCTGAGGGTGCCAAGTCTGGGCTATAGGGTGGATGGTTAAAAGTTTCCCATTTGAATTGTTGCACAAGTTGTTGTGTTATCCGAGCTGTATGAGGCCTGGCATTGTCGTGGAGAAGAATGACGCCGCTAGACAACAAACCTCGCCGTCGATTTTGAATTGCTCGCCGTAATTTCTTCAATGTCTCACAATATGCATTGGCATTTATAGTGTCTCCACGGGTCATGAAGTCAATGAGCAGTACACCTCGTCGATCCCAGAAAACGGTTGCCATAACTTTACGGGTAGACATTACCGTTTTGAATTTTTTTGGCTTGTTGGGTGAATGAGCATGACGCCACTCCATTGATTGTCTTTTACTCGTAGGTGTTGCATAACAAACCCATGTCTCGTCACCAGTGACAATGCGAGTCAAGAAAGAGTCTCCATCACGAGAGTAACGTTCCAAAAACGTCACTGCTGCAGCCATACGGGTGGATTTGTGTTCGTCAATAAGCATGCGAGGAACCCACCTTGCGCAAATTTTTGCATAATGCAGGTGGTCCTTAACAATTTCATGAATAACTGTTCGTGAAACATTACTGAAATTTTCACTGATCTCATCAATTGTTACGCGCCGATCAGCCTTCACGAATTCGTTAATTGAACTCACCAGTTCGTGCGTAATGACTGACGGCCGTCCGAAACGCTCGTCATCAT
This sequence comes from Hermatobates lingyangjiaoensis, assembly GCA_026182355.1. Taxonomy (NCBI): domain Eukaryota; kingdom Metazoa; phylum Arthropoda; class Insecta; order Hemiptera; family Hermatobatidae; genus Hermatobates; species Hermatobates lingyangjiaoensis. The sequence goes on along the minus strand of JAPFBL010000187.1, from coordinate 3,320,866 downwards.
GGGTGCTCTCTCTGCCCAAGCTGAAATTACGACACCAGCGCAGAACAGATGACTCATCCATAACATTGTCTCCATACACCTCCTTCAATTGACGATGAATATCGCAAGGTTTCACATTTCTTGCGTTAAGAAACCTAATCACAGCTCTAATTTCACAACTGGCGGCGTTCTCTATTTTCTTGAACATTATAAACACTCACAGAAAAAAACCCAGAAGCACCAGCGACCAGTAACTTAGCACACAGACAGCTGAAACAGAACTGAACGTGTTGCAACTTGTCCGGCGGCTACTCTACTCATCAGCGCTCCACACGGCACAAACGGGTACTACTTTCCGGATGGCCTACGTATATATATATATATATATATATATATATATATATATATATATATATATATCAGTTGGGTTTTTGACTCTGACGAAGACCGCTTGTTACGGTTGAAAGATCTTAGTCTTGTTTTTCCATTTCTTATTGTGGTTTGATCATATATATATATATATATATTGATAAGTGGATGAATCTATCTGGATTACCTCCAGGAATGAAAGTTTAATAAACACTTCCTATTTAGATATTTATATGATACCTATATAGAACATTATATATTATATACCCAAGAAGTATGATATTATTTTTACTTATAGTAAAATTGAGTGTAGGCCACTTCAGATTTTTTTCTGAGTTTTTGGGCATTTCAGGTTTTCAAAGGTATTTACGTAATAATATTTTTGATTGTAGTATATTAAATACGTCATGTTTTTATTTCAATAATATTTGTACAATATGTTTAAATAAATATCTGACATGCAAGGTTTTTACTTACCATGATTTTGAAATGTTAAAATATATGTGGAAACATATTTGATGACAATAAAAATTCTTTTTGTATAATTTATTGAATGTCGGTGAGTTAATTCCGCTTTATAATATATTGCATACTCGTAATAATGATTATTTTGTAATACCAGTCGCATTATATCTATATTACATTATATTAAAAAAAAAGGAATTGCGCTATAGTCAAAAAAGAGGGAATGCGCTATAGTCAACTTGGACAAATTCAACAATCCAGGCACCCATTGGGTAGCCAGTTTTGGCAACCTACCACCATTTCCAGAGTTTATCAAATATATGAATGGATGCAAGATTCTCTACAACCGTGAGATGCAACAGTTTAAACCATATAATTGTGGTGCATTAGCGGTAAAATTTATTATTAAACAACAGGAGGACTGGTAACCATGTCTAGTATATTCATTATCAAGGGAAATAGCAGCGAATTCTCCTGTGAATATTTCCCCCTAATACGACTCGATGACGCTGCCGACTATTCCCTTGGACTCATGTCGTTGACAACATTCAATTCCATACCAAATATAACAGAGGAAAATAATTAGCTGCATTTTTTAATCGATTCCAGAGTCATTACTATACCCAGAGGACTGTATGATGTTGATGATTTGAATGAGTTTTTAAGCAAGCAAACGCCAAAGGCTCAACTGCGCGCCAACCATGTAACCTTGAAATGTGAAATTAACTCTCCCTTCCTACTGGACTTTGGGAGGGAAAACTTCATCGGCTCCCTGTTGGGCTTCAACAACAACAAGACAATTCCTATAAATACATGGACTTCTTCCGACCGAATAGCAAATGTTATCAAGGCTACAAACGTTAATGTTGAATGTAACATTGTCGCAAATAGAATATTTCTGTTAGATTACATTGTTTTATATTACAATGTAATATATGTCATGCACTAGATTAATATCAACATATTTAAAAAAAACACTGTATATATGCTAAAAAGGTGAATAAGTTCTTGATTGATATCACTGAAGATTTTAATCACGTGAGGGTTAATGGAGATTAACAGCTTGCATTCTAATTTGAGAGAAGAAACTGGTTTAGAAATAATGAAGCCTCGAAGGGATTCGAAAGCGGGTTCTAAACAGTGAGGAAATGCAACCGCAAGCCCACTAGGAATATTAAGTGCCTTCGCTTAAACGTCTTAATTAGTTGCCTCAACTAATGTCTGCCACAATTAAATTAATACCTTCATTTGGAATGTGGTCCAAAGTGGTTACTACTCAGCGAAGGCCTTTTCATTGATCTACATTAAAGATATTCTACTCTGGAATGGAATGCTTCTTCATGAGTTTATGGCACTCGAGTTGACAGTAGACAGTCATATCAACAACTGATTTTTCACATTTCATAAATTTAAAAAAAGAAATATAACGTAAAGGATGCCGTATGATTTGATAACAGATAACCCCAAACTAATTTATATTTTAATATAATATTTTTTCTTCATTATTACGAGTAGAAATATCAAGAAATGTAGATTCGGTGAACTTACATTCGGCGAGATTTCAATAACACATGAACGATGTGCTCCTGAAAGCTTGTGATAGTATATGTGCGTATGTCTATGAAAAATACAAAATTTACATCCAAATTTCACTAAATTTTGCATGAATCATTCTAATACAAAGCGGACACCAACTGAAAAAAACGAAATTAATATTTATTAAAAAAATAATAAACCCAAGTAAAATTTTGGAAAGTTTTACTTATATATACAAAACTAAAGTTTATTGGGACTCAGTCAGTTCTTCAGGCTCAAATTAAACTCTCAATGGCAACGTTTCGGTTTTTATTTAAAACGTTTTGCATAGGCAGAAGTACAAATTTTGAAAAAGAAAAACTAAGTATTATATTACAAATTATTTTACAAAGAAAAATAGTCTGTCGATTTCAATAATAACTGTCTAGTTTGAAGTGTCACGTGTTAATTCAAACTAGACATTTAAGCATTGGATCTGCTAAAGTGTGAACACAAAAGGTTATTCTCAGAGAGGTGTGCCGTTGCTCCTATTCTAGTGATTAGTGTGAATGACCTACTAAATACTCTGTAAAGCATAGATATACTGAAGAGCTTATATTAAAAAAAGTGTAATGTATAATGGTACTGCCTTCCAAATGATGTAACATGCTCCCCAAATTGTTGAAAGATGGGTTAAAGGAGACATTTTTGAGTATAAATCAAACTACAATGGCCCTTAGTCCTTTTCGAAAGAGAAAAAATATTATCCTAAAACCATGGGAGTTAAGGACATACGCTTTGAAGTTCTGTAGATGATTAAATTAGAGAATCCACGTGCTAAGTGAACATGAGTCAAGTTCTGGAGTAAGAGATTATTTCGTAGAAGTTTGAGCTTAACATGAAATTTTCCCTTTGGCTTTGTAAAAAAAATATTATTACTGTTATCGTAAAACGTATGAAATAATATGCATCAGTTAGGTATTTAACAAATACAAACATGCTACCGATAACTGGACCAATCACTATCTGTGATACCTCCAGGATTAAAGACTAATAAACATCTTCATTAGATATTTATATAAAAAATGATTATTTTTATCTTCATTTTACAAAATGATAAGATCTTTATGTATATGAAAATAAAAAAAAAAATGAAAAATTAATTGCTTGACCTATATGTTGGTTAGATACATCTCTTATTTAAAACAGTCCTTTATAGTTTTTTAAAATATTGAAGCAAGAAAAAAGCATTGAATTTCAATATTGAAACATTATTCCGTTCTCCTAGTGAACACAAAAATGTAAAACATATTTTATATCCTCACTCTATTAGTTTGCTATCATAAGTGTTTAATGAATATTCATTCACCTATATGGAAATCGTTTCTCATTGGTAAAAGCACTTTTTTAAAATATTAAACAAAAAATTGTTCAACCATTTATTGAGCTTCGGTTCACAAATAAAAAAACATATTGTAAAGAAGCATTGAATATTCATTACTAGAATTGTATTAATAAAATATATTAATTTGTATAAATTAAATACTACATGGAAAACAATCTAGAATGCTTAACGAGATTCAAGTTATGGTTGAAAAGGCGAAATGATAATAATGATAGTAATATTAGAACTACAATACTATAACGTGCATGAATAATGATAATATTTGTAGGGTAAAAGCTAATGAAATGGTCTCCACATATAAAAATTTAATGGTATAAACAACGCGTTTCGAACACGTAGTGTTCTTCCTCAGGCATTAACTAAAAAATACAATGTAATCTATTTTTTAGTTAATGCCTGAGAAAGAACTCTACGTATTCGAAACGCGTTGTTTATGCCATTTTATGCCATTTTTATATGTGGAGACCATTTCATTAGCTTTTTACCCTGCAATGAGTAAATACTACATAATAACTGATTGCACTACGTTAGATAATATTTGTGTTACTTCAAGTTCAGTGTATGCAGTATCAGAGCTGTAGCTTTGTTCGACGGATTGATCATTTTTACATAAGAGGTATGATAATTCAAGATACGGATAATAATTCAATTGTTTTAATCAATCATCTATGATTTTGATAGCTGTAGTAGTCTTTGTTTGATAATTATGAATACTTGAGTATACTTTTGAGTTGAATGTAGACCACATGAATACTTAGATTAGAGTTGAGTGTAGACAACTCACATGTTTTTATTAAAGGAATACTGTCCTTTAATGCAAATACAATTGCCTTTAAAGTCGACTTGAACCATCGTAACTTTGGAATCTGTTTTAAAACTTATCCGATTCAGTGGACAAAAAAATCGACATCAAGATGATTTTAGTTGGCTATATTGTTGCTAACAATCAATTAAGTTTAAACATATTTCATCGTCTTTATTTAAAAATAATTATCAGACTTTCAATGCTATTCTTTAATTGAAAATATATGAGTTTTCAGTGTTGCTTCTTTCAGCAACTTCCAGTATAACAATTAGAAGTGTTCAACATCGCATGGTTTTTGGTTTTCTTTTTTGAGATTGTATGTTCATTAAAATTAGAAGGAATTGAACTTATAAGAAACAGAAGTTTTTTTGCAAAAGAGTAAAATCTAATATTTCATGATTTAAATGAAATAAAATTTTGGTAGTAGTGAATTGCATTTACTTTGGAATGTATCTAACATTTTTGAATATATCTAACTGTTTCATTTTTTGAATTTGATAGCGCAACTTTATAATGATGCATAATAATGATAAGATATATCAAACAGGACATTTCGTGTTTCCGGTGTTTACCTTGCTCATGGTAAAAAAGTAAGGACCTCCTTGGTAAGTGAGGTTTATTTTCCATGGTGCTGCTTGTTGTAAAACATAGGTATGCTCTTGAAAAATGTTACCCACTCCAACAAGATTTTCAACATTTCATGTTGGTAATGTTATATATTACTAACATTTAGTGTTAAACTATTACATGTTAATAATAAACTTATTTATACTTTATTCAACGATATGAATTATGTTGGTAAGTATATTATCGTAAAAATGATGGAATCGATCAGATTTTAGTTTTTCTTCATACTTAAGGTTCAGTGGATATGCGATTGACGCTGGTGTCGGAGATTTTGAGTCTATAGATCAGGAAGAGAAAACCGATTGTGAACTGGTGGGGTCCGAATGAAAATTTCTGTAGTATTTGGATACATACAGCTTATATGTATAAAGTATAAATACATAAATAAATATAAAAAAACTCAAAATACAAGAAGAGTAACATACATAGTAAAGGAACTTACTTACAAACTCAAATTTTCGGACAATTCATCTTCAGGAGAAAAGAGAAAGGAAGAACAAGCCCGTTGTAGACGCAACGGCAGTGTTACTTTTCTTGAATTTGGAACTCGTATTGTGTCCAGTTTGGATCGTCTTACTGTTTATTTAGTAAATAAATATAAATACATACTGTGTGCTATATTAACGCATCCATAATTATTTAAAGTTTTATTATACTTATAATGAATAGTGTTATTTATATCTCATTATTTAATAATGATAATGAAGCAATTATCACAACTCAATCCCCAAAACATTATGAGCGTTATATAACAAAAAAATCTGGAGTGGCCTACACTCTACTTTAATATAAGTAACTTAATGTCAAATTTCTTGAGTATATAAAACATAACGTCTCATTTAAGCATAACGTAAACATCTAAATGGGATATAATTATTAGCCTTTCATTCCTGAGGTAGTACAGATAGTGATTGAAGGACATATCAATTTATAAGCTTATTTTTGTACATCACAAATAATTTATTATTTGCAAATAATTTCATTAGTATAACTACAGCAGTAATAACATTTTTGAAAAACCAAAGTGAACATTTCTTGAAACGATTTATTCTCCTACAAGAGAATGGCTTTCGTTCAAACAGCCAGTGGATTTCTTACATCGTTTACTTGACATCCTTCTACATTGAATATTAAAGTAAAATTTTCAAATTTAAAACTGGAAAATATCCTTTTTTTCTCTGAAAAACATCTTAAACAGCGAAGAAAATGTTATTTTAAGGTGTTTTGTTAATTAAAGATGTACGATAATTACATTTATTAATCTCTAAACGAAAGATTCCAATTATAAATTATCAATTACATTTTTGGTCTTTTATAGAATTATTATACTGGGAATTTTAATCTTTAAAATAATAAGCTTTAAAATAATAATAAGCTTCTTAGTATTTAATAAGATCATTTTCCTTCCCCTTTGTCAAATAACATATATAAGAATTTTTTCTGAGTGAGTGTTATTATTTTCCTGCACAATATTATTCCTCTTATATCTCATATAAGTCAATAAACAATTTAAATTATTCCTTTATAAATATCAATTTTATCTCAGTGGATTTGCTCAAAAAATTTCTAAGTCAATGTAAACAATGTAAAAAAATATAAAAAAATCGACAAGTATAGCAGGTGATCTCTCAGTCTAGCATAAACAAACAGTTTTTATAGCGTTATTGCTCTTTTTCGTAATTGAAACTTCATGAATGTTTTTTTATGAATTGCTAATTTTCTGTTCCATTTTTGGTCAAATTTTCATTATTTTTTAATCAGCCGTTTCGCGTCAAAAAATCATTTTCTGAAAACAGAAATCGTACTGTAACGCGAATTTGATTTAGAAATGTGATTTTGAAAAAAAATATCTCAACTCATTCTCCACATAATGTTCTATTTTTAGGCATAGTTTCATTGTGATCCGTTTAACAGTATGGCTTGTATCTCTCTCAGAAAGTTTTAGATTGAATTGTTAGTCAAAATTTTTACATTTGATTGAAAACAAAATATTTCCTGTTGTTTTAAAATTCTGAATATATTTTTGTTTGTTCGATTTGTAACCTCAAAGATAATGTCAAAATTTCAAAACTCTAGGGTTATCAGTTTAGGAGAAATAAATATTTTCAAAAAAACGGTTTTTGGCAAAAAAAGTGACTTTCCTATCATGCATAATTCTTCCCAAACAATAGGGATCTTCGTCTTTATGGGGCCCATTTTTGTGTAAAATATCAACGTGATCCATCAAAGATTCTGGACCGTTGCGTGGTAACAAGCAATGCTAACACACGCACCCACCCACCCACCCACCCACCCACACACACACAGACATCATCGTAAAAACTTCATAAAACGACTTCTGGGACCTCAAAACATGTAATTCCGTCAAAATCTCGAGATGGAATTTTTTCACGATCACTATACTTTACTTATAGTAAAGTAAAAACTAAAGCATTTTTTTATTTTGAACTATCTGTCTCTTTTGCTCTCTTCATTGTTGTAATTTTCTTCCAAAAGTATCTGTGAACCTTTGTTAATTAGCAAAAAGTAATTTCCTAATATTAAGGTAGGATTCCAGATAACCTCCTAGGGCCGCACAAAAACACGAGTTGGCTCACATGTGACCGCGGGCCGTATCTTGCCCGTGCCTACTACCGATCACTCTGCTTCTAGATTCATTCACATGGTAGATGAAACACTATTGTGCTAGCCTCTTTCAGATAGGTAGTAAATATTCAGTCTTAGCCTCTGCAATGTTAGGTATTCGTTAAAGATCCATACACTAATAAATTAACATAATGCAAAATGTAGGAATCTCGACATATAATCAATAAGGTTGTTTGGTATTCTAAAGGCCTTAACGCCTACGTAATCTCTTGTTTTCCTCGCTTGTGGAAATAACCACCTTGCTTTTACATGAAAAGCTTACCTACTTTAATATTATTTTAGTTATGCTTGATGTAACCCAAGTTCCCTAGGTACCTTAGAAGCTTTTTATAACCTCAATATTCATTTCAGTATACGGTTTTAATGTTCTATATAATATTTTTACCATGCGGTTTTACAGACAACTGAATGATTGAGATATCAGTAATGTACTAATACGAAAGAAGCTAGTCGCCGTTTTATTAGTTTATACAGGAACTAGCTTACTTCTCATTTCACTCGATGAAAACACCGTCCTATAATTGTTTAAAGGTTATCTATTAAGCTCTATAGCTTCCCGACACTAATTACTGATAAAGCGTTGGCCTCTTCCACATGACGTTCAGAATCCCAGGCTGTCTCGTTGTTCCACTGGTGTTATAACTCCAGGGCTGCTTCTCACGATATCCTGTTATTGTCACGATGACACCATCTCATCACAGCCTGAGGGGTCTTCCGACAATAATTGTGCATATAATATGACTTAATAATTCTCTAGTTCTGCAGTCATTGGTGACTCTATGTCATACATTTATTATATACAGCTTATAGACTTCTTATCTCCACATAAACAAATATTATTATAAAAACAACTCTTCTAAAACATGTAGTGTTTTTTCAGGACCATAAGAAGTGGTGGTGTAAACTTGAATAAGTTTTGAGTAATGCTTGGGGTGGATGGAGTGATTATGCTAGAGTCACAGATCTAGCCCTCAATATAGCTTTATATCACAATTCAAACTAAAATAAAACTTTCAATTAATATATTAGGTTTACATGAACAGCTACAAGAAATATCGGACACCATTTATTCATTCAATACAGGTGTAAAACCTATTTTGACTATATAAAACCTATTTGTTGACAAATTATCACATTACATTTAATTTTTATGGCCGTAATTATCTACAAATTGAAGCTTAATGTATATATATATATATATATATATATATATATATATATACATTAAGCTTCTATATATATATATATATATCAAACTGAAAAAAAAACAACTCATAATGAACGGGAACAATTACTGGATTAATATTTCTAACCGAAGTTTGTCTGTCATCAAGGAGAGAGTAGAAGGGAAGAAGAAGATGTATGTGGGTTCAAAATTGTGGGTGGAAGGCGACTTTATATATATATATATATATATCGGTCAACTGATATAACTCATGTTCGCTAGGTACCTCATAAGCTTTTTATAACCTGAATATTTATTTCTGTAGTATGCGGTTTTAATGTTCTATATAATATTATTACTATGCGGTTTTATAGACAGCATGTAATAATGTACTTTTCCTTACAGATCCTTTAATATTAATTTTTCTGTTATAATAATTTTTTACTCAACTATATTTTTTTGTTATATTTTATTCTTGCCTCCGTAAGTTAGCTACACTGACTGAGTGTCTCTCGAATGATATGACTTCAATCGTCGCTTGTCTTCGTTGTGACTCACTTCTTTATCTCTTTACCTGATGACGATGTGGTGGAAATTAGTAGTGATTTTTTATGATATCTTTCATGTGTGTTCTTTCTATAAATCTAGTTTATATATAAATATATATTAGTGTGAGGAAGAGAGAGTGTGTTTTTATGTATATAATCATATTGTACAGAAATAGAAGGTACATAAGAATTAAAAATGTATTATTGCATGACATTATCAAAAAAAGAAAATGTAAATAGTCCTGTTTATGCCTCCTTAGGGAGTGATGTGAGGTAGAATCCCTCTTTAATACTTCATGCGAATCGGATTTCGATTAAGTTTAAGCCATACTTATCCGGCAATAACTTATATAGAAACGTTTTCAAAAGAACATAATAGAAGTCATCTTGAATCTCTCTAAATGCCCTCTAAAAGAACAGTTAGATGTCTTAAGAGAGGGGATGAGAACTTAATAATTTATATCTGTTCATTTTTGACTAATTTTATACCAATAAGTATCAGACTTTAAATTAAGTACGTATAAATCATGATAGAGAAAATAACATTTGTAAATTTTCATATGAATATGTGATTTGATTAAATTCAGATATATGTATAAGACAATATTGTATAGAAACACTTTCCAACGACGTAATAGGAGTTGTTTAAAATTTCTAAATTCCTTCCTAAGTGTCCAGCAAGTGGATGGAGGGGACCAGAATTTTGTTTATACGTATCCAATATTTAAAGCACTTGTACAGGATTGTAAATTAAGTAAATATGTTTTCCAAGGCAATAGATGTGGTCAATGATCTCTAAATGTTCTTAGAAAACAGTGAATTGGTATAAAGGAGAAGACGCCTTTGAATCTTCATAGGCATCCGACTTCAATTTTATTTTAACCATATTTAAAACTTTAACATACCTATCGAACAAATTCTCAACAAGTTTTCACAGCGAATCTTTGATAAATGAATAAATAATTGAGTTCATTAGTATAAAGAATTACATTTTGTTTTCCTGTGTCAGGTAATAACAGCTTCGTGTATTATATTATATAATATTGAATGGAACCAAAGCGACAAGTTTCTTAAATTCTTGAAGGCTTCTAAACTTAGCAAAAGCGAGTATTCCTACTGGTAACATTATATTCTTTTGATTTTAAATATTTGCTTGCGTTGTAAATACATTTATTTTGATTACAACAGTAATTAAGAAAAATTTTTTATTCTCGTTTGTTGGCAAAATTGAATTGATATTTATTCTTCTTTCTCTAATTGAAATAAATTACCTTAGAATTAATTTTTTTTGGATCATACTTTGGTTATACACAGCTGATAATGATGAAAAGTAAGTGATTCTGCGGTAAAAAGAGAAAAGCCTAAATGTAACTTCAGCAGTCTCGTTTAGTTGAATACCATAGGTATGTACTTTAGTAAGTTCTATCTCTTAGTCTGGGTAATATGAAGTCGAGAGTATTTCAAGGCCTTCGAAGAATGCTCTGCTGTGTTGTTGTTAGTGGCTTGATGTGCTCGCCACAATGTATATGCAAGGTATTCCCTAAAATATTTCAACCTAAAGACACCTGTTTGAACAAACTCTCTCAGAAACGTTAACCAGTTTCTGCTTTAAGCCATTCAATAAAACTATTAACATTTCTTTTATTCAAACTGTTTTCAGTTATTCTCTAAAAGATGTGCAACAATTTGTCATTGGTGACGATATTATAAGCCATTTTACGATTTAAAAAATTCATGTGAAGACATTTTTTGTGAATTTCCAAAACGGTCTTTGTAAAATTAGTTGCTCTTTTTTTTTATGAAATAATGAAATAATTTTGTTAGAATTTACTATATCAGCAATCATAAATTCTATAAAGCATTTATTTGGTCGATTATTAATAATTCTTAATAGTTTAAAAATTACATGATTTAAATAAAAGTTGTTATTAATCTTGTCAAAATTGTTTTTATTTTGCAGAAAGTTGGAAGTCTATACTGACAAAGATATATTATAAATATGAAGAAAGTAATTTAAAGTAGGAGTTCTGAAACAGACAGGGAAGCTTGTCAGTTGTCAGGTTTTAAATTGATGCCTCCAATAAACTCTGACAGAGAGAAACCAGCAATGACTCCGGCCAACTGCATCTCCTGCTAATTCTTTTTGCTTAATTGCCCACTCTGTTAGATTTCGCTTAGCCGGAGTATCACAAAAACTATCATTTAATGGTTCACCCCTGCAATTTATAAACATTTTTTGATTTAAAGGATTTGGAAATTAATGGCTATGTAGGTATAAAAATATACGTATGAATAACCGACTTCTAAAAGAGAATATGCATACCAAATTCCGTAATTTTCTTTCTTACGCTAACTCAAAACCTTTGTGATACTGTTTGTTTACAAATATATACAATCTTCACATAAACAATAGTTTATTTTTATTGTGTGTACAGTGATCCTTCCATGAAGACAGAGATTAGTGAAAATATTCGATAATTTTTCGAAGGTTGAGGTGCTAGATCAAACACGAAGGCTCCCAGTGTTGCCTTTAGCTATTGAAAAGGACTGATGCCAGATTTCTCTCTTGCTTTACTGTTTGGCGTATTCACTTCAAAAACAGCAATCTTGTTATCTTGGAAGATGAGTTTCAACTGTTATATTACTTGGATGCATGTTTTCTTTGTTCACCTTTGAGCTTCTGCAGTTTTCAACGTGGAAAGTTTTTCTCAGAAATAACATGTTGGTGAACTTATGTTTGAGGATATATCTTAAATAGTGCAAGTATCATGTAACACACCCTTCTGACAATTGTTACACAGTTTTGGAGGCAAGAATAAGACATTAAATCCTTTACCTACCTACTAAATCTCATAAATTCACACAGAAAGCAATGGAACTAATTACTTGAATGTGAATAAACTTAAAACATTGTACATTCCAGGGTCTTTACCAAATAGTATTTGATACTATTATACATTATATTGTATAATATTGTATATTATACTATTCATATAATTACATAGAAAGAACACGTGGAAAGTACTAACACCAGCCTGTTTTATGATTTAACTTTCATCGTTTTCAGTTGTAAAGAAGACACATTTTTGTTCTTAACGCGCATGGAAGCTAATTTCATTAATTTTTGGACATCTGGATAACTTATTATTTGGGGAGTTTACTGCAGTAACATCAGTTCCTCTTACATGATTTATTTATATTATTACAGTTATGTGGTTAGACTATGTATTAAATTGATTATTTCATTTTAATTGTGTCATTGAGTTGACTATAATAAATTACTCATTAAAAACAAAGCCACCAGTAAAATTTTATATTTTTACTGTTTCTTTTTCAGTAAATTAAATAGCAGATATATGCAGTAATTAGACACTTGTCATCAACCCCAGGAGGATAACCCTGTATAAGCACAGTCCCACCGTATGACTGCGAGAGTTGAACAAAAATGACTGTTAATTAATATTTAGTTCTTGCTTTTATTAATGGAATAAGATACAAGATGAATAAAACAATACTAATGTTAAACTGAAAAAAAAAGAAAATTGCTCAGTAAAGACATTTATATTAGCTAAAAAATAAAAATATAGCAAACGTCAATTTTACACGTTTGATTTTTTTTTGAAATTACGAGCCTCTGTTAACGTCGCAAAAAAAAGTTTAATAAAAGTTTAGTTAATGGACAATGTGTTAACAGATTTTTTTAAAAATTAAATTTAAAGTCATTAAATTGTAATATTTGCTAGAAATTTTTTATGTTTTTTATAGCTTTTAGTTTTTACAGATTTCGATGTAAATACAATTCAAAAATTAATTTTCAACGTTCTCTTTAAGAAGTAATTAACAATAAATAGTGTTTAAGTTTTTAGTTTAGTCGTTCAGTCCGTCACCACGGAATGGAGTAAGGCCTGTTAAGCAATCGGGAAAAGTTACAATAAATCAACTTAATATATTTATTTATTTTATTATATATAAATTAAATTTTCAATATCATTTACAAAAAAATTTACGAATAAGTATCCTTTCAGTTAGCCATTTTCGTATTCAGGCATACGGTCCTTTATTATTTTGTTTATGATTGCACGATATAATCATTTTAAACTAAATCAGGTGGTTGGCTTTAACAAAAATGAATGTCAAAAGCAAAATCTAATAAAATAAAAAATAAACTTAACTAAAACGAACTGTCTTCCCGTCCTCCTACTGTCTTCATTCCCTACCAGATCATTCCCTACCTAACCCATGTAAAATATCTGGGCTTTATTTTAGATTCCAGATTAACATTCAAACAACACCTCCATATGGTAATAAATCCTAGTTTGGAATTTACTTGATGTGTAATATGTATTCTTTTTTCAAATTAAGGAATTCTTCTGATTCGGTCAAGGACCTTATCTACAAGCGAGGTTATTCGTTCATCAATGAATTATGGTATGGTTTAGAGCTGCATCAACAAACAAGGCTTGGATCCAGATCGTTCAAGGTAAGTGTGAACATCCTCCTTATAGCCAGGACTCCTTCGTACACCCTAAATGTGGAAATTCACCATGATTTGAAAATAGAATCCATTGATAGTCACATCACCCGACTTACTACCAGTGAATACAACAAACTACCTACTCATCCAAACCTCCTTGTAAAAGCTCTCAATCCTGCCACTAACCTTCTTTAACTTCACTGAACATCCACTAACAATTTTTCAAACACATGACCAAAAACATTAAAAACTATGACCAAGAAGACTACATGACCGCGAATACGACGTCATCTATACAGATGAACTTAATATCTGACATGAATTACTGACAGTCCAAGTTAAGTAGCACAGTAATCAAGCAGTAGAAGGTCTTTGGTCTAGAACTGCTAGTTTCGACGTGCACTATAGTGTAGGGATGTATTCGTTGGTCGTTGGCACTTTAGTTAATGTAGATTTTTAATGTTATTGCAAAATTATCAATAACCACAATGTTATCTTCTTTTTAATTATATTAAAAATTATTAATTATTATTAAATATTTTTTTAAATGGCTCTTTTAGATATTAATTTTTTTGCAAGAGCATATAATGTTAGGGAATATTGAACGCTGCTCTTGTGGGGAAACGTATCTGCAGCCCCTGAGAACTAACCAACAAATAAGATAAGGCTGTATGAATTACCAGAATAGGAAGACACAAAACCGATAAAAGCAAGTGCATAAGGGCTCAAGAGATAAATCGTTGTGACACAAATACCATGTATCTCCTCTGACTTTAAAAGCAATTTGATGTCACTGGTAAATTGATACAGGATTAGAAATTGGTGCATTATATGCACAACTAAAATGTATTCGTTTAAATATCGCTTCTGTAAACACTTTTTACTAGTCCTTGACGAAAGATTAATTTCCGATGGATTTTACAGAGAGATATCCAGAGTGTTATGAATAATATCAGTGTGAGTATATTTATCAAAAGGGATATTTTTTAAAAAAATTGGAAAATAATGTATCGGATTTCATAAATGGTGCAGTGAGAGTCATTATTAATGTATTGAGGTGAATCCATCTGAGCTCCCTGGACGGATCAGCTGCCGAGAGGAGAGCGAGCCTCAAGACAGATAACGCACTGATCGATCTTTAATGGCCCTATTTCTTATTTCTTTCTGAAGAAACACGTCAAACGCATTCATTATTCGTTAATTCTTTCAAATGTAGTTTTGTATGTGAGAATAATACAATGATTCATGTATTTTTGAGAAACCGATAACAAACCCTACAGTATAATTTCTTGAATCTTAAATATTTAAATCAAATGTTTCCTGGTAATAAGCTTGCTAGGGATACCAGCTATATCATAGGAAACAACAATCTATTTTGTATGTAGACACTGGTATTTAAATATTTTGGTCGTGATGTAAAATTAAAGAATTCAGCAATTTTTGAAGCAATTTACTTTAAAATATAAACAAAATAACATCATGATAAGTTTAAGGTGGTTGTAATATTATACCTCTTCCATCATACGGGTTTGTACCTCTCATACCACCCGAGGTATTGTTCAAGCCACCAACTTCTATCCAGAGGATGTTAAGAGATCTAATTTATATATACATATATATTTATACAAATTATAATAAGTATATAATATCTAATACAAAGAAAAATTGATAGAGCGAGGATACTCTCGTAATATAGCCAACAGTTCCGTCGTTCCTGCTAAGTGTGTTCACCACCCTACGCCTAGAAGGGTTTGTAGCAATACTACTCCTTTCATATCTATTTTTTTCCCTGGCTCTCACAAACTCAGCGCTGTTATCACGGAGTTTTTTCCTATACTTTCCTCTTCTTCGTCAACTTCTCCTATTTTTAGTCAACCCCCTACTCTTTCCTACCGTAGACCTTCCAACCTTAAATCCATTTTCTCCCATATTTCTAACAGCCCATCTGCTAGCAGAGGGATGCAGCGATGTGAAAGCCGTAACTGCCAAACCTGTCCCTTAATTAACTCCACTCCTTACTTTACTTCCCCTCTCAGTAACAACTCCTATCCTGTTCCTTCTGATACATCTTGCACCTCCTGTAACTGCATTTACCATTTGGATTGTACTCGATGTGTTGCTTTTTACGTTGGCTTGGCTTCAACTAAGTTGAACCTACGTATGAACAATCACGGGGCGTCCGTTGGTCAGCGCAATGACACCCATAGCCATTCATGCTAATTCTCATGACCTCCGTTTCAATGATTGTTTCAGGGTACGAATCCTCAAACAAATCCCCCACTCTCATTCCCATATCAACCTTAGAGCTTCTGAAGAGACATTTATATGCCTCCTAAGGGCTCGCTCTCCTCCTGATTTTAACCTCTACTGTTAATTATTTTTTTTAATGTATATATTATTATTATTTTATTGATTCTCATTGTTTATACTTTTTATTTTTATTTAAACAATTCATGATATTAAATAATGAAGAACAGTTCACAAGAAGGAATTTGTTAGTCATTCCATGCAGTCCTTGTTCGAAAGATATGCCTTCATTTATAAAAAGGTTGGACGTTACTGTTGTGTTTAGTAATGATGGTAACTTTTTTAACAGACTTGTCAATAATAAGCCAACAAGAAAAGACTGTTGTGTATACAGGATACCATGTACTGACTGTGAAATGTCTTAAATTGGACAGACGAGCAAAGGTCTTATTACAAGGATAAAACAATACAAATATTTCATCAGAAGAGAAGACGAAAAAGTGCCTTGTTCATGCACATAAGAAACAGTAATCATGTGATTAACTGGAATGAAGCAAATGAATTAATATTTGTGTATTCGGAAAGAAGAAGAAATATTGTGGAAAGTGCACTCATAAAGAACTTTTATGAGAAATTAATGAACAATAGCCTAGGACTCTATAAATTTGATGAAGTTTTGAAGTTTGAAGTTTTTTGAAGTTTAAGTTCACTTCCTCTCTGACGATGTGTTGACGAAAGGCCTTAGAGCATTGTTTTCAAATTTGTTTCATTGTGGTAAATTAATCCATCTATTATATCAAGTGTTATTTTGATTATTATTCATATATATATTTGTAAAAGTTGGAAGCAGTACTTCATTTAAACATATATTGTTAAATAACGCCCCATATTTGGCTTACATCTATATACCACCCTACCTTAATCCCCCATAGTGCCCCGTGATCCACGGCGATGTCCTGTGAAAATTCCAATAGTAATCCACCTCTGTATATATAAACTAACAATCCTACTTTTATTCTCATTATTCTCCAGATGATGAATGTGGTACATTCGAAACATGTCGACTAGCAATATTATTAGTGTTAAGCTTTATAGTTTTAATGAAGAGACGAGGAAGGAACTCCGAAAACTGGAGAAATTTTGTAAGAAACAGATACAAGCCAAATATGGGGCGTTAGTTAACAATATATATATACAATTGTAAAAGTTGGCGACATTCCTTTATTTAAACATATATTACTAAATAACGCCTCATATTTGGCTTGTATTCGTTTTTACATAATTTCTCAAATTTCGGAAATTCATTCCTTGTCTCTTTGATAAAACTGTAAATCTTATCACCTATATTACTAGTTGGCATGTTTCGAATGGACAAAATTCATCATCAAGACAATAATGAGTCTACTAATGAGTTAGTGAGTTTATATAAACAAGGTGAAGTAGTATTTGATAGTTGATTTAGTCATTACCCTTGGATCAGGGAGCATTTTGGGGGAATAAGGTAGGATAGTTGAACTCACCTTCTACGTCAGTAAAACGGGTTGGTCTGTTAGAAAACAACTTCAGAATTCTGTAAGCTTTTTGAAGTTTGATTTTACAGGAACAGTCCAAGTGTCAAGGAGTTGAAAGAATATAATACATGTATGTAAGTATTCATGTAACATCGGGAGCTGAAAGGCCCGAGAAAATGTCATTGTCATATACTGGAATGACAATGACTTCATTGTCCAGAAGAATAACAATGAACCGGTTATATATATATATATTATATATATATATATTACCTCCGGTGGTCCAAAATGTCACACAGATGCACTTCATCGAACAAAACTAACAAGAGGGATAATTGTCAACTCCATGATAATTATTGGGAGATAAAAGAAATTAATGAGAGCAATTGTAATTCAAGAAAAATAGCCAGACATAACTATTGATTTTGGTAATTCTAATAGAATCCTGAAGTTGTTATTTAACAGACCGACCCGGATTACCGAAGTAGAAGGGAGTTCAATCACCTTACCTTAATCTCCCAAAATACCCCGTGATTCGAGGACGATGTAAATATATTAAAATTTAACAGACTCGGTTAGTTCTTCAGGTTCAAATTAAACTCTCATTGCCAACGTTTCTGTTTTATTTAAAATTTTTTTCATAGGCCTAAAAAGAGAGTAATTACAAGAAATAATTTAATAATTTAATAATCAAACATACATAAAAAGTGCAATTACTTACATATAAGAAATTTCTGTTGTTTATAAGCATTAAATGAATGATTTTACAGTAATTTCTATAGTTCAAGAACGCATCATTAATGTCGCATAACCACTTTAATGATACCATATTTAACATAGAGTTTACTTTTAAAACGTAAAATATTTAATGATACATTAAAGAAACAAACTTCCAAGAAACCATTAGAGAAACCAAATGGTTTCTTTTAATACATAAGTTATTACCCATTGTATTGAAATTATGTATTAAAATTATTTTGCAGTAATGTACTATAAGGTTTATGGTGAGAAATTCAATACCTTTTTTGAAGTAATTTTCTTTTAGGTTAATAGTCAGAAGTATTAATGCAAAATCCAGGCTGTCTCAGAAATAATATTTTATGCTAGTTTAATTAATCAATCAAAGAAGCAAATTACATAATTTGTGTGATAATTTAACTATGAAAAGTACAGAGATAAATGTTCAATAATTTCAATAATGGTACAGGAAAGACATAGGCTAAAGTTTATGTAAAGGTATCATTTGTATAAACTTTTTTCTTGTATAAACATTATTTCTGAAGAATACTTTCAACAAGATATGTGAAGAAATGCTAAAAAACAGAATTTTAGATATCATCGTATCATTAAAATACTTAAAAGTCAATTCAAGTATATATTAGCAGAAACATACAAAGTATTTATTGTTCTCTTTTTCTTTTTATGATGTTTTCAGTGATTTTTTTATTATTTGAAAATTCTGAATTGTAGTAGAATTGGTAGTTGCAAACTCAGTCTGATATTGTAAGATCTATGTGTAAAGGGTCTTTTCTTTGCAGAGACGGTCATGTTGGGATAAGTCAGCTGAGGCAGTGCACTCCGGCTGCTCGTTGGTTCATTACATTCTACTAATGAGACTCCCTCTTCCTCATCGTCAATCCTCTTCTGCTTCTCCTCTAAGTCATTCCTTTATTTGACCTTGATCAATCCTCTTCAAACGCATTTTATTTCTTCTTTTATACTTTAATATAAGTAATGCAAAGTAATAATGACGAAAATTAATTCACAATGTTGATAGATTTCAGTATTATTATATTTCCAAAATCCGTATCCGATATTTTAGTTCCTGGATGTGTGTGTGTGTGTGTGTGTGTGTGTGTGTGTGTGTGTGCGTGTGTGTGTGTGAGCTAAACATAACTCATAATATTTTTAATAGCTTTTGATCAGAATGAGGTAATAAATATAAAGACAAATGGCTGTTTGAAATATTAATGTCAAACATTATTTTATTCTGTTTTGTGTTTGTATCATTTATTGTTTTAAGTTTAAAATAAAACAATAAAAACAAATTACA
The DNA here is from genome assembly GCA_026182355.1 of Hermatobates lingyangjiaoensis. Classification (NCBI taxonomy): domain Eukaryota; kingdom Metazoa; phylum Arthropoda; class Insecta; order Hemiptera; family Hermatobatidae; genus Hermatobates; species Hermatobates lingyangjiaoensis. Next base: position 3,301,057 of record JAPFBL010000187.1, on the reverse strand, counting down.
ATAAAACAAAACTCTTTTGTTTTTAGGTCCAATAGAACCTTTTTTTTCGTATTTCCAATTATATATATTAACAACTTTATAAATCAAATTAAACAATTCTTATAAGGAAATAACGAATAAGGAAATAACATATACAATTTCTGTACTGGTTTGCAGTTCTTGTTTACACATGTTTGATTAAACATGATTAAACAATTTAGTAATAAGGTATATTTTTTTCCATTTCGCAAAGTAGTTAAATACATTTAAATTATCAATGGTTTATAAGCCCAAAGTCCACTTGTTTACACTATCCTTTTTAAAAACTGGAAAGTAAGAGAAAAAAGAAATGGAAAAAACTAACAAAAAAAGGTTTTACTACATTTTCAATCAATTTTATATATATTTGTATACACCAAAGTACTGAAAAGCAGTTGAGATATAAACAATTAAAATATTTTTTAAAATCGTTTGCTATCCACGGTTCTTTTCTTCTTTTTTCTTATCTTCTTTTCTGATGATTGTTGAACCCTAATTTAACGACTTATGAGTATATTTAACATATATTTTATATACACGTAAGTATATATAAGTATATATATATATATATATATATATATATATATATATGTATGTATAAATTGTGTTTTTGCTTTGACATCCATGGATGCTAATTGTATGAAAATCTCTGGTCTAGTTTTTGGTCTTCTTGCTGATGGTCTAGTCTAAGGTTTTATCGCTTCTATTAATAATCCTGTGATAGAACTGCTATTCGCACAGTCAACATAGAAATAGTAGGTAAATCATGTCTCTAAAGTCATCATTATCTTTTAGATTGCAGTCATATTTCAAATTTTCTTGAGTTGGTTTAGGCACCACAAGTTCAATGTTTAAATCATGATAATAACATTAGATTTTTGTGAAAAATTTGAAAAATTTTTTTGTCCACAGAAATGATGAAAATTAATTTTTTTGCAAGGATATGGAATATAATGAATTCATAAAGGATCATGCCTTTTAAGAGACTTTAATTGTGCAAATTTATGTCTCCTGATGAAAAGTCATTTATGCTACCTGATTTATGTTAAGTCTCATCTATCTTACAAAACTTGATGGTTACCTTTACTCATCAGAGTGATAAATGAAAAAATAAGCAGCACTTAGAGTCAAATGTAGAATAAAATATGTAGGTAGCTTGTAGGTAGAATTTTTTAAACCATGATTGATGAAAATGTGAAACTTGTTATATAAAGGTTTCAATTTGTTTTAACTTTTATGTTGACTTACATATTAGAGTGAAGTCACTTTAGATGAATTAAAATCACTAAGTTTCCTTATTTGACAAAAAGTCAAGTGTTATACCTGTTAATAAGATTAATGACGCTAAACTGTACTGATCAAATAAGCCGGTATTATAAGCAGGTTCTATCATCAATAAAGCTTGCTATAAATACACTTTAATGGTTTAGCCTACTACAATGAAAGTAAGTTTTCAACACCCTTCTTAATGCAAACACCATAAAACCCGGTTTAATCATTGAAGGAGTCAACAAACTATTATTATTTAAGTTATTCTACAACTTGGCATACCAGGGCTCAAGAAATTCTAGTCGTTAAGAAGTATTATATTTTTAACACCATGAATAAGTTTTATTCAAATTATTCCGATGACTTAAGTAATTATTCATATTTACTCAAAAAACCAAATTTAGAATTACAACAAACTTAAGATATTTACAATCTTAAATAACTTTTCAAACTTTGAACTTAGTTTTTGTTACCAACTCTAAAAAGTTGGTAATCAACTTCAGTTTTAAAATATTTCAAACTCTTTTCTTTTTTAATACATTTTTATAAGAGAAGATGAAATATAGTGATGTTGAAGCAATACAGGACAGATATAAAACTCTATAATTTGAGGCGCTACAGACATTCATCTAAATGTCTTAACAATTATTGTTTAGCACAATTAAGGAAATGTTAAAAGAAACAATAACACTCTTGCGAAGATAATTAAGAAACAATAAAGTAAATCTGAAAAGATTTGGGAGTAGTAATGTAAGCTGCAAAAAACTTAAACGACTTGTAAAGTAATGACCTGAGTTGAATCGCTTATTTCCCAGTGTTGTGTCCATAAAAAAGTAAAAGATCTGCTGAAGATGGGCTACCTGCTGCTACATGAAAATATTCACTTAAAAATTAATTTTTCGTTTCGGGAATTTTTAAAATGATTTCATTATTAAAAGTTCAATTACTTTTCACAGATGCAACATTTTTTCAATAGATGCCAGTTTGGAGCAGTACTACAAAGCTGTTCTTGATACTATACTTGAGTTGAATGTTAAGATTTCCTTGAAATAGAGCTTTCTTCTGCAACATGGTAAAAGGACTAATTCCCCCCCGATGTGCCTTCACCTTGTCGTGGTGGGGGGGCTTAACACTCCTGGGTGATTGATCCCACATGAAGTGAACTAAGAAAGGCACAACCTGGGCAGAATGCTAGTTGTTGAGTTGTTGTATTCCAGGGATGTAAAGTCCGCCCGTTCGTGAGCTGGCTTGTCGGCTCACCGTTGGGTGGCAGTCGGCCCTTATTGGTCTCTTTCACAGTGGTGATGTGGCTCTTTCCAAGGGCTCAATAGTGCCTTATTGATACCCTTGGGGTTATCGATATTGGGCTGGTGTCCGCAGGTGGAAAGTCCACTCAGTCTCGCACTGCTTTAGTAGCTGGGTCCCAAACGCCTCGTTTCTTCTTCTGACTTGCTCCTGTCTTTTTAAAAACTTTTTTCTCACCTCCAATGAAATCTGCCACATCTATTTGCTAATCAGGTTTATAATTTATTCAGACGAGGCTGTTTATGGTGAACTTAGGTCCCCCTGTCACGATGCTGTTATCGTCTGGATGCTCTTCCTTCCTTTCCCCTAAACATTTTCTTGTAATCTTTGACTCCTTCTCTTACTTATTCTTTGTTATATCTCAACTCCCTATTCTGTTACTCTTGTTTCCCTTTTCATCTTTCCCCTGTAATTATTGATGCCATCTTTCATCAAGTAACCGTCAGCCTCTTAACGACTCTTAAAGGCTTATCTTTTATACCTTTTCTTGATGTAGAAAAGTGGAAAACATCCTCCACGATGTCCAACTTGGTCACTTGAAAAGGACTACATCGTTATGTCTCATTCGAAAGGTAATGATTGGTTTCTCGTAAATAGGAAAAAGTGTTTCACGTTAAAAGGCATCGACATATTCTACTTTATCATGAGTTAAAATGATATTATGTCAGTTAAAAAATCTTAATAAAGTTTAACAGACATACAAGTATAGTTCTTCATGAGATAAATGCTTATTGCTTTTTGGTAATATCGAAACACCAAGGAAAGGACTGTGTTACCCTCTTTGTCATAACAGAACTAATTGTACCCTTCTGGTCATCAAAGAATATTTTAATATCTCATTAAAATCAGTCATAATATTTATTTATATGATAATAATGTCAGGAATTTTGTGAACTGAATATAATACTTTAATTACAATTATTTCTTTTATCTACATAAAACATCAAAGAGTGCTAAAACAATCATTACATTTTCACTGCAGTTGACAAATGGATATATTGTCCTTAAAATAAATGAGGTCTTTTAATTTATTTTCTATGAGTTTGATCATACTTTTACCATAGAAGGTCACAGGAAAAGTAATCAGTTAATCAAATTGATTAGCAACCAGGATGGTAATATATTTAGTTATAGTAAAGATAAGTGGTACCTGCCCTAAATGTTTGCATAAATTAATTTCTCATATTACTGAACTATTCTGATATAATCTGCAAGATTGAATTTTCATTAATAAAGTTATTTTAGTTTGGACTCTATTGTTTGTGTAATTGTTCTATAATTCAGTTATTTATACTATTGATAGTAATACCATTAATTTGGAAAGCTCCATCTTGCTCTTAGAATTTACATTCTAAAATAGTGTTCATGGCAAATAGTTTCTAATATTCAACGTGATAATAATAGCTAATAGTTATTACTTTTATTTCGTTTTTTCAGACGGTTACACTTATACTTTCTCAGCTGTAATGATATTCTAAGGTAGGAAGATATGCAAGAGTTGGGAAGTGGGTTGATACTTTATTGGGAATATATATTGGACAGACGGGAAGAACCCTAAAAGTAAGATTCAAAGAACATCTTAAGGACTATTTAAATAATAAAAATAAATCCAATTTTGCAAACCACCTAACTGAACACGGACATACACCTGACAGCTTAGAAAACACAATGGACTTACTACAGACAGGACAGAAAGGACAAAGACTCAATATAACTGAACAGAGAGAAATATATAAACATAAAAATGCGGGTAACTTAATAAATGAACAAATAAACCACGAAACCGATATTTTATGTAAACCATTAAATATCAGAAAAATAAAAAGATGACTGAAGAGACAGTATGACGAAGTTAGAAAATATAAAAAAAAAACTATAAATAGCTAAAAACTAAAAATCAAAAATAACTAAATATAATCAAAGCAATAATATCAGGATAGCAGTGGACTTGACAGAAAACCAACCCCCTTTAAACAGCTCAGTAGGTTAGTTAGTTAGTTGGGATCGAAGATGGACAACGTCCGAAAGCCCTCCAACGACTCCAACATCATTGTACGAGTTATGACGGTTTGCCATATTAATAATATAAATCATACTAACCTCACTGTTAATATTACTAACCCAATAATATTCATGTATTTATTGGGAATGTTATGTATACCTTCCTCAAGTTGATTAAAGCAGGTATTTTTAATGAGTATCTGTTGTCACGTAGGCTTAATTCACACAGTTTTATGGCTTCTATGAGAAGTGGTATGCCCAGTATTTTATATTAAAAAGTTAATTGTTATAGCCAACGATAATTGAAAAAACGTAATCTCTGTTATGTTTTTCGTAACTTGCCCCAAACATTTGAAGTCGCATGTTATCTGCGACACTCTAATATCGCTAATGTTAATAATTTAATACTAGAGGGAGGGGATATAGTTATTGAATTTTATAACAAGGCCTTGTTTTTACATGTTTAATATATAATATATGGTCTGGCAACAAATAAATAAAAAAAATTATTGTTGTTTGTTGAAAGTTGTTGGTTGCTGGGGAGTTGGATTGACAGAGAGCTATTTATCAGTTTCAAAAGTGGAAGCGATGCAACTGTCAAAGAGCGCAGAACTCACATAAACAGTAAACAAATTGATCTTGTTTCAGCATAGATTGGCCAATCTTGAATCTGATTACAGCTCAATGTCTGAAACATTTCATATCTCACTTAAAAGTTGCTTGCAATTATGTTTATAATTGCAATTTAATCAAATATTGCATCGTGCAAGGTAATAACGGAATGTCTCGAATTATTCAAACACCCATTACCTAAGATCATAAATTGCGAGATGAATAGTCTCTATCTCTAAGATAAATTAACTTTCACGTCAAACTCACTCCCCCCCTTCAATATCCAGTAATCTACCTCACTTCTCAATTACACCTGCTTTACTGTGAACCGATTTCTGTCTACATACCATCGTTGTATATATTACTATAAATCACTTTTGAAATAAAATAATCGACGAAAGACGATATTCCTCGTAGCATCATCAGTCAAATAAGTGCTATAATAACTCCAGTAAGTATAACTAATTAAATATGTTTATATAGTACTAGACTACCCGTCACCCATTGGGTCATACAACACCTTCATTTTTAATTGAATCATGTTCCCATAAATGCAGATAAGCTCTAAATTAATTCATTTCTAATAAATAGGATAAGGAACATATTTTTAAAACAGTTCTCTTTATTTACATTTTTGCATAATTTGAATTTTCCCCCCAAAAAAACTTAAATATTTTCTTTCTGTTTGACTCTACTGAAAGCAACATGTAATTGGCCATGTTGAAATACTGTTTTACATAACTGAAATAAAACGTTCTGTAGAATCTGTCCTTAAAAATTATGAATAGTCATGACAAATCCTAACTGAATTAATAATAATAATAATGATAATAAATAATAATTAATAATAGTAATAATTTTCATTTGTTGATATATTAAATAATTATTTCATAATCTCAACGATTATTCATTACATTTCCTCTTTCTAAATTTATTATAATAAAATCTTTATAATTTATGTTGAAAAACTATTATTGAATCTTTCAATGTTTTTTGTATCAGGTTTTGAAAGCTTATTGTACAAGAGGTAGCGCGCTGGACCTCCTACGCCAAGGGCGTGGGTTTGATTCCCACTAAATTTATAATATTTTATTCTGTTTAGAGCGTGTGTAAATATTTAAACAAGAACATCAAAGTTTCATAAGTATATAGATTTAATTTCTCGAGTTTTAATCTAGTGTGATACTGTTTCCTCTAATTGAGTGAACTCGATTGGGTTATGTTCAGGGTTATTAGTCTCTTAATTTAATGTTTTTTCATGGCTGTATGAGTGAAACGTTTTCTCCATTAAGAATTGGGGGTAATTATACTACTCAGACTATTTTTACAAGAATGAATTTTTTCAGAACAAATTTTTTTGTATTATAAATTCTTATTTTCAGCAATTGGCCCAACAGCCAAGGGTGGGCGTTGGCCCAATAAACAAATTATTCGATTAGGTTAGGTTAATAAACTATATAAATGGTTGTGACAACAACTTAAAAATATATAAAATTGAAATGCAAAAATTATGTATAAGAGAAAAAAGAGTTTCATTAATATATTTTTACTCAAAGATTAAACTTTTTTAACAAAGGCATAACATTTAAGATAGGATAAAAAGTTATTATTAATTAAATAAAAAAATGTAGCATATAAAAAACGCAATTAAACTAATACCAACCATAGAAAAAACCCATGTAAGACATATTTTCTGAAATACGAGATAAAACTTTTAAACAAAACTAATTATATGAATAATCATAATGGTAATAGATGCTTATAACTATTATAAGGCAAATAAAGTAATGCAATCGTAATAATTTATAAATCAGATTATAATCTGATAGATAATTATCTATCCATACGGAAGAATTAATGGGAAAAATAATTTTGATGAAGTAAAAAATGACCCAACTAAACAATTCTAAATGAATATTTGAAATGTAATATATATATATGTCATAATGTATTAATTTTGAATGAATTTTATAAATATATAATTACCAACTTAAGTGTTTCTCAATTAAAATCCGAAATTAAGCTAAATAAAACAGTAGACCGATCAAACCGGTAATAAAAGTAGAAATCCTCCTTAGTTATAAAATCGCAAGGGATATATCTAGAATAATAAACGATATGGCTACCAAACCTTCACTTTAATAACAACTCTATAGAGCTAATAAATAAAAGACATAAATATAAACGAGGCACCAAAACTAATATAATTCGATATAAAAAACTTATATACCTCAATAACGCTATTATTCTTATTAGTCCAAAGCTGGACTAATATGAATAATTAATGCTATCCTTAACGAGAATTATTTTGCAATTAATAATACATATTTTTCACAGAAGCCTAGTTGTGGGTAATCCATAATCAGCAATGTTATTACAAAATTTCCTGAAAAAACTAGAAAAACTTTATGTTAATCTCTTAAAAGATTAATTCTATCCTATACGTTACAGTAGATATGTCTATGACTCCTTCCTAATAACAAATAACGTAAGTGAAGATAAAATACTAGATCAAAATAACTACTTAAATTAGTTAAATAAAATATCAAATTTGTATGAAATAGAAATAAACAAATTAAATTTCATGGATTTAACAATAGAAAAATGCAGAAAAAACCTAAATTATATACATTCATGGAGATATTAATGATCAAACCATGACCTAACGTCATTATATTATTATCACATTAAACTACTATATAGCTTAACTTTTGAAAAATGTTAAAAAAAAGTTCAAAAGTTAACTTTTGAAAATGACTGAAGATAAGTGATGTAAAAAAAATATAAATAAGACTGAGACTTAAGCTAAAAGGGTTAAATTAAATAAATATAAAAATAAACTTAAAGTCACCATTTTGGTTAATCTTTTAATGAAAGTAGCCAGTTGTACAATAGGTCCTGGTAGTTCAAAGAGTAACGTGGAAAATGGAAATTCAGGTATCAATAAGAAAACACCATTAATGTATTAGTGATAAATTATATAAGTTGTTAACGAAAGCTCTATGAGAATTGAATTGGAAGCTGAAGATAAAGCAAGACAGTGTTGGGCCTAATACTCTCGAAAGAGTGAGTACGGTTTTGGACGTGCAAAAGGAATTGTTATCACCAGTGTAAGGTTGATTGCAAGATGGGAGAGTAAAATGAGGTTGGTACGGTGCTTAGTGTTAATATTCAGATATCAAAACTGTAAACGTCGTTTTCAACCATAAATATTTCAGTAAATAAACATTAACTCGATTAGAATTACACAATTAATTTTTGATATATTATCTTTAGTTATTTATCATCCATCAAATCCACAGCTCAACGAATCTCGTAAAAAATGGAGTTTTAATTTTTGTCTGCTAATTTTGATAGAAATTCTTTAACCCTCCTAATAACACTTATCCTCAATGCCACAAAACTTCTTTAATTTTAATGTTACTTTTATATATGACTTCTTATTCGAGTGTTTTAATATAGTATATACGAGAACATATAATACTGTAAACATATAAGTTCTCGTAAACTACTATTTACTGATGATGTACGCTATATGTGTATTTTTGGAATTATTTGATTTACCGTTGTTAGAATAGGTTTAAAATTTAATTTGGTTTAAATTTGTTATGAGATTTTGTAAATGCTGAGTTCAATGTGTGAAGGTGATAAGCTCTGAGTAGCTGAGTCTTATAGACGTGTCTTCTTTGAACATCCAGCCCACTCTAACACTGGGGATTGTTAGGAAGGGGAGGCATAAGAGTGTGGAAGATGAGCCCTTTGTGCCTTGGTCTGATACATCATGCCTGACATATCAAGTGAACCAAGTCTACTTTCAACACCTGACTTGCTCTCAATCAAATCTTTGCATGAATGAATGTGGATAAAATGTTCAAACTAAAATGAATTGACAATGTAGAAAGAGTTCACATCTTCAGTGTGAAGCATTATTGAGTGAAAAGTACCAGTAAAACAAGTAGCGCTGATGAAAGCTGTTGCAGGAGTAAGAAATATATCGATAAACACTTTAGAGCTTGGTTATTATGAAGAGTTTGGTAGTTTTATAAATGCAGATACAAGGAAATATAATTTTATGTAGTAAATGATGCAATTTAGAAACATAATGCTAACAATTTTAATCTATTAATTGATTAGGCTATTGAATTGAGTTTACCTTTTCTTATAGTAAAATTAGTAGTAGAGAACAACTAGTCTTTTATATTTTTACTGGGGAGCCAGAATAGCTCATTGTCAACGTGCTCTCCTCTGGACTAGTAGGTCCGGGCATCAGTACCCACTCTGGGCCTCGATTAATTCATGTGGGAGGTGATAAACCAGAGCATGTCGTCCCTCAGAGAGGATGTTAAGCCATCGGTGTCAGGTAGAATGTGTCATCGGTGTACGAAGGCAGGTACAAGGTTAAAGATCTCGACTCTTAATAAACTTGAGTTGGGTAAAATTTAGGACTCCCAATGCTGAGTCATATCACACAAAGGCTAATGTTCGACCAATGTGGGTATCCTTGTGAGGAACTGGCTTTCCTACTTAACCTAACTTCACCTACATTTTTACTACAGAGTAACATTTACTATTTTGTACTGTTTCAAAAGAAGATCTTTTTTTCCCTTTAAAGTTATATTTATTTTATATTTGATTATGTTAACTTACGGTAAATAATTTTATATTATAATAATATAACTTTATTGATAAAAATCAATTCAATTTTTAGTTTTATTTTCTAAAAGCATTGTTAGTTGGAAAAATAATTAAAAAGCCCCCAAAATAAGTACAAAGGAACCAATTTGAAAATGAAATAGCATAGTTATTGTTTTAAAAATGAAGTGAACAAAGGTCACAGTTATGGTAGAGTATAAAACAGTGAATATGGAAAATAATTGCATCGATAACACAATGGGGGTTTAGATAAAGTTTATGAGACGCAAGGATAACAATGACTATGGTTAAAAATTGATGTCTGTGTTTACCAGCACAACCCACATACTGCCGATGAAAATACTAATCTACTAGCCTCGGGTCTTCAACATTAATAAAAACAACTTTCAATATACTTAAATCTTTATTTATTATTATTTTGGTATTTATTATTATGTCGTCTTTTTTTGTTCGTTTCATTATTATAATATCAATTTCAAAGAAATTTTACCAGAGAATTTTTACCAACAAAGAAAATCAGTTTGTTAATATCACGTCAGGCCAGAAATGCATCCCTAGGGGCACCAAAAAGTTTTAAAACTGAATTATTCAACCTATGGTTATCTGGAATCATTGTATTTAGTGTTGTTATAAATAATGGACTACTTCCAATATATTGTTCTATTATAGATGTTGTTAGACTTTATAACACATTCATCAATACATATTTTTTTTTATATTTTCATAAAGAATGGGAAAAAGAGTCCTAAAAAATTTTCTAAGTAGAAAATCATTGTACTCTTTAAAAAAAAAAGAAGAACATGAACAGACGATGCGAATACTAATAATTTTTTCACTTCTTCTTTCTCGTTCTGTCTCTCTTCCCTCTTTCTATGTGTAACCTTATCTTTCTCGATCTGTCCCTTTTTTTATGTATATTCATATCCTTCTATCTTTTTCTGTCTCTCTCACTCTCAAAATTATGTTGTCTCCCACCATCATTGAGGAGATACTACTGAAAAAAATACCTGTAGACCTAACATTTTTTCTTTATTTAATATGTAATGTTTGTTACATACACATATACACCCATAGTTATTATCCTAAATATATAAATATTGATAAAAGTATTAACTGTGAAATAGAAACAAAATTAAAATTTATCAGGACTCTGTCAACTAACTCTACAGGTTCAAATTAAACTCTCATTGCCATGTTTTAGTTATAAGAGTTTTTTCGTTTTTTTTATATTTATTTTTTTTGTAAAATAATTTTTAATGTAATACTTAGTGTTTCTGTTTCAAAAATTGTATACTTCTGCCTATGAAAAGGTTTTAAATAAAAATAGAAATGTTGACAATGAGAGTTTAATTTGGACCTGATGAACTAACCGAATCCTGATAAACTTTAGTTTAGTTTCTATTTCACGGTCGGTACTTTTGTCAATATTTATTTATATAGATATATATATATATGCAGAAAAATCACAATAAATAAACACGTGATGCAATCAATGTAGTTTAAAACAAAATAAAAAAAGGAAAACAATAGACATAAATATTCTGATGACATACATTGAAAGTCCTCAGGGCATTTATTTCTATGGTTTTCCCTTTTCCATTGTGGTTTAAACTTCATATATATATATATATATATATATATATATATATATATATATATATATATATATATATATATATATATCATTAAAATTAACCGCAGTCTCGGCATTCACGATCTTAAGACTGAGAGATTCGATCCTACGAACTAACCTCCTGCCAACAGGGTTCAACTGGAAAAGGAGTTGGCCAAGTGACATGTTAAATTAAAATCGATGACTCATGCTTAGTCATTGCTATAAATAGATTAAAAGGATAGTACAGGTTAATGTAAAGAGAAGGTTAAAGGTCAATAATGAACAAGAAACAAGCGGTTAGAATAAAAGAGTTGAAAGTCCAAGAAATTCAAGAAAGGCCAAGTGACATGTTAAGTTAAACTCGATGACTCATGCTTAGTCATTGCTATAAATAGATTAAAATCGATGACTCATGCTTATTCATTGCTAAAAATAGATTAAAAGGATAGTACAGGTTAATATAAAGAGAAGGTTAAAGGTCAACGGTATAACTGGACTAATAGAGAATAAATAGATTAAGAAAATTAATAATAATAATAATGTTAATAATAATTAATAATAATAATAATTAAGATTAATAGTAAACTAGAAAAGATATATTAAATAACGAGTTGAAAGAGAGTAAGAATTAAAAGGGAAGGTATAGTTAGTTAGAAAAAGAAAGAAGAGTTTAAAGTTAGTTAGTTATAACGAAAAGAATAATAATAATAAATATAAGAAAAGTAAACGTATTGAGTGCGCACTTTCTGGCCTGACGTGATATTAACAAACTGATTTTCTTTGTTGGTAAAAATTCTCTGGTAAAATTTCTTTGAAATTGATATTATAATAATGAAACGAACAAAAAAAGACGACATAATAATAAATACCAAAATAATAATAAATAAAGATTTAAGTATATTGAAAGTTGTTTTTATTAATGTTGAAGACCCGAGGCTAGTAGATTAGTATTTTCATCGGCAGTATGTGGGTTGTGCTGGTAAACACAGACATCAATTTTTAACCATAGTCATTGTTATCCTTGCGTCTCATAAACTTTATCTAAACCCCCATTGTGTTATCGATGCAATTATTTTCCATATTCACTGTTTTATACTCTACCATAACTGTGACCTTTGATCACTTCATTTTTAAAACAATAACTATGCTATTTCATTTTCAAATTGGTTCCTTTGTACTTATTTTGGGGGCTTTTTAATTATTTTTCCAACTAACAATGCTTTTAGAAAATAAAACTAAAAATTGAATTGATTTTTATCAATAAAGTTATATTATTATAATATAAAATTATTTACCGTAAGTTAACATAATCAAATATAAAATAAATATAACTTTAAAGGGAAAAAAAGATCTTCTTTTGAAACAGTACAAAATAGTAAATGTTACTCTGTAGTAAAAATGTAGGTGAAGTTAGGTTAAGTAGGAAAGCCAGTTCCTCACAAGGATACCCACATTGGTCGAACATTAGCCTTTGTGTGATATGACTCAGCATTGGGAGTCCTAAATTTTACCCAACTCAAGTTTATTAAGAGTCGAGATCTTTAACCTTGTACCTGCCTTCGTACACCGATGACACATTCTACCTGACACCGATGGCTTAACATCCTCTCTGAGGGACGACATGCTCTGGTTTATCACCTCCCACATGAATTAATCGAGGCCCAGAGTGGGTACTGATGCCCGGACCTACTAGTCCAGAGGAGAGCACGTTGACAATGAGCTATTCTGGCTCCCCAGTAAAAATATAAAAGACTAGTTGTTCTCTACTACTAATTTTACTATAAGAAAAGGTAAACTCAATTCAATAGCCTAATCAATTAATAGATTAAAATTGTTAGCATTATGTTTCTAAATTGCATCATTTACTACATAAAATTATATTTCCTTGTATCTGCATTTATAAAACTACCAAACTCTTCATAATAACCAAGCTCTAAAGTGTTTATCGATATATTTCTTACTCCTGCAACAGCTTTCATCAGCGCTACTTGTTTTACTGGTACTTTTCACTCAATAATGCTTCACACTGAAGATGTGAACTCTTTCTACATTGTCAATTCATTTTAGTTTGAACATTTTATCCACATTCATTCATGCAAAGATTTGATTGAGAGCAAGTCAGGTGTTGAAAGTAGACTTGGTTCACTTGATATGTCAGGCATGATGTATCAGACCAAGGCACAAAGGGCTCATCTTCCACACTCTTATGCCTCCCCTTCCTAACAATCCCCAGTGTTAGAGTGGGCTGGATGTTCAAAGAAGACACGTCTATAAGACTCAGCTACTCAGAGCTTATCACCTTCACACATTGAACTCAGCATTTACAAAATCTCATAACAAATTTAAACCAAATTAAATTTTAAACCTATTCTAACAACGGTAAATCAAATAATTCCAAAAATACACATATAGCGTACATCATCAGTAAATAGTAGTTTACGAGAACTTATATGTTTACAGTATTATATGTTCTCGTATATACTATATTAAAACACTCGAATAAGAAGTCATATATAAAAGTAACATTAAAATTAAAGAAGTTTTGTGGCATTGAGGATAAGTGTTATTAGGAGGGTTAAAGAATTTCTATCAAAATTAGCAGACAAAAATTAAAACTCCATTTTTTACGAGATTCGTTGAGCTGTGGATTTGATGGATGATAAATAACTAAAGATAATATATCAAAAATTAATTGTGTAATTCTAATCGAGTTAATGTTTATTTACTGAAATATTTATGGTTGAAAACGACGTTTACAGTTTTGATATCTGAATATTAACACTAAGCACCGTACCAACCTCATTTTACTCTCCCATCTTGCAATCAACCTTACACTGGTGATAACAATTCCTTTTGCACGTCCAAAACCGTACTCACTCTTTCGAGAGTATTAGGCCCAACACTGTCTTGCTTTATCTTCAGCTTCCAATTCAATTCTCATAGAGCTTTCGTTAACAACTTATATAATTTATCACTAATACATTAATGGTGTTTTCTTATTGATACCTGAATTTCCATTTTCCACGTTACTCTTTGAACTACCAGGACCTATTGTACAACTGGCTACTTTCATTAAAAGATTAACCAAAATGGTGACTTTAAGTTTATTTTTATATTTATTTAATTTAACCCTTTTAGCTTAAGTCTCAGTCTTATTTATATTTTTTTTACTTGTTTAAAAGAAGATCTGCTGCCTATTAATACCAATATATATATATATATATATATATATATATATATATATATATATATTATAGTGTATATTGGCAGCAGATTCTCTTGTAAACATGTTTTATTAAAGTAGACGGCAGCTTCCGCATTCACGACCTTTTTACTGGTGTTTTCTAGTTGTCTAACTAGTTTCCTTTGGTAGGGAGTGATTTCATGAAGGAGTTGTCCCAGAGACATCGAAGAAATAATTCTTTAGGTTACTCAATAATATATTTTTACTTATGAACTTTCGATTTCACTGAAATCATCATCAGGTATATCGTATAAACTGATTAAGCGTAAACTAACATAATAACAATGAAAAAGTTACACAAACATATTAAAATTAAGAGGATACATAGAAATAGACAATCATTGTGGAAAAACAAGTCCACTGTGACAAGTGGAAGGTTACAACATGTTATACACATTACCTGGGGGGGATCCTGTCAGTGTAGGCTTATTAAGTTTATAAGAACTATCGAAGTTCTTACAACTTGGTATTATGCCTGCTGTTGGCCTGAATGTTCATAGAAGGTTGTCCTTGATGTATATATATATGTATATATATATATATATATATATATATATATATATATATATCAGTTAGCTTCAGCTACTCAAAAGAACTACTTCTGCTCGATGACGACGACTGTCGAAATATCGTTGTGAGTCTTTTGTGTGTGTCTTTATTTGTTTTTCTCTTTCCTGTGTGAACTACTATATATATATATATATATATATATATATATATATATATATATATATATATATATATATAGTAACACATGAAAGAGAAAAAACAAATAAAGATACACACAAAAGACTCACAACGATATTTCGACAGTCGTCGTCATCGGGTAGAAGTAGTCCCTTTGAGTAGCTGAAGCTAACTGAGTGGTAGGCCGAATGCAAACGAACACGCACGCACTCTGCCGGCCGCCCTAGGTAAGCTACTAACTACAGAGAGAAAAATAACTAAAAAGAACAAATAAAAGCAAATAAAAATAACAGAAGGAGAAGAATAGTAAATGAAGCAATAAACAATTTTAATATATATATATATATATATATATATATATATATGTCCTTGATGTAAGATATATATATCTTAAATGAAGAGTGGGAAAGAGTGATTTAAAAAATAAATATATCACTATTAAACAATTTGATTTCATAATCTTTTCACATATTTAAAATTATTTGCGATGGCTTTTTTGAATATGGTTCAGAATTCACCACTTTAATATTATTTACCTTAAAACTCCTAGTGAGTATTTAAAACGGTTTAGCATCTGAACTTGTTTATTTGATAATCATATATTGGTTCAATCTGATAACTTTGAACCTTAATTTCCCTTTGTATAAATATTTATTTCAAGTTATAACAGAAGTTATAGAGTAAAATATTTATATTTGTTTATTATTAAAGCTTACCAATCTTCCTTGAACGTTTATTTTTTGATTATAAATATTTAAACATCAAAAAGTGGGAGTCTTACTGCTATATGAGAGAAATAATTTACTCATATCCTTGCGAGTTATGATGACTCAGCCAATCAATCTGATCAAAACCATACTGGTTTACTTAAGGAGCTGAAACTTATACTATGCCTAAATGTCGACAAGGTCTAAATATTTTAAATATTGCCTACTGGTAGATAGCGCTAATTCATTGGAACACCGTTAATTTTTGTTTTGAAGATCACTAAATTAAATTTGATTCAGTGTTTACTCATAGTGAAGTGTGTCGACATGAAGCTAGATATTAGAGCTCTTGCTTTAATATTTGTATTTTTAACGGTTTGATATAATCGGGAATGGAAACTATTCTAAAACGACAAGTAAAGATTTTTGCTGGCAACCAGGTGAAATGGCATGACGACCGCAAATAAGGACACTTGTTACTTTCTATAATCATGTCGTGATTATGATGGACATATAAGATCTGCTTTCGCTCATAACGGTTGCTGCGGCTGTTTTAAAACCTATGTTGTTTGTGGTATTATTACTAAAAAAAAAAATACTTCCTATACAAATAGTAATTCAAGAGTAAATTTAAGTACATTTTCCGGTATTATTTTTGTTAGAACTTTTGAAAGATTAGAAAAGGTATATATAGTAAATCTAGTATAAATAGTAGGAGTGAGTCTGTGTTTAATTAATATAACCATTAAATTTGTATAAAAATTACTTGGCTGATATAATATGTGGGTTACTTTATGGCGTCTGTTTAGATCCTGGTGGTTAATTTAGGTTAAAAATCTGAAGAATCTGTGGACGTGAGGCAGTCTCGCGCAGTGAAATAGTGAATGAGAGGCATTAGTGTAAATGGAGAAAGTTGTTAACTGTAATAGATAGACTATTGTTTGAGTTAATTCCTGGAGCGCAGATGATTGGAGACGTGTATTGCTACGTAATTTAAGAGAGATCGGACTGAGATGGAGGTAACGGCGAGTTAGTCCTTAGCGGAGTTGTGATGTAAACGGAATTAAGTTATTATCCGTGATTGACGGATTGTAGAAGGAGAAAAGTGAGAACTGCTGGGTTATAAGGAGCGACAGGCTGAAGAGAGGACAGACATGGCGTTGTGGATGTGGGTGTTGTTAGGGACGACAGTCGTGGGGCAGAGAATCGAGACGGGGGGATGGAAGCCGATACTGCGCTACCCACCTCCAAGGTCTGAAGAAGCAACTAGTGAAGAACACTATCATCTGCCACAATATTCCCTGTCTCAGTTTGAGGAAGTGAATCGAGACGAGCCTAGAACAAACTACAAACACCTTCGATCTCAAGAAGACAGCTACGAAATACAGACATTGCGGCCAGCCAGTTATGAACAAGCACCTTCTGATTCCTCTAGCTATGAGAATACGTCTTCTGAAACACAAGAAACTACTGATTATCCTGGTACCTCACACGAATCTCTCAGAACAAGACCATCTAGTCCTTCGACAGTTATCAGTCAGGTTCCAGTATACGTAACGGTGCAGAAGATCGTTCCTTACCTGGTGAAATCTTCAGGTCAAGCCCTGTCCTATGACGAAGCTGCTTCCTCTTCTAGAGAAGATTACTCGAAGCAAACCTTTTCTGACATAAACTCTCACTACCGCACCCACAAGTCACACTGGTAAGACAAGCTTAGTCAGTCAATATTTAAAGAAACAAATTTTAAACAATTTTTGACCATCCATTTCTACAGGAATAGTTATAATTAAATAGCAACTAATAAAAAGTTGTTATTATACCTG
Organism: Hermatobates lingyangjiaoensis; assembly: GCA_026182355.1. NCBI lineage: Eukaryota > Metazoa > Arthropoda > Insecta > Hemiptera > Hermatobatidae > Hermatobates > Hermatobates lingyangjiaoensis. The sequence goes on along the minus strand of JAPFBL010000187.1, from coordinate 3,283,123 downwards.
GACATTTGTTTCCTTCTAAAAATTTACAATTTCATTCTTAATTGACACGTATTTTTCTTCCTTTATCAAGGTTTGGAATAGCGTGAACAGTAAAGTAGTTTAACAGTAAGGTAATAGTCAAGTAGCAATAAAGTAGTGTCAAACACAAAACATTTAAGCCAACGCTTCGTCTGTATTTGTAGATATCTTCTGAAAAATAGTGTTAAATATATGTCGTTGGGATAAGAAACATGTATTTTGATATATAAGACATATTATTTTTTTCATTATCTAGTATAAGTATAACAAAATATAATTCTAAGAGAGCATTAAAAAATGCAAAGAGTTTATGATTACATTATAATTGCTTGTGGAGTTTCTTAGTAGATTAAAAGGGATTCCTTTGTTTACAGTCCGGGTTTTAACCCCGTATAATGAGTACCCAGTATTGACTACAGTGGCTGAAAGCTTCAGGTTGAAAGTTTAGAGTTTTCACGTAAAAAAGGCATCGATCTGTGTTGCTATTATACGTGATATGGCCGAAAGGCTGGGTACACGTTCTAATATCAAAACAGGCTGAAAGCTTCAGGGCAACGATTTTATATCCTTATGTAGAAAAAGTGCACATGTGATTTTAAATCTCCCACTTATATTTATGGTCGTGACCATATTTTGATCCTTATATATTCAGAAACTAATGGCAAACACAGTAATAGTAACAAATATTTGATGGTAAATTAAAGTGTTTCTTGCTAACAAAAAAATTTATGCTTATATCTCACATACAACATATGTTAAGAATTTAATGATAAAATGATCAAAGCAACGATTCTTTTGTTGTAGAATCTTTGAAAACTATGGACCTGACTGGTCTAACAAACACCATAGTGAGGGGTAAATTGTCAAAATAACAAATCTTTGTTTTAGGAAAATAGATAAAATTTAAGTGAATTTCATTATATTGTAATTTTAACAAAAAATCGTTAAATTACGTTTAGTAGCGTGTTATTATTAACGTTTAATAACAATAATCGTTCGAAAAAAACAAACTTTTTTAACTTTTCAAAATTGGAACTCCAATGTTCTAAAATTAGTACTTGTTATTAGTAGCCTTCTTGTTATGTGAATTGATATGCTAAACAATGTCATATTGTTACATCAAAGCGACATCGTTACATTGAGATTACATAAAAGTGAAAGTCGAAATATTTATTGTGAAGTTGAAAAATTTTATTTAGTTTACCTTTTATATAGATTAATAAACTGGTTTTGGTAAACATCTATGTTGATGTTTGAAATATTTAATTTAATATAGTTTGCTGAGATATACATAAAATTTGTTAGTTTTTTTAAAAAAAATTACTTAAAACTCTTTCTAACGAACTCTTTTAAATTAGAGAGATTACTTGACGCAAGTACAATGTGTTTTCATATTTCAAATTAAAAAATGATTTATAACAGTTCACTATATGTTTGTCGTTTATTTTAGTTTCATAAATAAGAATAATTCTCCTTGTCTTGTTATTAGGTCATCCGGCTTTATTCAGTAGTGGAAAAGTAAATGACTGGTTCTCATGAAAACAAATTTTTTTTGTTCTAAAACTCTATGAAACCGAAGTAACTTGTATTTAGTAATCTTTTAATTAAAATGTAACAGAAATTCATTCTATAAATGAAAGAAAGATTCTCAAAAAGGAATATTTATACCAGATATCTTCTGAATGCAATATGCAATTTTATTTTTTGCGAATACTAAAAGTAAAAATTTCCTAAAGTACGTCTGAGAATGCCATTATATAATTATTGTTTTTGTAAGATGACATTGTTTTTGGAGATTTCAAATTTGTTATATCTTTTATCCGTTTTATTAGTAATTTTTACTTTTATTGCTAAATAAAGTACAGTATTTACAGGATTGTTTGCAATTATATCAGCAAAAAATGATGTACTTTAACGATTTCATTTTATAAGTAATAAACATTAAAATTTGAGAAATTTAACAAATACTTGTTTTTATATATGTATTTTAATATAATTCATATTGGCATAATTTTAACATAATTTTGGGATCATTCGACTTCACCTTTTCTAGTGGTACTACTGTGCAACATTATAGTTCAATCAGTGGTTTTGATGAATTTATAGATGTTTACTTAAAAATTGTGCTGATTTATGAATTTATAATAATGTACTGTGTGAAAGAATTATTACTTCTGAAAAAAAGTTCAATAATGAATAATACCTATATTTATATTAGGTTAGCATAGTCAACTATGCAAGGTTGAGGTAGTTTTAGCTCACTATTTTAAAATTAAGTATTTGTCTTATCAATGTCGTTTGGTGATAGCGTGCTTGAAGATTCTACAGTCTCAGCCTAGATGGTTCTCTTATTCCTTCAAGATTGAACATCTTGAGCATTAAATATATTTCTTTCAGATACTTTTAAATTAGTGAAATAATTTTCTCTTTAATAAATATATAACGACTCTGATAAATGCTCAAAGAGATATTTATCATCGTTCGATTAAACAAATAAATAGTAATTATTTATACATATATTTTTATTAAGATATAATTATTAAAATATAACTTCAATAACTAAAAGCTACAAAACAGTTTTATCCATCGAATGAAGAGACAATTCTAGGGTAGTACAATTTCCAGTATTTATTCAATGTTGCCAAGTAGAGGTAATGCGAGTTGTGTGCTAAATGACTGTTAAAACAGGAAGGAAGCCGTATTTTCTCTACAAGAAGATACGCAACCAATGTTTTATAAATTGAATAAATACCATCCTTTCGGCTTTGGTCCAAAATTCTGTATTACGACCATGTACTGGAAACTAGCATTGCTAAAAACGCTGAATGTTTGTAATTATTTTAAGGGCTTAAGCTTTTTGGTTTATTATACTGTTTACATTTCATAGATTGTTAAAATACATCAAGGTCATTTCAGAAAAAATTTCAATTACATTACTTTAGGGGGTAGGTGAAATAAATAATTATATTTACTTTTTAAATCCCTTTATTTACTTTTAAATGTTTACAATATTAAGACTGCTAATTAAAAACTCCATTTTCCCAAAAAATAGAAAAAAAAGAGGTTAAACATATATTACATAATTTTATATCAGAAATCAGATGCACTTATACAAGATCAAAGAGGAAGCATGTAATATGAACTTCTCTGTGTCAAGACTAGCATGGTTGATCTTTTGATATTGTCGTCATTCCGTTACTATCGTGGGACAGAAAATTATTTGTAAAGAAAAATCCTCATAAAGTCAAAATCATCTTGCTGAGATTAGTTAAAGCCAACAAATTGCTTGATTTTAAGCAAATACTTGTAATATACTTTAATTTAGTTATTCAGTAAGGTCTAATTTCTATTATTGTTTTTGATAGTTTTCTTTTTGTGGGTTGTTGTTGGAGTTCAGTCTGTGATTGTTGATTGTTTGCTATTCTATTAGAAGTTGTGAGTCTTGATTGTTTAACATATATTTAGAAATTTATTTTTGCAGCATGTTTATCTTGAATAAAATTTCACCTTTCGGTGTAATAATAATACCAGGCATTGCTCCTTATGTACTGAATCTTTATTAGTTGCCTTGTTTTGATATCTAGTTGGCTAGATAATGACTAGATAAGGTCCTTGTTTTGTTTAGTGGTGAGATCTAAGTAAAGTTGGATGTTGAAATGAAATAACAATTTGAAGCAGACACACTATCAAGATATATACTTACTTCTAATAAACATCCTACATTAAAATTTCATGATGATCAATAAAGACATTTGATATTGAGTAAGAAACATATAACAAATTATAAACATATATTAGCATACGACCATTTGCAAACCTTTCACTTCTACCCCTTTTGTTTATCCTCTTTCCTCATGAAAACTGCTTACACCATGAGTGTTTGTTTCAATTTTGATTACTGTAAAATTTTTTATAATAATAATTATTATTATTACACTCAAAAAAACTATAGAAGAACTTGTACTGTTGGACCCAGCAAAAGTGCTGAGCTTTTTAGAGTCATTGAAGCTAACTAGGTACTATAGTACAGAAGGGGGAAGTACAATAGTTCTTAGATCGCAGTACTGTAATAACCCTCAATAAAAATAGATATATAAAAAAATTATTATTAAATGAATAATAATTAATTCACATATTACTTTTATATAATTATTTGTGTATTTCATATTTCATTACAATTATAATATAATAATTTAAATACTACATTTATTTATGTACTATTTATTTATATAATATTTATATATTATTACATTTAATTATAGTTATAAATAATTAAATACGAGTATATGAATTACTAAATTTATAGAAAAAACACATAAAGGAGATCACAAAAACTCAGTAGAATATTTCAACTGCCTCGTCATCAGGTAAAAGTGTGCCGCTTTGAAGAGGCGTGATTGTCACTTGTGCAGTTTGGGACCATCCCTTCCTTTAGGCATTTTTGTTCAATAGAACCCTATTTTTAAAATGTAACAATTTAATTGTAAGCTTTTGATACGTTCCACAAGTCGTTTTCATCTTCACATTTCCTAATTGGTGCAGCAATAATTCGATGCTTGTTGTTATGTTCGTAGGAACGTGTTTAAATTAATTACAAATCATCTTTGAGCTGAGTGTACATATATTTGAAAACTTAAGTTGTAGTTGATCTGCTAAAATAAGCCTAAAGAATATTTGTGAATAAACATACATATCAATGATCAAACCACAATAAGAAATGGGAAAACAAGACTAAGATCTTTCAACCGTAACAAGCGGTCTTCGTCAGAGTCAAAAACCCCACCTGAAACACTACATGCAGAAAACATCTGGTGAAGGGTTGAGAAGAGTGGGAGGGAAGAGTGGTATTTTAAAAGGGTGAACGCGCAGGAAAGGACTAATGTCCAGAAAGGGATGTTTAAACATAAATATATATTGGTATAAATCGACAGCAGGTGTTCTCGTAAACAGATACTATTAAAATTAGCAGCAGGTTCTTATCTCATAATTTTCAAACTCATAGCCTCGATCTTACAGACAATTTTTCTCTCTTACGGCTGAACTCCAGCTAGAATAAGAAATAATTGCCTGTAAGATCGAGGTCATCAGTTTAAAATCGTGAGAGGAGAAGCAGCTGCTAATTTTAACAATATTTATACATCTAGATATTAAGCTGTAATGTTTTCAGATGCTAATAATAATGAAGTTATTTGTGTAAAAAATCTAATTAATCAATTAACAGAATATATCAAGGGATGATTGTGTATTATGTTTGATTAATTTTTTATAACCTAAGCATAGGCAAGGGAGTCATTAACGATCATGATGTCGAAACGATAGCATAAACTGGCAGGAATACAATAAGTATTGCTCATTGCTATGATTAAAGGATCAAAAGCAACGATGTCCTGGAAAGGCAAGGACTTTCACAAACTAGACGTGGTTTTGTGAAAGATGAAGGAAAAGGCGTGACACAATTAAGACAACTAATGAGTGTTTTGTTTCAGAGAGTGATTCGACGCCGTTACTCGTTTGTCAGCTGGTCCTTGCACAAGCATTGCTCAAGAAGAACATAAATAAATCTGACTTCCAATTGTGTCTTCTGCTACACCAAGCTCTTCGTAACAAACAATTAAACTCGTCTTGACCCACTGCATGACATGGTCACTGAGCAACATGGTCATGGTCCAACTAAGTCTGCTCATCCATGAGTCACAACCACCAAATTCATCATCTTATTTTTGAATAAATATTTATCTAAAACAATTTTTTACCACATCCTAACTTATAATCTTGCTCTAAAATGTTACAAAACTCATGTTAGATTTCCAGAATGAGAAATCAATATAAAAAGTTTGCATAAAAATGTATTGAATTTACGAGTAGTAATAGCATTTAATAACAAAATTACCATTAGGCCTAAATATATTAATGAAATAAACCTAGGTTTCAATGATCAATTTACTAATTTAAGAAAACAAAATAAAAGTAAAAAATCTGGAGTGGCATGAACGCTTTTTTGTACATGACACAACTGATGCATATAATATAATTGATGTTACCACAGCAGTAATATCACTTTTCTAATCAACTACTAATTAGATGATTTCCTGTTACGAAATAATCTGTTAAAGGAGAACGTACTTTTGTTCCTATAACAAGGGGATCTCTTACATGGCTATCTGTAACATTACATGGCCAGGTTTTCCATTTAGGAGTTCAATATATCCCTATTTTGTCTCTGGAATGCCAGAAAAATGTAAGAACAAATATCAGTGTCATCGAATCACCGAGGAATTAGCTTAAAATTAGGAATCGTTTTGTAATATAGGATGATAGAGTCCATTTCTCATATTTCAATATTACCCAAAGATAATATGATTCATTAACACAACAAAATAAATATCTGACATTAAGTTCTGTTCACAGGTGCAACATGTAGATTGATTAGACCTTTTTGCCACACAAATCCATCATACTATAGAAAATATCAGAAATTTTGTGTTTGATTAGCATTGATTTTTTTTATGTAGGAATTTCATTCTTCTTTATTCCCATTTAAACTTTCATCAGTCATTAAATCATTCACAATTTTTTCATTAATCATCTAAAAATCAATTGAATTCTGTGGAATCAAGAAACAATTTCTAAGACAGTATAAGCAATTTAAATAAATTTAAAGAAATCCGAAAAATATAGGAGGTGATCCATTAGTCTTGACTTTGACTACTCCTGGCTTTTGACTTATGATTGAATATAAAAGCTTATGTACAGGATGCTGGTAACACCGTGTGATGTATGGCTGTGGCATTAGCCACAAAGTAACTCCTTGTGGAATACTGAACTGCATAGATTTTTTAGCACATGTTGTAGCACATGTTATCAATTTAGAAATTTTTGTGTCATTGAACTATATTAAAACTGCAATAACCAATTAACTATATTGTGATCTTGTCAGAATATTGAGAAGATTTGCCACATCTTGCTCCCAAACTAATATCATATTTGAGAGAAATGTAATATATATTCGTAAATCCTACAGATCAGTGAGGTTTACAAGTAGGCATTTTTAAATTGTGTTTCCAATTAAATGCGTAAAAGTTATTAGCAATAATAGAACTGAACAATTTCGTATCAAAATAATAAAAATGGCTTCTTATTTGCATAAACCCTTTTGATTGTTGCTGGTAGAGTTTAGTAGTAGTATATTAGCCTTGTAGCAGTAGTAGTAGTAGTAATGTACTAGTAGATCCTACTGAAATAAATAGCGCAAAAAAAGGAATTGGTAGTTAATAACTTTTGATTTACAACTTTTAAAGAGTAAAAAGAATAATATTACTACATTTAAAAATTAGCAACGTTATATGAATACATGAAATTACACACATATTGTCTCTAATTTTTGGTTTGAACTGTCATCAGGAGAGAAAAGAAAGAAAAATCAAGTATCTCAAATATTTTCTTCTATGAACTCCACAGTTAATTTATTATTCCATAAAATTAAATTTATATATCTTATTTCTTTTTTTTTAACTATTCCAAGTATTAAAACATATTATAACAATCATTACTGTATGTGAAGAATATAACACAAACAAAACTGTTCTCAAGAAAACTTTATTTTACTTATAAAAATATGCTCAAAATTAAGTAGTATTTATATGTAGTCATCCCAGAGATAACTTCAAATATACAACATGCACAAACATATCCTATTTTATGTATGCAGCTTTTCTTTATAAACATCTTGTACGAGTTATCCCAATGAGTGAGATATGAAAGTTGTTACTCTGAATAACCCTCTTGTTTTCCCCTTTGAGTTCAAATAAGCTCTCTTTTCACGTGTTCTGCAAATGCATCTGACTTTTCATTTAACTACTTCAAACTTTAACAAACTTCAATAACGTCCCTCTTCATAGAACTGAGGGCTTTATACATTTAGTTATGGCTGTTCAGAACTTAACCTTGCGACTTCACGATTTCAGATGGCAGAAACAGCATTTTCAATAGTTTGACTTTTTTTCTATAATAATAATTTTGTCAGAATTTTAATTATTATTAAAAATTTATGTAATATATATATATATATATATATATATATATATATACACTTTAGAGACGAAAAAACGTCCAAAATTGACAACTGCAGTTCAATATAAGCAAAGATCCAAAAAGTAATGAAACACACAGACACACACACACACACACAAATATACTCACATATATATAGCATAGAGGCTTGCATTAAAGAAATTGAGAGACTCAGTAGAAAAGTGGTGAAATTAAAAATAGGCATACAATTTAACAAGGCATATATATATATATATATATGCAATATATAATTATAATATATATAATTATATAATATATAATATAATAATATATATATAATATATATATATAATATAATATAATATATAATATATAATATAATTATATATATATATATATTGCAATTAAAAGAAACGGTCCAGCGAACTTTTTTACATAAAATAAATTCAAAACGAAGGAAACACACAGAAAGACACAGACATAACTCACATCGATATTTCGACCATCGTCATCATCTCATCGCTCTTCACACCTCCTGATGACGACGATGGTCGAAATATCGATGTGAGTTATGTCTGTGTCTTTCTGTGTGTTTCCTTCGTTTTAAATTTATTTTATATATATATTTGTAAATTTGGGGATCAATTCTTCTTTTATACATGTTTTGTTGAACAACCTTTGTACTGTGGCATGAATAAATTTTATTGTCCATCTTTCAAATTTTCTCACATTTGTTTTAAATCTTTCTGGTACTAAATATACTAGTTCTCCAAATGCTTTATTATTTATAACTGACATGTTTCGGTCTCCTTGAACATTGACCGAAACATGTCAGTTATAAATAATAAAGCATTTGGAGAACTAGTATATTTAGTACCAGAAAGATTTAAAACAAAGGTGAGAAAACTTGAAAGATGGACAATGAAATTTATTCATGCCACATTACAAAGGTCGTTCAACTAAACATATATATATATATATAGTTGCTGAGTTTTGATTTTAACTGAAATACGGAGAGAAAAGAGAGGAAAATCAAGTGAACTGGTATGATTGAAAGATCTTAGTCTTTTTACTGGTTTTTTACTGTGGTTTGGACGTTGATTTTTATTTCAAATGCTTATTTAAATCTTGATATATATATGTATATACGAGTATATATAAAACTTGATGTATGACTTTTAACCATCTTGATATAAAGATAGTTAAATGTTTTGATTTTGAATTATTCCTAATTTAAGGCCATTTATTATGTCTATATTGATTGATATCAAATAACTTGTTAAAATAACAGTGGATACTGTGTTGAATAAAGTAATATTCTAGTCGAAAGACTAATTGATACAAGTCTGGGTTCAATTAACAGACACGCTCCTTTGTTGAATTAACACAGACATTAATGAGGTGACTGGATACGGAGCAGATGCAGTTCTCATATCTCCCGTGTTTAGGTCGTACTCTTGTTTGCTCTATGCCTTTATTGGTTTGCCTTTATTAACTTATTTGAATTAGAGATAACTAGCTAATCACACGCTTTAGATTATTCACTTTTTGTAACTGATTGTCGCAGAGGTTGAGACCTTAAACTAAAATTAAATTACTAAATTCTAGTAGTAGAAAAAAAGTCATTCCTTCTTGAATCCTTCTAGCATTTTCGATACTTTCTTTGAGCTAATATTCTGTAGTAGGTATATTATATAATTTAATATTTTAACAGCGCTTTTAAAAATGTAATTAAACATTTTTAACATTGTTCTATTTGTGTTCTTTCATAATCCTACCACTACAATCTAACCTATGATGTCACTATGCAATGGAGACGTATAATAAAGAAATGAAACATACATTTCCAAATAACCTGGTTTCCGGTAATTGTTTACCTTATCCGTACTATGAAATATATTTAGATCTACATTCTTACAAGACAATTAATTTAATATTTAGAAACATAATGTTAACTGTTCTCTTAATGGTTATTAAGTTCAATTGAAGGAGGTTCCACTTTTTGACATGTGGTTGAGGCAGCTAGTTCTTATTTCCATTCGGATAGTTCTGCCTTAAAGAGTTTCTGAATGTGTTTTGCACTCTTTAAGAAAAGTTATTTCATAATTGTTTCCATTTATTAAAAATTTAGAATCAAATTTTAAAAACTCTATCTACCAACCCTCTACCATTAGAATGTTAGAAGATTTTGCGTTTGGAGTATAGAACCAGGGGTTTCTAATATTTTCATAACCTAAGAACATTGGTCGCAGTGAACACATATCCTTGATTTGTAAAAGGTAAAAGTGTAGTCAGAAATAGTTAATAATTCAATTAATACATATTAAATATATTATTACATTAAAAATATATTCTTTATAATACTTTTTTTGTTTTTACTGATTTATAAAATATATAATTAGTAAATAAAATACAAAATAATTCGAATTTTATTTAGCGTGAATACATCATAAATTCTGTGTGTAAAATTAAATTAGAGAAATGTATTTCATTTGACCATTACTTCAAGATTACAAAAGTATGAAATTTGCATTTGATGATATTTATTGCTTCCTTGTTAATCCAGTCAACCCAATTCTTTTAATTAATTCTGGCCCTACAAAATGATCAGTATTCTTAAAATTAAGTATTGAAACATAAAAATGTATGATTGCTTGGTTTTCCTGGAACTTATGACAAAAAAACTCTTTGAAATTTTTAAACTTTTATTGTGGTTCTTGACAAAATAAACAAATCGAATAGTATCAAACAGTTTTTAAGAATACGTTTTACAGGTGAATCTATTTACTAATCCAACTGGCTTTCAATCAATGATAAAATATTTATCAATGAATATTTATAAATCTATTAAATTATCATAAAGAAACAAACAAATTTCTCACCTAATGCTCATGTAATATTGGAAGTCATATTATAATTGGAAACATTTTTTTCACCGTGGTCGGTGCCCACTGGCGTGATGGGTTCTAAGATTGCTGGTCTACTTTAACTGGCTATCAATAAGGCTGTATTTTTGAGTGACTAAAATACTAAACAATTAAGTAAATTCTATATATAATACTAAGCTTAGTCTTACACAACGTTAGTTAAAAAAGGGAAATTTGTAGATGTTGTTCAAAACGTCCACATATATAGATTTTCATATTTTGAGCTAAACTAGATATGAAACGTGGATCATTCGTTGTTTTGGAGTCATTTTAGTGATGGTTGAGTAACATTACTCGGTCGAGTTTGCACTAGATGTCTGAAAATGCACTTTACGCAAATTTAAAAGTAGGGACCTTTTACGAGCAGCTCATATATTAAAAACTGTATTGATAGTGTTACACGCTGTCCGAGCGAGAGCAGTATGTTTCACCCAACATAAATATGCCGGTAAAAGACAAGAAGAGTCGAGTGCATTTTTTCAGCATGTAAAAAACAAGAACCATTTAATTAAATGGGAGGACGCCAAGGAACTGATGTTACTATCATCAAATCTCGAAAGGAACCTTGTGGAAAGTGCCGTGATCAAATATAGTTTTGTAATCCTTATCAACAACAGCACAGAACTCTTTAAATTATATAATGTTTTAGTTGAGGGTATAGTCAAACAAATTGGACCTCATGATATTTTAAATCCTATTAATATGAACTCTAATCAAACTGGTGATTCTCCTACTGTGACATAGGTTTTTTTCCTTTATAATTTGTTAATCTTCTTGTTTATATCTATTATTTTTAGCTCATGATTTTAAAAAAAAATTTATATTTTGACACCAGTTTATATTACCTTTGCATATTTTTGTTTTGAACAAAGCCGTAACCTCATTTATTATCAATCACTAGTAGCTTCCTGATGACATAAATTTGAAAGACTCCAGAGCTTATTTTCTATGTTTTTTACTTTTTCCTTGTGGCTTATACTTTTATTAGTTTCTATTAAGTGTACATTGTGATTATTTAGTATAGTTTAGTATATATATTTGCTTCAGTTCTCCTCTTAACTGAGAATGCTCAACTGCATTAAATACTTCTACTTGCAAATGACAAATCCGTCAAATTTTTCTTTGTAAATTCTGGCCATTAAACTGTACATGTGCTGGCTACTTGACAAGGTTATACAAATTGGCAAAATTTTTGAAGCATAATGGTTACAATAAGTCTACATGTAAACACTTCTGAGTATTGTATTTGTTTTAATTTGCAAAAACATGTTTCACTTTTTTTTCTATTTTTTTTGTAATTTTATTTATAAACATGAAAAGGTAAAGTTTAGATCTTCTAAATGTAAGGTCTCAAACTTCTCAAACGTGGTATTTTTTTTAATCGGTAGATTCAGCATTAAAATATTCCATTCAGTAATACCAGTAGTAATTTTGGTTTTAACGAATAAAATTTTAAAATGGTGTTAGAATATTGTTAAAAAAATTGTATGCAAATAGATTATAATAAACAATAGAGTTGTTATCCGAATCGATGAATAAGCTAATTACAATGACAAAAGATTAAAACATTGAGACGGAAATCTTTTGACTGAATAAAACAAAGAGGCCAAGCCTTTAAAGAGACAAAACAAATTCGTAATTAAACCTGGAGATGTTTGAAACGGGTTTGAAGTAAAGACCTGAGTAATTGTCTCGCGAATCATTTATCACGGGAATAACAAAACCTTTGACGATGTAGAGGAGCAGAACAGTCCTAATAGAAGAAAGAAGCTCGTGTCTTGAGAATAAAAAAACGAGAATAGATTTCACGTCCACTCAAATGTTGAACTTGTGGCATATTTATACCATTGAAAAAACAATGTCAAAAAATATACCATGTCAATCACTTAAACAAATTAATTCAAGAAAAACTTGAGTGGTTATTGTATATATTTTATCTAACTTATTGTGACTTTTCAATTTAGGTATTCTATTACTTGAGATATTCAACCATAAGAGTGTAATTACGACGAATTAAGCTTTAAAAATGTATAATTATTAATTTATACATAATTTTTATAACTTAGTATGATTATCAAATAATAATTTGGAATATTTTTCCCACATTTATATTTTACACTATTCAGAGGACCCATATTAGTGTCTCAATGCTCTAAAATGCATTTTGTTTTATTTTATTTTTTTTAAAAAACAGTAAGATATTTAAAAAAAGTATGATCCACCTCATTATAAAATGTTTAGTCAAGGAAATAATACTTTCCGTTTATATTTTATCTACATTTTTAACTCCTAAATTAAAGGTATTGACTTATTTCATATATATAGGAAATTCAATAGTAAAAGTACATCATATTAAATTATAATTTTTATTTAATGTGAATATATTATATATTAATATGAATACTATATAATAAATATATACTTTATAAGTAATATATATTTAATACGAATATATTTATTTGATACATTATAATTGAAAATTATACATATCTATTAAAAGGTTTGTATTTAAAATTAAATGTTTGAATTGAATGTTTTATTTGAACGATAATACTAATCAAGTCTATAAGTTCTATAAATGCTCTATAGACCAAATTTATTACCCAGAACAAATATTAGTGAAAAAGTACATTTAATAAGTACAGTGGTTCTTTTTAATTATAATTAATTAAAATAATGTAAATCCATACTAATACTTAAAGACAGACAGTTAACAAATATCTGAATGTTCCTTAATATCTTTGCATGAAATACATCACAAATATTGTATGGAAATGAAGTAGCAGGTTTCTCGCAATTCACTTTCTAAATCTTTAAACTTGAGAATAACCTGAAAAGAGAAAAAACTGATAGACAAATTTCAGAATAAAACATCATAAAGATTTATGACTAGAGAAAATCTAAGAACATGTGATTGATTACAAATTTCTTTTTTTTATAACTTTTATTCCAAAAATATTTCTCTCTAACGTGATCTAAGTTCTCAAAATCTCAAAAAAAAAAAATAGTATAAAGTGTACATTTGCTTTTTGGATTTGTTTACTTTTTGACATTTGCTTATCAAAGTGATACAGGTATTTTTTCATAGCAGTTCTTCTAGATTATTTTCTTTATTTTATGAACTGATAATTTGAGATTTGATTACATCTTTCCGTTGTAAAATTAGAACTCTAAGGTAATTAATAATAATTTCTTTTTTAAATTCATTAAAATTAAGAACAAATCAGTTATTCAGAATGTTTAAAATAAAAACAAGGATGGGACAAAAGAGATTTACTGACGTCAGAGTGACAGAATTATGGTGAAGAAGTGACACAATGAAAATCAGATAGTTGGTGTGAAATCACTACACAAGGCTATTGCTCTCGTAATTGTGAGTATGATTAAAATAAAATAGTGTTAATGTTTATTATATATAATCTGTTAAATTTAAATAGTAAATACTAGGTTCTATTTCTTAAAAATATGTATCTCTTTTTTGTGATGATTTCTACTTGGTTTTAATGTCTAATTTATACATCATCTTCATATTTTTTCTCTAGAATAAGGCATTACTTTGCTTGGTTCTATCCACTGTATATTTTTAGTGCTCTACACGCCGTTTATTTAGTTTTGTTAATTTTATTTTATAAATACCTGTGCACTCTAGTTATCTAGAACCGTTTTTAATTAGCAAATTACTTACGTTATTAACATGAGAAAGAACTGTATTAACGCCAAGATTAAATGAACCAAGATTATGAGTGAACCTGGAAAATAATCGAAACCAAATATCACTAAACCAAGAGAACATTTTTTAGCATGTTTTAAAACTTTGTCAGCATAACAGAGAAAAGTTGGGGTTCTATTTCAACGAGTGATTGATACAGCCAAAGCTAACTTCTTCATTTATAAACTCAGAGAAACAAACTCCTAAAGACCTCAAAAAAATTCAGATATTTTAGAATGGACAATTCATTTCTGGTATGGGTAAAATAAAATTGTTTTCCTTTATACATTAAACCATAACTATTTAGGCATATATCATACGACCGTTATACCATTCTACAATCTTCCGTAAAAACAGTCGTCTACATATTGAGAGTACTCATTGGACTTGAAAATCGAACAATATTCTGGAAAATTATTTTCGATTTGGCTGTTAAAGACATTAGAAAGTTACTCCTCGATGATAGTACAAGCAAAAATCAAGGGCTATATGAAACCTGAATTTAGGTAATATGATAACAAGAGGAATTCATTTGAATACACTTAGCGAATGCTCTGAAAGAAACAGCATTGAAACTATGAAAGCGCTTGTTGATATGGCATTCAAGACGTCTTTGGGTATCTATATTTATGGCCTTTTATCCATATTAAACTTTATATATATATAAACTTTAATCCACAATTGGAAATGAAAAAAAAGGTTAAGATATTTCAATCGTAAAAAGCAGTCTTCGACAGAGTAAAATCTTAACAGTTGGGATTACACTCTGACGAAGACCACTAGTCACGGTTGAAAGGTCTTACTCTTTTTTCTCATTTATTATTGTGGTTTGGACGTTGATATTAAATCACGTGTTTATTGTAAAATCTTGTTTTATATATACACATATATATCAACAATTTACGGTTAAACAAAACATTTAATTTAAACTACAAGCCAACTATACATATCGCTCATGTAGTTGCAAATGTTTTTCCATCATTTCTGTCTTATACCTGCTATTTTTATTTCATTTGCTTCATTTTTATATTTTCTGTTATTTGTTTTCTTTTATTATTTATTTTTAATTTTCAAACTTTTATTGTTTTTTTTAATTTTACTTTTTATATCTCTGGGTGGATATTGCTTCCACAATAATGCTACATTGTAACAATCTATTAAACTGATCCAAATATACTTGTATTCCTCCTGTCACTTTATTTCTTCTTTTATCTTGAAGAAACTGCTGATATGATTACAAAACATGGGTCTTTTCCCTCTTTTTTGTAATCTATATATTAAACTAGCAGATCTACCTGGCGTTGCCCGGGCGGTAGATTATGCCTAGCGTTTTGGATATGTGCAGTTGATCCCAGAAAAAGGATCCTGATCAAAATCAAAAAACTGTAGTTAGTTCCCTCATAAAAAAATTATATAAAATATAATTTCTTATATTTCTTGTATCAAAATAATGGATGTTTCTTTGTATCAAAATGTCACCAGTTTTATTTCTATAGCGAACAGACAAACAAACTTTGTATTTTATATAGACAGATTACAGTTATATGTTTGTATCAGTTAATAGTAATGCAATATAATAAATTAATGATAATTTATATCATTCATGACATGAAGGAATGTTTACATTATTTATGAGAAAATAGCCGACTGAATAAAATAATTATGTTGATAAAAATAATATGAATCATATATATGCTTCATGTATAATATAGAATTTTTTGAAAGCTCTGACTTGTCTTAGTTGCCATTTATATAGATGGCTATCTTTCTAAAGATTCAATTTCGAAATGGCTTCCATTTATTTGTGCTTTCAAAATAATAGCTGCTCGTGTGATCCCAATAAAATCTAGACAAACTGTTGTCTATTCATCACCAGAGCTTTCTATTTGTCTCTGAATAACAATATAATTAGAGTTATCGACTTGTTTTGAGCTAACTTCCAAAGAAAAAATAATAGTTTGTAACTAACTGATTTGAATGCTTCTGTTGTGTGAATTGAGTCGAGAATTCTTACCTAATACACAAAGGGAAAGTATATTTATGTGTCACTGTTTACAAGGTGTTACCTAAAGCTTTTGAAAATTTCTAACCACACTAATGAAGTAATTTAGTGCACAAGACTACCGCTAAGGCGTTTTTCTATTCGCATTTTTGATTGGCATTAAGCGAAAGATAGTGGTTATGGAGGCTTAACTGAGCAAAGACTTACCATTCATCTATAAGCTTAAAAGGAAACTATAACACATAACAATACATTGTTTACTGAAATAATTTTCAAATATCTTGACTGATCAAAAAAAGTCTGGAGTAGACTACATTAAATTTACTTTGAGTAAAGCCATAGTCAGAATAATAACGTATAAAGAAATATTGATAAGAAGCTTTGTTCATTTGTTTAGAAAGAGGAATGACATGAAGCCCTTAAAGGTAATTTTGCACTTGCAAGCAATAACTGAAGAGATGATTGGGCTGGGGTGGAAGGGAAAGGGCTTTTGTAGATTTGGACTGGCAGTTAGGGCGGTGGTATCAGCCCGGCCAACCCACTGACTTCCGCCATCAGCCTCCAATAAATCGCTACAATGACTTTCCAATCTATTCCACTCAACATCCTTTCTTGCCCAAGCCTCTGCTCCTCCTTCTCTAATTAGAGCTGGTCGTCTTCAAACAACTATTACGTCCTTTGTCGAGTCTTTGAGTTTTTCAATTCTTGATAACAGTGGAATGCTTCAAAGGAAAAAGAAATATATGACCAATATATTCTAGAAATGTTGAACTTTATGATGGACAATATATTGAAGATAATAAACTATTTTTTTCATTTTCTTATGAAAGATTGTGATTATATCTGAACTCGTTATCAAATATTTTTACTTTACCCATTAGTGAGTAAATTGATTAAGAGTTTTTGACTAATTTACATGGTTGAAGGCTCCCAAAGTCCATTTTTAATGTTTCGTAATGATGTCTGTCTGTGTATTTGTGTGTGTGTATGGTGTGTGTGTGTGTGTGTGTGTGTGTGTGTGTGTGTGTTTGTGTGCGTGTGTGCGCGTGTGTGTGTTGTATATGCATGAGTAGGTGGGTGTAAATAGGTAGGCAGGTGTACAATAAAAATGTTTTGTGTGAACACTACAGGCCACACAACTCATATTTTACCCTAGTAGCACAGTGATATATTTTATTTAGCATTTAATTAAAGAAATGTAGCATCTAAAAACAACTTAATAAAAGAATAGGAACTACCCATTGAAATAAACTTCTACATATCTGTCATATATAGCATTATATGTATACATTTTTTAAAAAATTTTAAAACAAATTAAAATTCCTTGGAGAATTAACTAATTTCTCATGCAACCTTAAATAAGAATTACTAATTAGAATAACTCTTATCAAAAACAAATTAAATTAAAATAATCACGCTGACTTTTACAAAATTAAAAACATTCGCATCATTTTTAGATAAAGTATCCTCTAATAATGTGTAATATTACATAGTACAAACTTACTGTGTCGTATAACTAACGTAAATATGAAAATTCATAATTGTCCCCAAGGTTATTGAAATATCTTGCACACATGCATGCAACAGACACACACACACACACACACAAACTAATTTTATGACCTAGTTTATGTGTATTTACGTAAAAACCAGCATCAAATTTAACTCAAATGTATTACTTTCATACATCACAAGCGTGAATGAAAAAAAAATCAGTAAAAATTAGCATTAAAATAATTTGTTGCATATTTAAAATAGATAAAATACAAAGAAAATAGTTAAATTATTTCTATTCTCTATGTCATAATGACAGTTATATTTATTTTCTTTTTGTAGTAGCTTCATTGCAAAAGACTATTAGAAGCACAATAGGGTTACAAACAACAAGATATTGGTGATCACAATTTTCTCCTTAAAAAATTGTACTACGTATTCTCAAGTCTTATTTCAAAATTGTGTAGAGAAGAATAAAGTTAAATTGCTGAAAGATCATCGAGTGATCTTTGCGAAAAAAACTTAATCAATAGTAATACTAAACAGGTAAATAGAAATCTGTATCACAAGTTATAAAAATCTCTATGCATTATTTTTTATTTGATTGAATATAATTTTTTTTTGTTCATATTTCTTAACTCATACAACCATTCAATTGGAAATATTCGTATATTCTTCTTTGACATAGTATAAATGACTAGAATCAAATTGTAATACTTTTTTTATTTAATTATTGTAAAATTAAATAAAGCATTAAAAATATATTTCACATTGCCACCAATAGTTTAATGGAGATATTAAATTGTAATATGAATCATATACAACCGAATAGTCTTGGTCTATTCTTGATAAATTCTTCTTAAAACATTAATACGAAAGTCCATTTGTTGCATTTGTCATAACTAATGTTAGCTAATTTGATCATTTTATTTCATATTTCATATTAATTATTTATGTGATGATATTTTATAAACTTTTTCTTGACTTATTTTTTTAGATCATTAAAGTTAAAAAAAGAATCTAAATTGAAATAAAAAAGAATGGCTGCTCGGCTGTATCCGTTAATGAATATAGTGGAAGACAAATGAAAAATGATTCTTTAAGAATATAGGGACGTATTAGGGAAAAGAAACAGTGGTTGGGTTTGTTTTCCAATAAAACATAATGGTTTCCTTGGAATGATAAAAGACTTGTTTAGTTGGTCTGGGGTGGGATTAGAGGGCCATATTTCCTGTACGACGGACGCTGACAAATTGAGGTTAGGTAGATCTGCAACACTTCCCTGCAATGCACAAGGCCGGTCCTTGTTAGTAAAGTCTGACCCTTGCCTATATCCCCATTCCTTAAATGAATGGGCTTTCTATTTTGTTTAATAGTCTTCGAAAGAGTTTAATGAAATCCAATACTTTTCTGCTACATTGAGTTAAATTTGACCATCTTTCTTACTATGAATGTATCAACGTACAAATCATCAGTATAAAAGCCGTTAAAAAAACAACATATTTTGAAGTCCTATAGTCGCTATATAAGTATCATTCAACATCTTTTTACATATTTAATTTTCTACTAACGTATTCAATTTTATTCAAGTCTAGTGTTAGTACCATCTGCAGTGCATATCAGGTACTGATGAGTGTATATTTATTTTAATGGTAAATATGTTGGGAATCTTAACGCATAACTAACTACGCAATGACCATAACGCTATCAACAATGAAAATAGTTTTTATTTATTCTGAAAACTGAAAACTCTCTATATTTTCTGGCACTTTCTTTTGCCATTCCTTTTTTTTTGTCTCCCTTCCCACTACTATCACTTCATCTTTTTTAACTTTTCACTATACTTCTCCCTCGCAATCACTCTCCTCTCTCTCCAAGACTCTACTTCCACTTCTTTCACAATCCATCAACTATTTTCTTTACTCTTCTTCCTGCCATTACTTCTATCTTTCGTCACTATTTCTTTCTAACTAAGCGTCTTCAAATTATTCTATAACTCTATCAGTCTTTAATCAGATTCTAAACTATATCTCTAAACAAGGACAGTTTTTTCCTCTTATCCAACTGTTTTATCATTCTAACATGTATCTAACATTTATTATTCTATTATCTATTTATACCTCCCCTCTTAAATTTTCAGTTTGTTTTTTTAATTCTCGTATTCACCTCCTCTCTCTCTCTCTCTCTCTCTCTCTCTCTCTCTCTCTCTCTCTCTCCCACTCCATAACGTCTTTAATTCTCTCATCTATCTCACACTCTATATATTAAACCTCTTCATTTCTTTTACTCTGTCTCTATGTTAGCTCTGATTGACTTTGTCTCTTCCCCACTCTGTCTCTCTCATTTCAGTTCCCTTTACTCACGACTTCTCTTACTCATACACTCTATACTTCTATCTTCTCTTGTTATTTCTTTTCTGTTTCTCCTATTCTCATGCTTCTTTCTCTATGGAATAAACACTATATATCGCTGTCTCTGTAACTTTCTATCAATCTCTCTCTCACTCTTTCTCTCTTTATTTCTTCATCACATTCATATATTTCAACGTTTCAAACTACCTACGTCAATCTTTCTATTTTTGCTCTAGTTTTTCTTTCCCTCTCTTTTATTATAATTTACTACTCTCAATTTAAAATCTTTTTCCATCTCACTCTATCTCGTTCCCGTCTCTCTGACACTCTATTGTTTAATTTCTCTCTCTAACATATTTTGTCTATTCTTTCCCTTTTTTTCATGATCACTTCCTTCTATCTCATTGTTTCTCTTTCTCTATCGTTCGTCTTCTTCTCTCTTGTTTTTTGGACCTATACTTTGTGTTTCTATGCTTTTTTCTTTTTAACCGTCACTGTCCTCTCTCAACCAAAAATCATTATTTAAATAAACAGAAGACAAGTCAAGTGAGAGGGGTGTTTGGTGTCAAATCTTTTGCATATGGAAAACTCTCCTTAGAAACATCTACTGTCGTAAGTGTTTTCATAAATTTTAGCTTTATGTTGAACTGATTTTAAAGGATTAAATTTTTACAATTCAAATGAGTTTCAAATATAGCATATGATTAATTTATAACATTGATTTACTAAATAAGTTATTTCTAATCCTATGAATAGAAATGGTTAATTTAACTTGGTTCATGTCTAATGGAAATTACAGTCCAGATTAACGGATATTGAACTCAGGCGGATTAATGCTCTCTGGGGCCACCTGAACTGGCATCCCAAATATATTACCTCGCCTTTTGTACACCATAAGCTGCTATTTGATCTTAATTTAACGTTATAGGTAAAACTACTTTTCCGTTAAATAGTTCGATTAGTTTAAATATCCTTGATCACTCCATCAGAACATAGCCATAGAAAAATAAAATATTACATTCAAGTTTTGATGTTAAGACCTACATAAGTAGGAAGCAAATTTTCCTTAAAGACAAGTAGAATTAAATTTTGGAGCAGTTTTTGCAAGATTAACCTTATGCTGGTAGCCTCAAATTTTGTACTAATTTACTCAGGATTGTCTCTTATATCCATATTAAATTGGCCAGAGTCATTTGAAATGTACTATCACTGAAAATTTCACTGTAATCCAAGCAAATGCCTCTGGCCAATTTAATATGAATATCAGAGTCAAATATGAAGATCAGAGTAAATTAGTGCACTGTTTGGAGGCAACCAGCATAAGATTAGTCAATACCGAAGCATTGACATCTCTGTACTATATATATGTATATATATATATAATAAATATTTATTTATATAATATTTAAATTATTGTAATATTTATAACAAATACTAAATAATAAAATATTAAATATTAAAATATTAAATATTATTATTGAAATATGAAATATTCAAATATTAAATATTAAATAAATGTAGATTAAAATATATAATATTGATTTGACAAAAAGCTGTGTTGGTCCATGCCAAGGTCCATGTCAGTTACGATACAATTTCTAGCATATTATAACCCAATATTGACATTGACATTGAATATTAACAAGTGTGTTTATTCTAGTCATATTCTAGTCTAGTAAAATATTTTAGAGAAAATGAGCATTATTTTGGAATCTTTATTAAAAGTTCAGGCAGTTATTGTGAGTTTTATTTCTTTTGAAGTTGATACTAAATGAAATAAACTAAAAAAGAAAGAGAAAACCAACAGGAAGAAGTGTATCAGACAAAGAGATGAAGAAAAGAAGATGTAAACGATATCATTTATTTTAATTGAGTATTATTTGTGCTGAATGAACAGCTTTCACAATAAAATGACATAAGTAGCACTAGCATTAATTTAAAACATATAATTAAGAAAAAACTAAATTTTTGGCAATAAAATTGAAAAAATAAACCATATATAATAAAGTTTATTGAAATATATCATTATGAATAAAATAAAAATGTGATAACTGAAATAATCCGTTTATTTAAAATACTATGTGAAGATGGAAGTTATTAAGAAATGGATCCAGTGAATGGGAGCTATACAATGAAATATTATAAATCTTTCTTTAATGCATATTAACAAGGATATTAACAATCGCTGCAGATGATGGGTTATCAATTATTTTCCAATAAAGACACTCACTGGGATACACTGGTACACTGACAAGTGAAGACCAGTCAACTAACTGTTCAATCACAGATCAACCAACCAACCAGTCCTTAGAGCAAAGATTCAAATTTACATGAATATTATAAATGACCACTTGGTATTACATCTTTTATTTTACTCTACATATTAAATGATTTGAGCGGTTTTATTGTATTTAATATCTTGAAATATGAATTATTTAAATTTGTAAATAGTTATTTTAATTTTGAAATTTAACTTTATTATATCAGGATTTAAGTAAAACTGTGCTATAATTCTTGTTTGAATTAAATAATAGAAGTGTTAAGAAAATGTTTGGATCATGTAGGTTAACGCTGGTTTTCCACATGTTTAAATATGGAGTTGCAATTGGTTGGCTTGCTAGTCACTCTGTCTTTGAAGTTGAAATTGAAATTGGAAAATTTCAACCGCTTAAACTTTCCCTTTTCCCAGTAGTAATATTCATTTCTTAGTTGCGTTGTATCAGGTCATTTCGCCTTTAATATTTCCTTTGAATCCAAAATTTCATATGCCCCGAAGCGGTTATATCAAACTTGTAATTCATTATTCTTTTTAACATACTTATACTACTATACTTCGATTTCCCTCAATATGTTCAGTACCTTCAACATTCATGAAAAAATTAACTGAGAAAAAAGAATATTTTAAGATAATTGGTAAAAAAGGACATTGTTTTTCTAATAAACTGAGTTTGGAGTTTTGATTGATTTGTTGTGATTACTTTGTATTATTAAAAAAAATTCGAGGATTTTGGTATTCTCTTTCTTTTAGTGAAGGAAAGAAAAGGTGGTAATTTGTTTCATTACTGTAATTAATTATTCTATTTTCCAAATTAAAAATATTGTTTGCAAAAGAATAAAAGAAAACATTATTTTCATTTAAAAATCTTTAAGAATCGTCATGTTCAAAATTGAAATTAGCAAACAGCATGTTCAGAAATCGGCTAACTAATTCTCTTAATGCAGTTAAAGTACCTCTATTAATCAAGAACCCTATTTCACTAAGTTAGTTAAATATTGAAATAAATTTGTCAGTTTTCTATTTTTATTCCTTACTGTACTACGAAATATGTGCATATACAAATTTCGAAAAAAATGGTTTCATTTCATATTTTATATGTTACTGTTGTATAAATATGTTGCAGTTCATTTAATGATGTCTTACGATAGAAAATTTAATGAAAGATAAATTGGTATGTGTTATTTACATAAAAAAAAATTTGGAATGGCCTATACTCAACTTTTTAGTAAGTAAATATAATATCAAACTCGTTGACAATAATTCTCTTTTAGTTTTATTTTATTAGGCTCGCGTATATATGTTAACAGCCCCTTGGGTAAATTAATATCAATAATGCAATAATTGTGCACAAAGATAAACGATTTAATAATTTTATTTCTTCTGATGTTACTATATATATTTTATCAGTGATAAAATACTTCAAATCATCGATCTAGAAAAATTGGACATAATATTTTTATAATTATTAAGCTGAACTATATTTCATCGCCCTCGTGCACTTCTCGTGTATTCTGTTATTGATTTATTCTATTTCCCTTTTTTGATTCAAAATTGAATATGGATTTTATGTTATTCATGAATTTCATAACTTTATCCATTAATAAAAGAAGGAACTACTAAGTCCAGGTATGATTTCCCCTTAATCCTATTAAGAGTGATTGCCTCACATTCAGATGTATTGCAGTCAAAGTTTTCCATCTTCTCCAGATAGAGTATGCATTCTTCATATGATGTTAATTGTACTATTCATAAACTGTGGTCAAGAGAAGATTGTCCAGTTTGATATTCTATATACATATTTATATCCATCCTTTGATGATTTGTTACTTTCTTTACATGTTTAAGTTCACTGAGTGTGAAATTTTTAGACAAAATTAATGCGGTTGTTTTGAACATCTTTTACCTGTTTGCTGTTTTATTTATTTAACAATATCACTTTTGAGATATGTTATGCAAAAGCACTATTGACCACAGAACTTTTGTTTTGGCTCTAACCTTTAACCTTTTCCTTCCACCCCCCCAGCTTTATTTCCCAGTATTCTCTTGTATCCAGGTTTCCACTTCAAAGTTAAGTTATTTTTAAAGGTTTTTGACCCGTCGGTACAGTATGAAGGAGTTCTTTCTCCAAATCAAGAAACATTTAACTGAGGAAGCGTGATCATAAATGATCATTTGTGATTATTTAGATATCCCCTGTAAAATATTCTGTGAGGAGCATTGTGTCTGGTAACATATCTATCTTTATGTTTCATTCTATTTAATTTTATCTCCTATCGAGACATTTTCTGAATATAGTATAAATGGTTCTTTTCTAGATAAAAATATCTAAGTGGTCGTGCAATAACTTTTCCAGGCTGGTTAAAGGACAGGTGGTTACTATAGGTATAAAGGGCATTTTGCTATAGACAATATGGCTAAGTATGGGCTCAGGTTATCCATAAATACGCTTGCTCTGTAGTTTATCATGTATAATTAGGGTATTTCTTTCTACAGAATCTGCATGTGATACGTCCCCTTTTATCACAGAAGTAATTCTAATTCAATACAGTAAACAAATAGTTTCGTAGTTAGGAGCCTTTGTTCCACTTATTACTTCCTTGCAAAAGAACATTGCTTTATGGTCTTAAACAATGTGTCTACTACATGAGGTTTCCGGTTTCATCTTTCATCTCCAGAGTCTCTAATGTTTCTGTGTACTTCTGATGGTTAGAGCTTAGTATTTTCAATGAAGAGGTCTTTGAAACTTACTTTTTTTTCTTCTTCTAAAAGGTGTAAAGGCCATTTCAGAAAGATTTTATCACTAGATAAAAGACTTTCTCATTTACCCACCTTTCAACAACATGAAGAGATAAAAAATAATCTCACAGACAGCACTATAAAGCATTTTCTTTTTTGTAATTACTCGGTCATCATCATATCCTTTGATTATTTGGAGTAGTTTGTAGATTATCCAAACAAATGGGCTTTAATATATATATATATAAAGGATATTTTATAAAAAGCTTTGTGTTGATAGTGAACATTAGTAAAAAGTGACGAGTATTCTGACAAATTTTAAAAAAAGTGTTTTGGATACTGTTCAAATATTACTTTTGTTTATATTATCACATTATTTTTTATAGGGTTGTAATTTACTGATATATATATATATATATATATATATATATATATATATATATATATTATAGATCAATGATCAGACCACAATAAGAAATGGGAAAATTTAGTTGTTTTTCCCATTTCTTATTGTGATTTGATCATTGATTGTTGTTTCACGTGTTTATGTGAAATCTTTTTATATATATAGATATATATCTATTATATATATATATATATTATAATAAAGATTTCACATAAACACGTGAAACAACAATCAATGATCAAACCACAATAAGAAAAGGGAAAACAAGACTAAGATCTTTCAACAGTAACAAGCGGTCTTCGTCAGAGTCAAAAACCCAACTGGGTGTAAATAAACTCAGTTGGGTTTTTGACTCTGACGAAGACCGCTTGTTACTGTTGAAAGATCTTAGTCTTGTTTTCCCATTTCTTATTGTGGTTTGATCATATATATATATATATATATAAATGAAAATATTAAAACGGTCCAAACCGGACAGATATATAAATGAAAAAAGACAGCAAATAGAAGAAGCGAGAAAACTTACTGGGTCGATATTTCGAACTGAAGTTCGTCGTCAGGGAGAAGAAGGGAAGAAGAATAGGCACGTGCGTCCACTCGCAACGACAGAGAACGACTGGGGGCTCCAGGCGGCGGTCACCAGTTCAAGTAGCTCGAAGCGCTGCAGGCTGATCCCCGTGAATGACACCAATCCACCATGAGCGGACACGCGTACCGTATAAGTCGGAAAAAGGTAGAAAGGAGGACAGAAGTGGCGAAGAAGAAGGGGAGAAAGAGAGTGAGAAAAAAAAAATAAAAATAAAAAAGAATAAAAATAAAAAAATTGGAAAAAATAAGAAGAAAAAAAAATCTTTAACGTTTGAGGTTGAGGCCAGGTGGGGAGCGGGCATTAAGTAACCAAATGTGAGCCTCCTCAGAGGCTCTCAAAGTTAACCTTTTCTCATCATCTGCAACTACTTTGAGAATGATGACAACTACTTTGCAGATGATGAGAAAAGGTTAACTTTGAGAGCCTCTGAGGAGGCTCACATTTGGTTACTTAATGCCCGCTCCCCACCTGGCCTCAACCTCAAACGTTAAAGATTTTTTTTTCTTCTTCTTCTTTTTTCCAATTTTTTTATTTATTTTTTTTTATTTTTATTGTTTTTGTATTTATTTTTTTCTCACTCTCTTTCTCCCCTTCTTCTTCGCCACTTCTGTCCTCCTTTCTACCTTTTTCCGACTTATACGGTACGCGTGTCCGCTCATGGTGGATTGGTGTCGTTCACGGGGATCAGCCTGCAGCGCTTCGAGCTACTTGAACTGGTGACCGCCGCCTGGAGCCCCCAGTCGTTCTCTGTCGTTGCGAGTGGACGCACGTGCCTATTCCTCTTCCCTTCTTCTTCCCTTCTTCTTCCTGACGACGAACTTCAGTTCGAAATATCGACCCAGTAAGTTTTCTCGCTTCTTCTATTTGCTGTCTTTTTTCATATATATATATATATATATATATATATATATATATATATATATATAAAAAGATTTCACATATACACGTGAAACAACAATCACCTACCTATCACCTACGAATGTACTTGCATACGTTCATTTTTATTCATCGCATCCAAAAAAAAAATGTTAAAATTTCTGTTTTTAGAAATATGTTTTTGAGAGCTTTAAGAGTTTCCTCTCCTGAATTTCTTAATGAAGAGATTAATAACATTAGGTCAATTGCCCTTTCATTAAAATACCCCTCTTCTTATATCGATTTAGCTTTGAAGGGTGCTAAAAAAACTTTCTCTAATACTTCAAAAGGGCCCCTTTTATTATCAAATTCTATAGTTTTGCCATACCACGAATCATTGGACCCCCTTCCAAGATTAGCCAAACAACTTGATTTTAATATAGTGTTTTCTAATCGTAATAACGTGGGTAATATGTTAATAAAAAACTCTCCAAGCGAATTGGAGTCCGCTGGTATTTATAAAATTCCGTGTAAAAATTGCCATAAAATTTATATTGGTCAAACTGGTAAATCATTAAAAACACGTGTAAAACAACACCAATATAACGTAAGTAGACAGGAAAACAGTAGTGCCTTATTCTTGCATATAAAAAAATGAAAATCATCATATTGATTGGACAGGAGCTGAATTTATTACCTATGAAAAATCAATGTTGTTAAGAAATATTATTGAATCGTCTCTAATTAAATTTAATAGATGTAATATTATAAACATTAGTAACGGTCTCTTCAAACTTGATACTTTCGTCACGAGGGCAATAGCCTCTTCAAAGAGGGTTGACAGCTAGCGGATAGTTTTTTCTTTTTCTTACTGTACTCCTTTGTTTCCCCAAACATCCCTTTCTGGACATTAGTCCTTTCCTGTGCTTTCACCCTTTTAAAATACCACTCTTCCCTCCCACTCTTCTCAACTCCTCACCAGATGTTTTCTGCATCTAGTGTTCAGTTGGGTTTTTGACTCTGACGAAGACCGCTTGTTACGGTTGAAAGATCTTAGTGTTGTTTTCCCATTTCTTATAGTGGTTTGATCATATATATATATATATATATATATATATATAGTCTACTCCTGATGATGAATAAGAGTTCGAAATATTGAGAATTCAGTAAGTGCACCTTTTATTCTTTTTTCTGTGTCATGCTTTGTGTAATTTAAAGCTATATATATATATATATATATATATATATATATATATATATATATATATATATATATATTATGTGTACTTCGGTAGCAGTCCGTCCTTTATACATGATTGGTTATACACGACTGAATATTGTCGATCGATGATCTTTTGCTGCTTTCCAGACGCCTCACCATGCACCTTCAATCAGGAGCTATAAAAAACCATACCAGACAAGCACACAATTCCGACCTATCCCGCCAGGACCTTACAGAAAACACCACCATCATCAGGCAAACCAATGATTGCAATAGACTCCCAATCTATGAAGCAATAGAAATATCCAAAAATAGCCCTATAATCAATAGACAACAAACTGGGATGTCAAGAGTACTCAAGCTACTCGGAGAACAAGCTCCAGCAATAGGCCAAACCAATAACCAATGAGAAGGAAGAACCACAATAGCACAGCCAATCAGCGCTCACCCCCCTGACTCTCGGCTATATAAGGAGACCGGTAACCCACCTGTTTTGTGTCTTGAAAATGACTGCAGTAGACAGTCGAAACGCGTCGACAAGAAGAATTCATTCCTTGAACCGTTGTTCTCACAACGAAAAATTAATTTTCCGCAAACTTGAAAAGTTGGAGAAGAAGATCATCGATCGACAATATTCAGTCGTGTATAACCAATCATGTATATATATATATATATATATTAATTGTATTATTGAAATCTCAAAAGAAAATGGAATCGTCAATTCAGTGAATCCTCACAACTGATATTGACAGATGAATCTTTTGCTTAACAGCATTAGAAATTGATAAAAACAAATCTTAATATATAATATATATATATATATATATATATATATATATATATATTAACAATTAAAAGAAACGGTCCAGCGGACTTTTTTACAATAAAATAAAAAACGAAGGAAACACACAGAAAGACACAGACATAACTCACATCGAAATTTCGACAATCGTCGTCATCAGGAGGTGCGAAGAGCGAAGAGCGAAGAGTCCCGCAGGAAGACAGGGCGGTACTGAACTCGGAAACCGCAGCCAGTACCCCACCACTTGCCACCAAGCGGGGGAAGGGAGGGAAGGAAATGAAGAGCCAAATTAAGACGTAAAAGGAACGAGTAAAAATTATAACTATAAAAAATTATAAAAAAGTAGATAAATCAAATTAAAATTAATAAAAATAATAAATAAAAAGTAAAATAAAAAATAATAAATAAATAAATAAAAAATAATAAATAAATAAATAAATAAAAAATAATAAATAAATAAATAAAAAATATAAAAAATAATAAATAAATAAATAAATCATAAATAAATTATCGGTTGAGGTTGAGTCCGGGGGAAGAGCGAGCATCAAGTAAGCATATGTATGCCTCCTCTGAAGCTCTTAGGGTAACTTTATTGTTGGATTCGGGGATCTGTTTCAGGATCTGAACCCTGAAACAGTCATTGAAACTGAGTCCATGCGAGTTCGCATGGATGGCTACAGGATAGTTACTGCGTTGACCGACTGAAGCCCTATGACCATTCATACGAAGGCTCAACTTATTAGAAGTTAAGCCAACGTAAAAGGAGTCACACTGAGTGCAATCCAGTCGGTAAACACAGTTGCTCGAGGTACAGGAGGAATTGACCTGAACCGGGTAGGAACTATGGTGGAGAGGGGAATCGAAGGAAGGATTAGGATTTACAATCAGGCAAGTTTGACAGCCTGATATATATATATATATATATATATATATATATATATATATATGTATATATATAAAAAGGTTTCACATAAACACGTGAAATAGCAATCAATGATCAAACCACAATAAGAAATGGGAAAACAAGACTAAGATCTTTCAACCGTAACAAGCGGTCTTCGTCAGAGTCAAAAAACCCAACCAGTTGGGTTTTTGACTCTGACGAAGACCGCTTGTTACGGTATATATATATATATATATATAAAATGTGCTGAATGCCAGATTAGATATTGAAAATGACGAGCCAATCCCTGTTGCGTATTACTTTGAACACTTCTTATTGGTTGTGGGTGTTTTTTCGTTAAACACGTTTCTCCTTAGCACACTCCGTCTGCTTGGCCGCCTCAGCCTTCACTCCAGGAGAGGGCTCGCAGTCCCTACTTAATTTTCCAATAGAGTTGGATGAAGGTCTTGGCGTCCTGGCTTGAAAGTGTACCTCGTCGAACTCGGTGTTTACTATGGGCTTAGTAGCCCATATATATATATATATTGGTATACTTTGGGAGCAAACCTTCTTTTAAACATACCTCATTAAATATCTTAATAATTAGGAACAACCTATAACAAAAAACCAATGTAGTGTACAGATATAATTTCACTATAGGAGACTGTGAGCTCCTCAAATCGAGCTACATTGGTTCTACGACGACAACACTTTCACGCAGACTTACCATGCATCTCGCAGCCGGAGCACCGAAAGAACACACAATGAACATACATAAAAGCAGGCTAAATAGAAAAATGCTGGAAGACAACATTGGAGTATTATATGGAGATAATAACCACACGAGGCTGCATATAATTGAATCATTATGTATAAAGGAAAAGAAGCCGAACCATAACTATATGGTGATTTTAATAATGGTGTGTAAAAGTTCATGTAGGGAATTTTGAAACAAACCTGTTACTAATGTTTATTAAGGTAGTGATTTTAAAAGTATATTTTATTATCAGTTATGTTTGATAGAAGTGATGTAATTGTTATTGTAAATAAGTATTTATTAGAATTGCAAAAAAACCTTGTATAAAGAATCCTTGATAATGGTCAACGTAGACCAAAACGTTGGACCTGTATAATATGGAAAATACATATAAAAATAAAAAAATCGGAGAGTTAATTTATATGATACCACAAAGATGGAAAAGTAGCATTAGAAATCTTGAAAAGGTATGTAGGAAACATACTAAACTTAATGTTGGCAAGATATTT
Organism: Hermatobates lingyangjiaoensis; assembly: GCA_026182355.1. Classification (NCBI taxonomy): domain Eukaryota; kingdom Metazoa; phylum Arthropoda; class Insecta; order Hemiptera; family Hermatobatidae; genus Hermatobates; species Hermatobates lingyangjiaoensis. The sequence continues at coordinate 3,251,554 of JAPFBL010000187.1, read as the reverse complement.
AATGAGGTATATATATATATATATATATATATAACAAATAAAAAACAACACATAAAGAACGAGAGCACTTACTGAATCACTAATCGCCTTCCACCCACACTCTTGAACGCAAGTACCTCTTCTTCTTCCCTTCTCTCTCTTTCTGATGACAAACTTCGGTTCGAAATATTGATCCAGTAAGTGTCCTCATTGATTATGTGTTGTTTCTTTCAATTATTTACCAGTCCGGTAAGAACTGTATCAATATATATATTGATAAAAATATTGTCTGTGGAATAGAAACAAAACTAAAGTTTATCGGGACTCGGTCAGTTCAGGTTCTTCAGGTTCAAATTATCTCTAGATGCCTTCGTTTCGGTTTTTATTTAAAACCTTTTTTGTGGAATAGAAACAAAACTAAAGTTTATCGGGACTCGGTCAGTTCATGTTCTTCAGGTTCAAATTAAACTCTGGATGCCATCGTTTCGGTTTTTATTTAAAACCTTTTTCATAGGCAGAAGTATAAATTTTGAAAGAGAAAAACTCAATATTACATTACAAATTATTTTACAAAAAAGAATATTCTGTGAATTTTAACAACAACTGTCTAGTTTTAATGGACACGTAACACGTAACTTTACAGTGAACAGTGTTACGAGTTCATTTAAACTAGACAGCTGTTGAAATTCACAGACTATATTGTAAAATAATTCGTGTTGTAATGTTTAGTTTTTCTGTTTCAAAATTTTATACTTCTGCCTATGAAAAAGGTATTGAATAAAATCCAAAACCAAAACGTTGGCATTGAGAGTTTCATTTGAACCTAAAGAACTGACCAAGTTTCGTTAATCTTTAGTCATATATATATATTAATATATATATATAAATTAAATAAAATATCAACCTATAAAAGAATAGACGTATTATGTAATGGGCATTCGGTCATTTTTGTAGGTTAAATAGGTTAAACTGAGAAAATTGACCAGATCCTGATTACATAATATAGCTATATATAAATATATCAACGTCCAAACTACAGAAAAAAGTAAAAAAAAAGTCTAAAATATTTCATCCGTAACCAGCGGTTCTTGTTAGAGTCAGATTTTAACTGATATTGTGGCCTCACTCTCTCTATTCTCCTGAAGACGGATTGCCCAAAAATTTGAGTTTGTAAGTGTGTTCCTTTACTTTGTGTGTTACTCTTCTTTGATTTTTTATTTATTTCTATATGTCACAGTTTATTTTAAGTGTTCTCAGTCCTGGATCGCATTTCGTTTATCACACATATGCGAATTATAATACTTAAAATGAACAATACTTGGGACTAGGATCAACGGTTGGGAGTAATCAAAAAGCTCTGAGTAAAAGGGTGCACGTAGTCACATTGTTTTATATCTTTGTTCAACTTCCGGCCAATTGTTGTAAATTTATTCCCTTTGGAGGAAAGAAAGAGGAAATTTACTGGGCATCTTGCCTTAGCTCTTGAAAAGACTTTGTTTTAAAAGAACTTAATAATTCATAGGTATTCACAAAGTTTACATTAAGCAAGACAGTTATAAATTATTTTAAACATAAGCTCTAAAGGCGGATTCAGTCCATTAGTCAAACCCTCAAAAATGAAACTTGAGTCAAATAGTAAACCAACATCTGGTTGTATTGGTAAAAGTATAAAAATCTGGAGTAACCTACACTCAATTTTACTAAAAGTAAAAAAAAATAACTAACTGGATTAAACATAATGATTCTTGTCTCTTCAAAAGCTTTCACATTCAATCATAAGTTTGAATTTGTACATTTTATTGAAAAAACCCTTTTTTCCTTGTTTTAGAAATTTGAACATTTCTTTAATTTCTTCCTTTTTCGATTAAATCATGAATGTGCACTTATCTTGACTTGAACTCCTATCCTTTTATCTAATAAAGTAGTGTCCAAAATCATTACATTTTCTTATTCTCCATACCTCATTTTAATTGATAATTAACAGAACTTAAAACTGTCAATGATGAAGAATATTATTAATTAAGCAAAGAAATCCATTGAAAAATCAAAAAGCTTAATATATTTTAATTTACATTCATTATATATATAAATTAGATATAGGCTCTGAATTGATTAGAAATTCAAAGTAGAAGTGACGTTATGGACGTTTAAAGCAAAAACGTTTGTCACAAGTAAACTCAACCACCATGAAACATAGCAAGCTGAAACTTTAACACTAGATTTGTGTATGCTTAACTTAAAATATAGGCTCTAAATAGATTGATAATTCAGTACAGAAGCGAAGTTATGGGGCTTTAAGCTGTATTTTGCTAACTCCACAGACAAGTTCATTTTGAAAATAAACAGGTGTGGCAAGTAAGTATTGTTGTTGACTTTAATTTCATTTGAGCATATGAATATATTGCGTCTTTGATATCATTGAAAAGGTGTTTCCCAGAGTTGAGTATGTACTATCTATTAAGAATAAATAGCTTTGTGAACGAGCAATTCTCAACCCTTAATATGAACAGGCTGGAAAAATCTACCTACAAGTTCTTACGCTATATCATACAGAGGAAAGAACTTACAAGTCAGTAAAGAGAGAGATTATAATGAGGAAGGCTCGCTAGACAAACGGTGGCACGATGGGAAACAAATTGGGAGGAATTGACTAAAGACCTTCTAACAAAGGAATATTTTCCCAGTGTAAAACTAAGATTATCCATGAAACATTTCCAAATAAATTATAAACTATCCCAATACATGACAGGACATGGTCCATTTAAAGAATAACTGAGGAGGTTGAAAATAGCTCGTAGTCTATAAAGCGGCATTTGCTTAACACTGTACTAAAATGGTATTTTCTAACATTCTAAAATTTCTAATGACATTTTGGAATACCAAGTATATTAGAACTTTTGATTCCGTCAAAGACGGGTACGTTTGCTATGTATTATATATAACTAACTGTAAACATTTTTAATTTAATATTTACTTAATAAAAACACTGGTAATAAAGTAAGTTATGGAACCAGAGTAGCCCAGTGGCTTGCGTGCTCGCCGATGACAGTAGTGCAAATGTATTATAAATAAATGTAACAAACAAATATTTTTTTGAATTTAAAATGTGAATAATATAAAAAATGGTAATAAAGTAAAGGCATTGAGCCAGAGTAGCCAGTGGCTTGCTTGCTTGCCGATGACAGTAGTGCAAATGTATTATAAATAAATTTAACAAAAAGATTTTTTTTTTAATTTAATATTTGCGTAATATAAACACTGGTAATAAAATAAGGTATGAAACCAGAGTAGCCCAGTGGCTTGTGTGCTCGCTGTTGACAGTAGCAGAAGTATATCTATATAAATAAAAGAAAGGTTTTGCCTGTACATTGTTTAGAACTGACTCATTTCAAGTGTTCTTTACGTTTCATACTTTAGAGAAGCCGCATGTACCCTTAGAATAATTTCTGTCTGTCGATTTGTTCGCAAAATATTGTCACGATTATACTCAGCCACTACAAGACATAAAAGCTGAAAATTTGACAGTAGATTTGTGTATGTCTAACTTAAAATCGATGCTTTGAATAGATTGAATATTCAACGATGAATCGAAGTTATGAACTTTTAAGCCGTGTTTAGCTGACTACACAGACATGTTTATTATGAAAATATACGGGTATAGCAATTAGGTATTGTTATTTAATTTCATTTGCGAACATGATATATTGCGTATTTGAGCTTATTGACTGTTTCCCAGAGTTGAAGATGTACTATCTATTCAGTATAAATGACTTTGTAAACGAGTAATGCTCAAGCCTTACTAATGAACAGGCAGGCAAATCAACAAACAAGTTCTATATCAAGCCGAAGATAGAACTTAAAAGTCGGTAACGAGAGTGATTAATTATGAGGAAGTAGTTCATTATCCAACTGAATATCCAACTGACTGCTCCTGGACTGCCTGCTCATGAGTAAAAACTTCATGTAGGAGCACTATCATGCTGCGATTTAGTATCAGTAACAAATTTCACGTTACGAAACTTGAGTACCCCGGGAAATGTGCAACGGGACACGACTCTGAGTTTGTGCTCTGCACAGATATGCCATAGAGAGCTAATAGTGCTAAATATAATAAGAAATCTATACTAACAACACTTTATATAATATTTATTGACATTTTCATAAATGCAATATATTTATAAATTCATGAAAATAAAATAAAGCATTAAAAACCACTTTTCACTCGTATGATGAGCGCAAATTAATCAATTTAGTATTAAATTTACATGAACTAAACATTTTCTTTTATATATGAATGACTTACAATGTTATCAACAATTTACAATCTCTAGTTTATATGTAGGATAATTTTTTTTTATTAGTATTTGAAAGGATGTTTTCAATTTCATATTATGTTTTACATTTTCATTTCTTATCAAAATAGTATATTCAAAATTTTATTACATGTTAGTGTTTTTTTTATAAAATCATTTTTCTTTCTTTTTGTCCAAAATCATAAAAATCTACTTTACCCTGAGCAAGTATTAGTTTTCTTTAAGGGTACAACATATTATATTAGATGCTATAAATATAATTATTAGACAAATCCATCATAAAATGGAAAGCACCAGAAATTTTATGTTTGATTGGCGTTAAATTTGTTGCTTGTAAAAATTCTATTCTTCTTATATATCATATTAAGTCATTATCATTCCAAATTTTTTTTTTTTGGAAGGTCTAAATATATATTTTATTTCAGTCGATTTCCTCAAAAAAATTCCTAAGTAATGAATGTAAACAATGTAAATATTTGAAAACAATCTGACATTTAGCTGGTTCATTAGTCCTGGATTAATATTTAATTTTTACAGCTTTATTGCGCTTTGTATTAACTAAAATTTCATTAATTTTTTTTTTATAAATTCTAACTTTTGTTCTGTTTTTTGGCAAATTTTCATTGTTTTAGCTGTTCAGCGTGAACAATTATTATCTGAAGACAGAAAATGTTCTATAATGCCCCTTTTGACATTTATGTTCATTAGAATTGAAGTAAATCTGAAAGACTGATTTTGTAGGCATTTTAAACTAGCAGTTTTTGTCAGGTTATGAAGGACCATACAACACTGCTCACAAATAAGAAAGACTTATTACTCAATTCATGCAGACTGGTACTTCAAAAGTTTTAAAGTGCAAACATAGCAACTTGATGGAATTTCGATGAGTTTTATTTTCAGTGTGTAAAATGGAAAACCTCGGGATGTTGTCTGAAAGTATCGAGGTTTTACGATGTCAGATAGCCGTTAAAGATCTCTTCCCAAATAAACTTGAGCATGTAAAACTTACTCCCCTTGTAGAGTTTACCCGGCTGAGTTACTATTATGGCATTCATTAACTATCAAATCTTCTCCATTTTTAACATATTCGTTTAAGTCACTAGTGAAATATTTCTTTGCTTTCACATTCAACCATATTATGTAACAATGATCTTATTAACAAAGTTTTGTTTTACAAATATAGTATATTTGTTCCAATAATGCCTGTACTGCATTATAAAAAATATTATTATAAATAAATATCACTGTTTTATTTTCAACGTTATTTAGAAATGCTAAGAAATTTTAATTTTATAACGATGCTTTTCATTGACTGTAAGGTAAGTAAGGATTTAATAAAGAAGTTTGAATATAAAAGAATTTTACTGTTTCGTCCACGACTGATCTTTTTGCAGTGCACGCCTGTATTTCAAAATTGCCGCACTCCTCTTAAGAGAATTTAATATGAAACTTATCCATTTTGAAGAATAAATAGCATATAAATCACTTAAAAGTACAACAAAGAATTCAATCGTATGAATATTATTTTATTTGACTTTATTTATTGTAACAAGAATTCTAATGTATCAATGTATCTAATGTATCAAATGTGAATTTTAATAAATTAATAAAATTTTCTAAGCAAAAAATATAATTATTGGATAAATAAATCTATCTTTAGTTCTTAGAGCACAAACATCCATCGGCTTTGGGTAAAATGAAGTGTTTATGTGATTGATACAAAAGGCAGTGTTTACGAGTTAACCATAAAAAAATGCCCACGTCAAATGTTCATGTTAGGTGTTGGATATAAAATCTGAGATATCCTTTCTAAAGAGTTTTCAATTTTACAAAACATTCTGTGTTTGCTAATGCTGCTGCAGTCCCTTTTAACACGATTGGTACATCTGTGGTTCGGAAATTTGTTTTTAAACTAGAAAGTCGTGGAGTGGAATCAACGGTAATGGATTTCAGATTTGAGAACCATTGGTGCTTTTTATAGTTCAGTATGTGTTCATGTTTTATCAGATATTAATATTGCAGTTGAAACTAATAGTAACGTAAGGTTTAAATAACTTTTTTAAATTAAGTAGAACCGAATTATCTATTAGTGTTCAACCGAGTTTGAAATTAGTGTTCGTTTAATAATATAAAATAAAAGAGACCATTGTTTATAGTATTATATCACTCAAAGATAGTAAGATTCATATACACATGAAAACCTACGTCCGACAATACGTTTTGTTATAGGGTACAATATATAGATTGATTAGAGCATTTTATTACACAAATCCATCATATCATGGAAAGCATCAGAAATTATATGTTTTGATTGGCGTTGATTTTTTATATGTTAGAATTTTTTTCCTACAGCTCATATTAAGTCATTAAATCATTTAAATTATTTTATTAAACCTCTAAACATCTATTTTATTTCATTCGATTCACTTAAAACATTTCTATGTCAATCAAAAAAATGTAAACAAATCAGACAAGTATATCAGGTGATCCATTAGTCCAGGATGAATATTCAGTGTTATAGCTTTATTGAATATTGTAGTAATTGATATTTCACGAAGTTTTTTTTATAAAGTACAACTTTTCTGCTAAATTTTTCGAAACAAAAATCAAGTCAGAACTCATATATTAACAAAAGTAATGTATTTTTTTTTTCTTCAACACATTAACTTTGAATATAGGCAATTTATTTACTATGTACTTTCTTAATATATTACATATCAGTGAAATTACGTATAAAATGTGTTTTTAAAACAATGAGACACAAGGTAAAGCACATATGACGTGATATTAATAGTGTGAAAACAAAAGAGGTCAGTATTTTGCCTGAGTGATATCAAATACTTGTTAAAAATTCCTACTCAAATAAATTTCAATAAGGTGTAATATAGGACTCCTGGTGTAGAGTCATTGGCTGACATGTAAATAAATGCACGTCAAATAACATAAGAGCCAAAATATGACGGCTAGAAGAACATTGAATGTGGGAGCCTGTAAGTGTACATCTTAGAATCAAACACAATTTGTACGCTAATTAAGGTTTTAATCATTGTGAAAAAATAAAGTTCTGCTCTACAAACACATTAGTATGCAAGTGTTTTAGAAAATTTTGCGTTTAAATGAATATTTCAGGTGCGATTATATCAGATTCTGAGAAACAATTATTTTAAGATTGTCAAGAAATAAATCTACAAAAAAGTTATAAAGGTTTTAAATAATATAGTTAGAAGAATAAAAATACCATAATTCAAGGATTTCTCTTACGCAATATGTTAATTTTTTAGCTTATTGAACGTTTTTTTCATATACCTGATATATCTAGTGTTAACTTTTAGATTAGAACAAAAAATCAGAGGCACTATCAAACAAGTTGATTAGGAATGCCATTGAATCATTATTCCCCTTAATACATTTAGGTATATGGGTTCCTCCTAAAAAATACATAGAGATTATAGTTAACTGATAGAACGTAAATAGTAAAGAAATATTTTGTAATAAAACATATAATCTAAAATATTAACAGTCTCATAATTCAAATAAATACCTTAAAATGAAAACATCCTGTTACCTGTTTTTAAGAATACCATAGAAAAACAGGTCACTTATTTTTACATCCAAACAAATGTAAAGTTATTCTAATAAAGTCGGCTTATGTAAGCGGTATGTCTTGGGCTTCGAATAACAAATACTCACAAGTAGAATATTGAGCAGTTTAAAGAAATGTCTGAATTGAGTGGGGTCTGAATGCTTTAAAAAAGATACATTTTATGTATTGAAATAAATTCTTGCTATCTTTTTAGAACACTCGTTTTTCTTTTATTTACAAAACAGATGGTACTCTTTTCACAAACCAGGCAAAGTAAGCAAACGGTTTCACACTGGCATAATAAATTCTGTTTAAAATATTTTATATCACTAGTTTTATCAATAAAAATATAAAGACGCTAGAAAATTAGCATTTTATTTTTACTTACAAATTTACTTCTATGATTATACAATTGATTTATATGTGGTTGTTTCCCTTTATTATTTTATATTTGCAGGCATATAAACAATGTAGTTGTTAACGCTAAGGATGATATTACGTTCCAAATTTTGCTTGAGTCAATTTTATTGCAGTCAACAATTGTAATGGGGCCCTCAATCGTATATCCCTGGTAGCAGTGGTTTGCGTTTTCTTCAGCAGACATTCGTGGAAGACTTTTTGCATCCCATATGAATAATTGAGGGTCCTTTCTCATATTGAATCACCGAACTAGTAGCTATAGCTAACAATTAAACCACACATGACCCGACATTGCAATTGCCTGCCTAAATTATAGCTCTACGGGTTGTTAAGATACATAAATCTTAAAAAAAAGGCCTGAATTTTTTAATATAAATTAAATTGAAGCGAAAGTATATTGTTTATTTCTTTGTTATTTATTAGTAAGTATATGTAGAGATAATGGCGTGGAAAGTTTCTAAAAGACGACAATCAGAGAAAAAAATATACTCCTTCGTTATTTTCATACTAGAAAATAAAGACTGAATTTATCTTTTATTATGAAATTATTATATAACTACAGCTACATTTGGTTTGAAAACTTTCCTTTAAAAACAAAAAAACAAATTTCCTCAACATACGGAAATTTAAAATACTTTTTATTTGAAACTTCCAGTTTAGTATGATCCTCATTGGAATGTTTTGATTGCAATCATATATATATCTAAACCGATAAAGTGTAATTAAGTTGTTTGGATAACTTTTTTTCTGTAATAAAGACTTCACCCTTTGTTATTCTCATTTATGAAACATGGAATATGGTACTTTTTCAATAACTTTGTTAACCAAATTTCTATTTGTTATATATTAATAAGGATCTAAGTTCAATTAAGCAAACAAATAGTATTACTAATATATTTTAGAGTAATAGGCTCTGAGTTTTAGTGAAATTTGATTTACTTAGTTGCTATTGAGTCCTTTGTGTAAACAGTTTGAGGTTACTTGTGTTGTTATCTGATGAGGTCTAGTCAAAGGTTTTGATCAGTGGAGATTTTTAGTTCGTTTACATTAAATAATGTAAATTTAGTTTTCTATTTTCACTATTTTCTTTCCTGTTTTTGTACACAGTTCTCTTTTGCTTTATAATAAAGCAACTTTTCGGTCAACTTTATTCCACAATCAACACCTTTATAAAGTTATATGTATAATATATTTAAGGAGTAGACCTTAATGTACACATATTTTAATCAACAGTTTGCTTATTATAATTCTTTTATAATTTCTTGAGACCTTCTCCAAATTTCAAATTAAAAATTTTCAGTGGCAGGTAAGATTACAAATAAGTTGACCAAAGTTTTGTTTTCTTAATCCATATTTTTTTATTTTTTTAACTGTTACTCTAAAGAAGTTATATATAGAGAACAAGCAAGGAGAGGAATGGAATCAATAAATAAATTATTAACACTAATACCACCAAGTGAAACCTAGTTGCTGCCTCCCGATGTGATAATTCTTAATTTATATCATTATGTCATTTTAGGTAATTGTAATATTTACTTTTACCTCTAATTAGATTTGACATTGAAAATTATTCATGATAACCTAAACTAATTTGTATATTATGTAGTTAATTGTTTAGTAACAGTTAAAAATTAAAAAAAAACATGAATTACAAAATCAAAAGGTTCAGCGTTCTTCTTCTCTGCCACTGAAAATCATTAATAAAAAATTGGAGAAGACCTCGAAGAAGTATAAAAAACCTAAAATAGCTTAACTGTTCAAAGAAATATGGATATAATATAAACAATTTGATTGACCTAGCGACCGTCTAATAGAATAGAAATAAAATGAATTGGGATTGGTCAGTTTTCCAGGTTCAAATTAAATATTCAATATTGACTTTCAATTTGATTTCAAGTTGTATATGCAAAAGTGAGACTATATGAAAATTAAAAATCATGGAACTTACATTTTAAGAGTAGTAAATAAGAATATGGAATTACAGTATAACGTTACATGCTGCTACTGGTCGTTACTTACACTGTAAGATTTTCCAGAAATAATAGCACTATATTTCATATTCGTAATTATCAATTTTTTAATGAGAAATCAATGGTTTTTTTGCACTTGTAAAAATGAAAAAGGTTTTAAAAAAGTCGGAACGTTGGTATTTGACTATGGTATACCAACCATACCTATATGTGTGCAGAAAAAATCATAAGTAAACATGCGATGCAATAAATGAAGAAAAGTTCTATTAACTTCAACTTTTCTACTACCTTCTTTTTCCTACTTTGTATGCTCTGATGACATAAAATGGAAGGCCTCAGAGCATCTTTTGTTTTTCTTTTTTCTTGTGGTTTTATATATTCGTAAAAGTTGGAAGCAGTCCTTCTTGAATACATATATTTAAAAACGTTATTTCCGGTTTCACTTTATTTAGCTTTGTTAAACATTATATATATATATATAAAGATTTCACATAAACACGTGAAATAACAATCAATGATTAAACCACAATAAGAAAATGGGAAAGCAAGACTAAGATCTTTCAACCGTAACAAGCGGTCTTCGTCAGAGTCAAAAACCCAACTGGATCACAATAAGAAAATGGGAAAACAAGACTAAGTTCTTTCAACCGTAACAAGCGGTCTTGCTTTCCCATTTTCTTATTGTGGTTTGATCATTGATATATATATATATATATATACGATTTCGAGATTAACAAAGAGCAACACACAAAGTAGGGAAACACACTTACAAACTCAAATTTTTGGGTAATCCGTCTTCAGGAGAAAAGAGAATGGGAGATCAAGCACGTTGTAGACGCAACGGCAAGTAACCAACCCGGCAACCGCCAGTGCTGTCAACCGTACCCGGTCTTAAAGTATAGAATTAGGAGAAGATATAAACAGAAATTCAGATAAGCAGTACTGGTTGGGTAAAACTATAAATAGGTGAAAAATTATAAGCAATATAAGATAAAAACAAACTATAAAAAACAAAAATAATGATAGAGAAAAGAAGAAAAAAATAAATAAATAAAAATAAATACGATACACAAAACTTGCATTGGTTGTTTTAGTAAATAAAAAATAGACACTGAATAAAAGGATAAGTATGGGAAACTAGTTAAGAATAAGAATTTAGAAAAATAAAATAGGATAAAACAAACTAGTAGTACGTGAAGAAGACAAAATAGATATAAAATTGTTTTATCCTATTTTATTTTTCTAAATTCTTATTCTTAACTAGTTTCCCATACTTATCCTTTTATTCAGTGTCTACTTTTTATTTACTAAAACAACCAATGCAAGTTTTTTGTATTGTATTTATTTTTATTTATTTATTTATTTTTTTCTTCTTTTCTCTATCATTATTTTTGTTTTTTATAGTTTGTTTTTATCTTATATTGCTTATAATTTTTCACCTATTTATAGTTTTACCCAACCAGTACTGCTTATCTGAATTTCTGTTTATATCTTCTCCTAATTCTATACTTTAAGACCGGGTACGGTTGACAGCACTGGCGGTTGCCGGGTTGGTTACTTGCCGTTGCGTCTACAACGTGCTTGATCTCCCATTCTCTTTTCTCCTGAAGACGGATTACCCAAAAATTTGAGTTTGTAAGTGTGTTTCCCTACTTTGTGTGTTGCTCTTTGTTAATCTCGAACTCGTATTGTGTCCAGGTTGGATCGTATTTCGTTTTATCAGTGAATATATATATATATATATATATTATCAAACCACAATAAGAAATGGGAAAACAAGACTAAGATCTTTCAACCGTAACAAGCGGTCTTCGTCAGAGTCAAAAACCCAACTGAAACCAGGTCAAAAACCCAAACCCTCAGTTGGGTTTTTGACTCTGACGAAGACCGCTTGTTACGGTTGAAAGATCTTAGTCTTGTTTTCCCATTTCTTATTGTGGTTTGATCATTGATTGTTGTTTCACGTGTTTATGTGAAATCTTTTTATATATATATATATATATATATATATATATTACAAATAGAATGGTATTATATATAAAGAATAATGAGTAAAATAGCAAAAAGAATGAGTCCCTGCTTTCAGGAATAAGTCATATATCAGACTTGCAGAAATACATATGAGACAAGCTGAAAGGTGTCAAGAGCAAGCAACCCAGTCTTGTTTTAAAGACACATTTTCTCAAAAACTATGGAAAGTAAAAGGTTACAATACTGTTATGTACAAAAATTTCAATTCTTTGTTGGTTCAAAACAATTTAAAAATGGTTATATTATTAGACGATTAGGTAAAATTAGATGATATTAAAAAAATGAGACCGACCAACAGATTGACAGCAGGAGCGTAAGTACTTTTCTTACTGACTAATAGAAAGTGCGATAAATCGGCATATTGGGAAGTCTTGGGTGATTTGGCGTTGGTTTGTTTAAGGATGTGCTGTGACATGCTTACATAGAGAGTGAGAGGAGAGTCATTGATCACGCAAGGTAGATGACACCGGTTAGGCCTGATTGCAGCGTTTAAATTATTGTGCTTTCAGGTTGTACAGAATTCATTTCCTCATGTTGATCTGGTTTCGCAGAGCCTGTTGATAGCGGTCAGACGGCTCCAGCCAGTCCTCTCATTATCAAAGTCGCTAATGGGACACGATTCAGATGCAGTTACGCTCGTTTCTATTTAATTACTTTTCAAACGTGTTTGTCTTTTTATAAATTAATTAAATATTTTTGACTGAAATGTCAGTCTTCTGTTTCTAGCTCTTCTAAATGTGCTGCCCATTTTTTCAAATTCGTATTCTGAACCTGACACTAAAATAAAAATGAAAAATTTAATCAGTAAACACGAACACTCAAACTAATAATTTTTAGCATAATCTTTATAAATGATATCTTTGTGTACATACAATCTATGTAAAAATTATTAGTAAAAGAGTTCATTATATATATTTTTTGAATAAATTAAAGGTTAGTATTTTTGTTGGGAAAATGTAGTAGAAAAGAATATTTATGGTAACATATGGACTTTTTTGTCATTAATTAATTTTTGCTGTTTTATCAATTACAGTACTACATCAGTGCCACTATAAATTAACGTATAATTATAACAGAAGATAGCAATAAAATCTATTTTCCCGTAGTTAATTAATAATGGTCATTTTTAACTCTGACAGTAATAATAAGATTATAAGAAACATTATTTTTTTTAAAAATATGTTAATAATAACAAGAATAATAATTTAGTATTTTCATTTATACGGATAACATAACAATAATATTGGCTGAAAAAAATGTTAATAAAATATTAATCATAATATAATAAATGTCAAATGTAGTAATAATGATAATAGTATTATTAAACTACGAGTACAATAATGGCAAAGTTTTTACAGCTTCTCATTTCTGTTCTTGGTTGACTCCTGATTCAGTAAGATCCCACCGGGGGAGACTAGGAAATAGGAACAACGAAGTAATTGGTCGGCTCCAGTCTTACTTACGCAGGTTACTTCTGAACCCCTAACTGGGTACTGAGCTTCGTTCTTCCTCTATCAATATCAAAGCCACTGCTCTGCTCTTCAGAAGATCATATTCTAGTCAGGCATGGGCAACCTATTGTAAACTTATTTTTGTGAACTCATTATATAATTTCCAAGTCTCCGGAAACCTTTGTGGTCTTCCTTCGTTGACAGCTTGCGGACAAATCTAAAAAGATACTCCAGCTCGGCTTATCTGTGGAGAAACATTACGTAGTGCGTTCAGTAAACAGTAGTATGAAAAATCAATACTTAATTTGTCGGAGTTGTAGATCGTACCTGGACAAGATGGCTGTGAATTCAAGCATTTCAAACGACTCAAACAGTCAAGGATTCTTCCTTCGTCTACAACATAAAACTAGTTTTCATGGGCGTATAAGTCTGATAAACAAGTTTTAAAACAAATAACATGGAATGCCAACAACCCAACAGACAGAACACACTTAAAATCTACTAAACGTGAGAAACTAAGCCTGGTAATAAAAAATATTTCTGGGCATCTTCCACAGATCGTGTAGAAGGTCAATGTTATGTACAAATACAATTATAGTACAGGAGAGATTGAGCTGCTGTTGGATAACAAATATATTGGCATGACGATGACAAACTTGTCAGACTCCTCAATAAACACCTTTGATCTGGATCTGTAAAGAAACTTACCCACCAGACATTTTAAAAAACACCACCATGAAATTGAAAAAATGCATTCAATGAACTACAACTTTACGACACACAAAAAATTTCCAATTGTATCCCAAAAATAAGTAAACAACTAACCGGTACATTCTGTTCACTGCTCTCTCCTAGCAATCAAACACCAGCCAAGCCTAAGGCAATCACAGAAGAGCAACCAAAACCCACAAAAGATTGATTTTTTGAAACCTGGAAAATAATGAAAAGAAATTTATTGTCAGAAAATATTCAGTAGTCTTCTGGACATGTATATAGATAGTCCACTACCAAAATTTAAATATAGTAATATTGATTTCGATATATGAGTTCAGAAAAAAGCTAAAAATGCACATAGTAGACAAAATTTTTTTTTTTGTATGAATAAGAAATCAGAGATTGCAAGTTTGTAAAAGAATGTGTATAAAGTTCCATTGTACTTTGGCACCTTTGTGATCCGTTTTGGTTCAATTTTCCATGTCCAAGTATGTTTTGTATATTTTTTTTCAACCGATATAGTAACCCTACTTGGAGGGAGATACTTTGTATATAATATATTCTTATAAATCACAAAAATAAAATTTATGTTTTATTAATTAATGTTTTTTATTCGTCATAATATTTTCGAGGATACTGGGTCTTTAACAAGAGCATTAGGTATATACAAAGAAATATACATTAACCCAGGGTAACTCCAGACCTTCGCACACCATGTTTTTGCTGTAATATGTTTTTATTTATTGACTCCTGTGTATCAATTAATTAATGATTATAACCAATATGGTAACTCGATATCAATACTCAGAGAGTTAATGCTAACAACGCTATCCTTCCGATACTGTTTGTTATCGGAACAAGTTTGGTAGAAACGAGTTTGGCGAGGAGCACCTAACTAACGTCCTGGTACTGAGGTGACGCTTCGACCTTTCCAACTATCGGTTGATACTTTGGATACAATTGCTACTGTACAATTAAAAAATGTCCAAGTTATAAATTCGACTGACTGATTAAAGATTTTTTTTTTATAGTTTTAAGTGATTAATATTGTTCATTACTGTGATTTAGTAATTCTCAATCTTTACATTTATTATTGAAAATATGAAAACATAACATGTGTAAGTTATTACGTTTATAAAATTTCTGAAGCCATCATAGGTGTTAATTTAATAAAGATCTATTAAAATGTATAATTTTAATGGAGTTATAGAGAGAGGATTTTCTTTCTTTTGTCTTATTTTATTTTTTTTAATTTTTCTTGGCTTAAACTATTCAGACAATTATTTTTAGTTTAAATGCAAGTGTTCCAAATTATGCTGAAATCTGTTGGAAATATTATTTTAGTGATTACTTTCATGTATCGCAATTCATAATAAGTAAGTAAGTTTTTAATATATACCAAGTCAAACTATTTAAGGTTACATTCTTCTCTCATATTGTCACCGTTTTTTCTAAGACTGTGGACTGAAAGAGAACGAAAAAGTCATTTTCTTTTTTTTTCAAGAGGTGTGGGACAACTCATGCTTTTTGGTGAAAGGATTAGACCTTGGAGCAGGTAAATAGGAGTGTTTGAGGTTAATGGAAGGTTTGCACAGTTGGACGTTAGTTATTTAAAGAAAACGACATTTATCTAAAAAACTTGCAAGTTAGTTCTACCATACATAAACACATCATTAACACAATTTTATAAGTACACTAATTTACTCTTACTTATATATATATATATATATATATATAAAGATTTCACATAAACACGTGAAATAACAATCAATGATCAAACCACAATAAGAAATGGGAAAACAAGACTAAGATCTTTCAACCGTAACAAGAGGTCTTCGTCAGAGTCAAAAACCCAACTGAACACTAGATGCAGAAAACATCTGGTGAGGAGTTGAGAAGAGTGGGAGGGAAGAGTGGTATTTTAAAAGGGTGAAAGCACAGGAAAGGACTAATGTCCAGAAAGGGATGTTTGGGGAAACAAAGGAGTACAGTAAGAAAAAATAAAAAACTATCCGCTAGCTGTCAACCCTCTTTGAAGAGGCTATTGCCCTCGTAACGAAAGTATCAAGTTTGAAGAGACCGTTACTAATGTTTATAATATTAATGTTTATTTTAATAGATCTAATATTATAAACATTAGTAACGGTCTCTTCAAACTTGATACTTTCGTTACGAGGGCAATAGCCTCTTCAAAGAGGGTTGACAGCTAGCGGATAGTTTTTTATTTTTTCTTACTGTACTCCTTTGTTTCCCCAAACATCCCTTTCTGGACATTAGTCCTTTCCTGTGCTTTCACCCTTTTAAAATACCACTCTTCCCTCCCACTCTTCTCAACTCCTCACCAGATGTTTTCTGCATCTAGTGTTCAGTTGGGTTTTTGACTCTGACGAAGACCTCTTGTTACGGTTGAAAGATCTTAGTCTTGTTTTCCCATTTCTTATTGTGGTTTGATCATTGATTGTTATTTCACGTGTTTATGTGAAATCTTATATATATATATATATATATATATATATATATATATGTACAAAACTATAGTATATCGGGACTCGGTCAGTTCTTCAGGTTCAAATTAAACTCTCATTGCCAACGTTTCGTTGTTTATTTAAAACCTCTTTCATAGTCCCTACAAAAACAGAGGAAATATATGAAATAATGCAATCATTCAAAAATCAAACATACATAAAAGTGCAGATAGTTGCAATTAAGAAATCACAATAGAAAGTCTCTTGTGATTTCTTAATTGTAACTATCTGCACTTTTATGTATGTTTGATTTTTCAATGAATATATTACTTCTTATATTTCCTCTGTTTTTGTAGGCCTATTAAAAAATAAACACCGAAACATTGGCATTGAGAGTTTAATTTGAACCTGAAAAACTGACCGAGTCCCGATAAACTATAGTTTTGCTTCTATTCCATGGTCGATACTTTTATCAAAATTTATGTATATATACGATATTCTTGATTTATCATTGTTTTATTAAAATAGTGTTTTCATTTCTCGGCATAAAGTGAGTCATGAAATTTTGTCAGTTTTTGTTTTTAAGAGTTTTTCTTCTTGGTATATTTCACTTTTGAATTTTATATATATATATAAAAAGATTTCACATAAACACGTGAAACAACAATCAATGATCAAACCACAATAAGAAATGGGAAAACAAGACTAAGATCTTTCAACCGTAACAAGCGGTCTTCGTCAGAGTCAAAAACCCAACAGTTGGGTTTTTGACTCTGACGAAGACCGCTTGTTACGGTTGAAAGATCTTAGTCTTGTTTTCCCATTTCTTATTGTGGTTTGATCATATATATATATTCTGAATATTACGTTTGTATAAATATTGACATAGGAGAAAATAAGAAATTAGGATACCACAAATAAAGTATAAAGTTGATTGCATTTTATGGAGTTAAATACAGTAGTCGTGTTCAAGTTTTGTTGCAAGCCTATTCGTTGGAATGTTTCCAAAAAAACTTATTTAGCAAATAAAGATATGGTAGAACAGATGTCAATTTAAAATACATATTTAAATTAATATTTATCTATTAATTTCTTTATTATTTTGTATTTGATGAAAGTAATAGAAATGTATTATAAATTGAGCTAAGTAATAAATGAAGGCATTTGAGTTTTAAAGAGAAATAAGGTTGTTAACTACTGAATGATGCGATGTGTGAGGATGATACTGCAGTGAAGGAGTGCGAGAACAGGAAGGTGAATAGGATGATGAGAGCTAGAGCCAGCTTTAGAAATGGTAACTTCAGTCCTTCCATCGCATTCTGTAATAATTTAATTGAGCCCAACCACTTTCGATTTTGTTGGATTATGTAAAGATGTGAGAGCTTCAAGTATAACGCAGAAGATGCCTTTTCTCATTAGGACCATTTGACTACTCAAGTCTTCCATTCAAACCGTTTTCAAAGCTAATGAGGAATTCTTCAAGATTTTGATGCAACAAGCTATCTCAGAAAGGTATCAATGAAGACTGCCTTATATATTGTAATAAAACTTCTCTAATATTCTTCTTAATTTATCTACTGTAATTTAAGTTGAAGTTGAAATATATTTATAACAACGAAGGAATGATTTAAAACAATGTCATATTATTTATTTAAAAAATGTTAAAAGGAAACGATAATTAATTAATAAGAATTATTAATTATTATTAAAAATGCTCTAAATTATTGTAAATGAGAGACATTTAAATTGGTTTTGGGAGGGGAGATGAAAGTCCTAAGCGTGTTGGTTATGCAGAGTTTTGTCTAGGTTGTTGAGGAGATTGTGAATTAGGGAACAGCAGATGCGAAAACATGCGATCCAAAACATATCAAGCACCTAATGCCTGGAGTTTTGACACAGCTGTCTCGTATACTACGAATAACACATTATATAAATTTCACCTTTAAATATACCTGGTTCTAAACAAAACACTAAGTCAGACCTTATAGTAATTTATAATTTCTAAATAATAAAGGAGATATTGAATTAATAAGGTATAAAACACATTTTTTCAATCTTGCTATATTTTCTCTAACTATTCCAATTATTAGAAAAGTTTATGGTCAACCTAAAGTGAGCTTAAAATCTGTTGCACCACACTATTTGAACTTAAAGTATCTTGAATACACAGATAATCTGGTAGTTAAAGGAATTTAAATGAAAGGTTTGAAATAATCAAAGTTTCTTTATGTGACGGAAACGTGTCAGAATAAACTAGTTTTATATATTTGAAATGAGATGCAGTGTATTTTTATGGCGCAATTAACAAGCAATAAAAATTCTTGGTGTGCTGAAATTTTTTTCATTTAAAAAAAAATTCTCTAGAAGTAATTTGGATTTATAACTTCTATGTTTGATGTAATCAGCAAAACCGCTTTCATGTGATAAAACATGTCATTTATATGTTCCTAATAAAATATTCTTTTAAAGAAGAAGTAATTTGACTTGTTTGGATGTAATAGGAGGTAGTTTTGCAGGGCAGTTATCACTTTAATGCATATTCACTGAAAACCTCCATTTAGTAATGAACTCGTCAGAAATGCGTTGCCCATGATGAGCGTTACTCTTGTAGATGTTTCGCAATTGAAGGAAGAGATTAGGTTCAGGTTGAGGTTCATCACACGATTTACTGCTCGAATTGTCTCGATCACGGCCAGTTTGTTATACAATGGTCGAAAATTCGATAATGAGAGAAGGCTGGGGTTGTGCAAGCAGTGGGCCAAGAGTCGTTAGTTGATTACCACTCAGGCCTTGCCGCCGTCTCCCGGACTGCGCTCAAATACACATCCCACCCTTATCAAGCTTGATGAACCAGTTTTAATTTCACCCTTCTCTAATTGAGATATCACAACCACTCACCAAATTATAAAGACCGCTCCCTCTAGATCAGATCCATGACCAAGTGTTTGTTGGAACACTTCAGAGATGAACTGATTTAAACGAAATTAAAGAAAAAAAATATAAAAATAAAATTGTAGGGTAAAAATCTAATGAAATGGTCTCCACATATAAAAATTAGAATTTATTTAATTACATTACTTTAATTACATTAGAATTAGAAATAAAAATAAAAACAAATGTTTACATATATTTTAAATTAAACACATTAGCAATCTAAACATAATTCATATGGGGCCAGCTTAGCTCAGTGGTTAGCGTACTCGTCTCTGGCCTGGTGGTCCGGGGTTCAATACCCACCCTCCCCTTGATTTATTCACGCAAGAAGTTAATAGATTTGAGTACGTCGTCCCTCGGTGAGGACGTTAAGCTGTCGGTCTCGAGCCTGTACGATGTCAGGTACTCGATAAAGATCCCTACTCTAAATACACTTTAGTTAGGCAAAATTTAGGACACCCAATATAGAATCACCGATCAAACAAAAATACCGTAAAGGACTGATGTGTCTAACCCGTTAGGGGTTCTGTTTAAACAATACAAAAAAATCATAATTTATAGTAATCTATGTAAATTCACCAATATATTTAATTATTTTACAGTATTACAGCAACAATTAATTTTAATTTTAAAACACATAGCAAAAACCTAATTAAATATTAATGTTAAAACAGAAAAAGTTAAATAATAAAATTAAATTAAGACTAATAAAATATATGTATATATATATAAACTAGTATTTTTTTTACTAGATTTTTAGTATAACTTTGTGTATAATAGTTTTAATAGTATTGTATTATTTTGCACAAAATGAGAATGATTTATTTTAGGTAGTTAAATTCTTACTTATTAATAAAAAATGTCGTTTATACAATTTTTACTTTGCTATAAGTCAAGTACAGTGATCATGAATTTGACACTTTCTTCTACAGAATTTGACTCATTCACATGTTTTGAGGTTACTAATGTCATTTTTTGACATTTCTTCAATGATGAGTGTGTGTGTTTGTGTATGTGCAGGTATGTTTAGGTAGTTGTGTCTGTGTGGGTGTGTATACAAGAGTTTGAGGGCACGTTACTGACCGCACCGTCTAATGGTCAAATTCATATTTTACAGAAAGATAATATTATGCCCTATTGTTTTCGGACAAAATGTGATTTTTAATAACATTTTTCCTCCTTAACTACTAACCCCAGAATGGCAAACCTTTGGAATTATGATGGAACTGTGAATATTACTAACAGAAAATATCTTAGAATTTTCAATTAACCAGAAATAATCGAGTAGGTTTGGATTCTCTAAATCAATTGATTTGGTAATAGTTCAATGTTGCAGACACATGCTTGCTATTACCTTTGACAAGAAATATTGCTATGGGTACAATGATCTTATCTATTTTTAATTCATTCATATCTAATTAGAACAAGGTTGGCTAATCACTAGGAATCGTCTTTTGACGGTACCTATTTTAACGTCGTTAGGACGATTTCGTTTATTTATTACCATAATAATTAAGAATTAGGTTTTATTCCACCATACTTGGACTATGTTTACCCCTCCAATCATATTAAGGAGTAATGATTGAGCAAACATTAATATACTATGTTTCGTTCTTATTCATTTACTACAAAATAATGTAACTACATAATAGTGCCTTTTACACTTTTTTTACCAAAAGCGTACCAATGATCAGAAGTACTTTCATTATAACAGATGTCTTCCTCTCTATACTAAATAAAAGATAGTCCTATCCATTAAATTTAAAATGACCTTCAGTACAATATGTTGTACCTCATTTTTACAAAAGCCATGTATTCAGATGGGGATATCTCTCTTGTTATTTATTTATACCAGAAATCCATATAAATAAAAGAAAGTTTTTGCCTGTACATTTCTAAGAACTGACTTATTTTTTCGTTTTTGAATCTGAGAATACGACTCCAGCCTTACAAAAATTTCTGTCAGTTTGTTTGTCCAAAAACTTTGTCACCACTTAACTCAGCAATCATAAGTCATAACAAAATGAAACTTTGACAGTAGATTTGTGTAGGCATAGCTTAAAAGTTATAATTTGAATGGATTGGATATTTAACTTAAAAGCAATTGTTATGGTTCTTTAACCTGTGTTTGGCTAGCTGCACAGGTATACAGGTATGTAGATACAAATATACTGGTATTTTTAGGTGCCTGATACTGCATTAATTATGTATGTTAGATGATTTCAGTTTTCTAGCTTTAAATAAATGACTCCCTCCTACCTGAATACTAAACAAGAAGTATGTTTAGAATAAAATCAAAATTTTAACTCATTATCTAAAGCTGCAAAACGTGAAAGAAACTCTAGATCTAATGATTGTTATGGACTGTACTAATGATATTTTCTATTATTCTTTTATTTAATTATTTCTTTAATTTCTGATAGTATTTTTGAATAGCTTGTACTATCTCTAAATTTTTGAATAATACCCGTCAAAGACGGGTCGGAGTATAACAGTGAATTTTACTTTTTTAATACTACTTTGTTTTCATCCATCCATAATTATTTATTTATCCATAAGCTAGCTGCTATCATTAAGGTTTCCTTTCTCATGTTCCTTTCTTACCCATTCTTTCTTTGAATTCTTCAATCTTTAATCAGCTGTTCGTAGTTTATTACGGAAAAACTCTAAACCAGAAGAGAATTTTTCCTCTAAACCTCGCAATCCCCTTAAGAGAATGACATAACTTGGATGACCAGCTGTCAGAATCATTATTAAAATCTATCTTTCATTTTCTATTCAATAATAATTATAGCAATTAAAACCCGCCAAATTGCTGCTTAATTTTTTAAGAGATATGTGTTTTCTTATCAGGTGTAAAACACTATAAATACCAGGTAGCTTAATTTCTTACATAATGGGTGCATAACCTCTCATAGAAAGTAAATATAATTATTCATTGCTCTGTTTGAATTTTGCATTCTGAAATAAATATACTTCATATTTTTTTACGAACATAATGTGATGTGTGACATCAGTTCATGTTTTATTAAATTCACATAGATTTTAAAATATAACTCAAAAAAGCAATTTTTTTTTAGTCATAAAACTAACCAGCAGAAGAAAGGAGTAAAGAATATATAAATTTGTAAAGGACCACAAATAAAAGGAAAAACTTACATCTATCCTCCACTCTAATTTTCGGTTTCAGTCGTTTCCAGGAGAGGAAAGGAATGTACCAAAGACGACTCGGTGAAAGTTTCCTGTGTTTTCCTTTTCCTTATCTCTCTTAACTAACTTTCAACTTCATATATACTTTCATTTATCCATCCTATGCTTTTAAACATATATTTGTTCTGAAATATCATACTTTTTTTGAGCTGTTTTATGAATTTAGAAATAATTTTTTACAAATAATAAACTTATCAAAAATGTTAAGGTATCAGATTTGTGAGTCTATAGTTATTGACTAATAATGATTATAATCAAATCTCTGGAAGTAATTGATCAATGGTGAATGATTGGAGCACACTGGAGACTATGATTCAAGACCCTATCCTTATCTTGGTGATCCATTGCTCACCTTCTCTCACCTATTTCATCCATCAAACCAAATTTGTTCTTCATCTTAATATCATCCATTCATTTAGTTCTTTCCATTTTCTTACTCATTGATTTTGATATTTATATAAAACGATAATGTCCAATATTAAGAAAAAGGATTTTAATAAATATTTTGTGCTCCAATTTAATTCTTTAATTTTTAAATTAAGTCTTAGAAATCAAATTTTATATTCAAAAATATTTTTAGATTAAAAAGCACATTGCAAATTGTTATTACATAAGAAAACTACTCATATATTCAACATTTTAGTAAAGAAGATTAATTAAAAAATTAAAAAAATTAATATAACCAAGACATTAATAAATTAAATTATGAAGACTTCTGATAATCTACGATATGAAGAATTTAGTTTCATAACCAAGAATCTGTAATTATTAGTAGTCACGTCAAGCACGGTATTTGTTTGCCTACATGTGACCCCAAAGTCTAAAAGTGAGTTACAAATAAAACGAAATTTGCAAATATTTCTATTTTATTTACTGGAAGGATGCATTTTAAAGGTATTTAAAATTGGTTCACCATGTATTAAAGGTTTTTGAAGAGTTGTTCATCTACCATTAACATATGCAAATCCTTTATTATTTATCACAGTGTTAATATTAACAAAAACATTATATACTCACATAAAAAAGACTACTTCAATTGACTTTCATAATCATACTTAGACATTTGAACTGATATTAATAATAATTTTATTGATAATAATAATATCGCAAAAAAACAATTTAACTTGTATCAATAATAGTTTGACCTATAATAGTAACAACCTATAAGAGCATTTTGATTTATAATAATTATAGTTTCATTGTGATACGACCTTATTGTTTTTAAAACTGAGGTGAGATTGTTTTTTAAAAAAAATTAAAAATGTCTTATTAAAAATGAAGAAAACTTGATACTTTTAATGAGCAATAAATACGAAGCAATATGAACATGCATTGTGCAATGTTTAGAAAATCTCTAAAACCCTAGAAGGCATACTCTGTAATGTCATTAGGTAAGAGTCAGCTTGTATTTTGTTCACTTGTCTCACTTTGAAAAAGCAAATGCATTCAAATGAATTCCTTTAATTATTTCACTTTGAAAGGTGTTTTACGTACAAGTGACGACAAGGAAAGGCAGACCAGTAATTTTAATTAGGTGTATTGCTCTGAAATACTTATCTAAACCTGTTTTATTTTGTTATTCAGCATGTTCGTAACACTGTAAGTGGTTAGCAAACACTTGTTGTTAAATATGTGTTTGAACAAGAAATTGGAGTGTAGAATTAAACAGGTTGAAATGTCTAAACTGTTCTTTGATATTGTAGACCTTTGCATTAAGGTAATGAATTCACTTAGAATCAATATTAATTACTAAGGGGATATACTTAATTTGTTAACCCTACTACTGTTCTGCAAAATTAACTTAGTTGAAGTTGTTATTTCAAATATTTACAATTCTAGACCGCATTAAATGGAATGGTTAAGGATATAGAGTCGGTTGCATTGACAGTTCCACAAGAGAACGCAGATAGGCTGAACATTGGACATTCGTGATCCATACAAAGATTGATTCTACATTGGAAGTCCTACATTTTGCCTAACCCAATGTTATACCCCCCCCCCCCCCCCTACGTGCCTTCACCTTGTCGTGGTGGGGGGGCTTAACACGCCTGGGTGGTTGTTCTCTCATGGCGTGAACCAAGAAAGGCACAACCTGAGTTAGGTACCAGACTGGGAAGGCGTCCGGGGGTGGAATGTCCACTCGTTCGATCGCGTGCTTGGGTGGTAGTCCACCCTTATTGGTTTCTTTCATTGTGGTAATGGCACAACAGCGGTTAGTTCCTACCTTCGGGTTCTCGTTCTTGGGTTGGTATCCGCGGGTGGGTGGCAAGTGGTCAGTCACGCTCTGGTTCTAGAGCTGGATCTCAAACTCCTCTTTTCATCACCCGGCTTGTGCCTGTTTGTTTTAAGCTTTTTTCCTCACCTCTTTTGCCAACTTTATTATTTATTTATTATTATTTATTTGGTTATGAAGCGTTTGATTTGTTCGGGTGAGGCTGGGAGACTGGTGACTGGTTTTGGGAGACTTAGGTTTGCTTGGCCCGTCGCAATGCTCTAGACATTTGGATGCTTCTCCTTCCTTCCTCTGACACATTTTCATGTAATTTCTGACTCTTTTCTTACTTACCTATTCTGTGTGATACTTTTTTTCTTCCAAAGTAGTACCCCTACTTGGAGGGAGTTAATGGTAATATTTATATAGTTTGGAAATCTTTGCGTATTTAATATCCGTATGCTTTTGAGCTAATAATTCCTAAAAATAGAATAAAAATGTTTCTTATGAATGAAAATAACTTTTTATATGTGAATATTTAGGGAGCTTTTGTATCAAACAACACCCTTGCATTTAATAAGTCACTAATGAGTAGAAAATAATCGTGTGTTAGGGAACAGAATAGAAAGAATAGTGTATTTATTACACAAAACCCCCTCGAAACATTTGCGTTTATCAATATTAAGTAATTTGAACCTTAAATTTAAAAAAATAACTGAAAATTAGAATCTTTACAATGAAATAAAGCTTACAGTAGTCGACGAGTCCGATAAAAGGTGATCGTTATGTGAATTAAAACGGCTTCCAATGCTGAGCAAGATTTGGAAGTCTAATTTAGTCTTATGAATACTAAGAATGTGAAATCGAAACACCATCAATTACAGGTCGGATAATATAAAAATAATTAATTTTAAAATGGTATGTTATGTTATCTGAAAGTTGGTTCGGTATATTGACATAACCGACCATAGAATCATCGAAAGGTTTGAATTATTTCCGTCTCACTATCATGTAACTTGGGTTCACACGTCAACTAGTATAACCAAACAGCTCTCACTAATCCTGAAAGAAGAGATGTGAAAAAAATGTAGAAAGTTGGGAAACATTCGCTGGCAATGCTATAAGTTGATTTGCATTCAATCAGCGAGACTTTTGGGTGGGACATTGACCTTAATAAGCAGACGATCAATCCTGCGTAATCAGCTAATACAATTCATTGACTTCAAAATTTCCAATTATGTCATATTTTATTTTCCTATATTATTAAATATTGAAAAATAACATATACGAGTAGTCATTTTTAAATAGAAATATACTTTCTACTTCAGTAAATGGAATGAGTAGTATGAATTAAAAATCTGATTTTTGTAATTTTCGGGAAGAAGTTTAAATTTCTGACTACATCTGCCTAATTTTTACACGATGGGTGTTTGTTCGTGAAAAAATTGTAAGTTAACAAATAAGTCATTACATTTGACAAATTTTCATAAAACATATTGTTCTTGGTGCAAGTAAAGCAACTTATTGTTTAATGTTTTTTGATAACATTAAATCATGAAAAAGGTAATTATTGTACCATAGACCAAAACAAACATTTTTACTAAAAAGTTTCTACAAATCCATGAAATTTTAAAATTATTATTATCAAGTATTTTTTAAAAAGAACTTTGAATTGTAAACGTCTTATGGATTTTGACTATTGAAAAATATATATAACAGTAAATAGGACAATAGTTATAAACGTTATAGTTAAATAGGAATACCGCCTGTATTCACTCATTCAAGAAGAATTGTATTTCTGTTATAATTGATATTAGGGGGACTGAACATTATTATAATTTCATTTAAAATGTATGTTAAAAAATGTTTTTAAACAAAAAGACACTCTGAATCTATTGAAGATTTTCTCTTTAAGTAATAAATGTTTTTTTATCACATTTCACATACACTTCGTTTGTGAAATACTTGGATACAATATGTTTCAAAAAATTATATTATTTCTGAATAATGAACTCGTCTGTTTTCATGCACCTACAATTTTAAAATCTATCTTTTGTTCTTGTGAACTTAATATTTTTTTAGGGAATGTCCACAGTTATAGGCTTTACGTTTTTTTGGTAGCTAAGGAGTGAAAGTGTGACTCATTTATGATTTGGCACCCATTAATCAAAGGCATTGTAGCAAGCCATGCGATCATAAGCGCTCAGCGGCACGTGGTGTTACCCACAAAGAAAATGTGTTTTTCTATGAACAACTATATTTGTTTCCGTAGGGGTGCTTGATTCTCTGTTCATTTTAGTACTCACATCTCACACGTTATTTCGTCAAAATTCTCCCCAGGGAGTGATTTTGAGAATGCTGTGAATGACGTTTTATCCCAATATTGGCTGGTATTATATGAGTTGATATAAAGTGAAGACCTCCACAAATACCACCTTCTCTACGCACCTTCTTAATAATTTTTCATAAAATCATCATTGACAGTGAGCTGATACCCAAAATGAAAAAAAAAAATAAAGCAGGAAAAGAAAACAAGTATTGTAACTTCACTGTGATATTAGTCATTTGGTTTACTCGTACAATCAATTTGGTGCCCCAAAAAAATCAGTTCAATATGATTTAACCTGTAAAACTTTATAAGTATAACAAAACCATTTGGGAATGCATAGTAAACAGATAAAGAGGCATATAAATAATTTTTACATATAATGAGGCTAAAAATAGAAATGATAGAATTTTGTAAATGTAATCACTGGGTCTGGACAATTATGGCTTATTTATAACTCTCCAACCAACCGACTTATATTGGCCTTGCACTCAACAAGCTTGAGTCCATTTGTCAAAAACTGCATGAGTTTAGCCTGTGCATCAAGTCTACACCGCTACGTTATCAGTTCCAACTAACTTATTCATTTATTGTTTAATGTGGTCCTAGTAAAAACTTTTATGACCCTCGAGGCCATAACGAAGTAAATATATGGTCCTCGAAAGGTTTTGAGTTTGGCAACCTTACCCTAAAGTATTAAACTTTGTTATTCTGAACAATCTGAAATCAATTTTGTATATCTTTTATTGGTATTAACTCTAATTGATTTGGTCACGGATATAAACTAATATATCTTGTAAGTAGAATTTTTTTTGGACGTAATTAACGATACAAAGTTGGTTTATTGGTAATGTACACACTGGTGGAGTACGGTTAAACTAACTTAAGACGGAACCAAAACATTGAAATTTGAATAAAACTAAACAAAAAATTGGCAAACATTTTTTGCTCCAAAACGTATAAAAAAAGTGATACAAAAATTCTCTGATTCAAAGAAGGATGCCATTTGGTAACTTGTATAGTGGAAAAGCTGCACAGATTTGTTGGATGAATAACTCTAATAAGTTTCAAACAATAAAGTTGGAACATTAATGGATAAAATAATGATCTAAACCATTTAGATGAGAATATTATGAAAACTGTACAAACTATGAAAGCATTAAGTTTGATCCTTTTACCATTAATGTAAGGTTGGTGACCACTGAATGCATTCTCAGTAATATTGTCAACCGGTTATGTCCTAAAACGATGTCTGTCACCCACCATCTTCATAATTAATATTATTTACTTTACTAAAATAATCTAAACCTAATGTTCAAAATTGATTTATATAAAATCTAATTTAAAATTTTTGTTAATTTATTCCCTATAATGAGCAAGCATTATTTGAATCAGAGCATGTGAAGTCACTCTCAGTAGTTCCAACTCTACCGATTTGGGAAAAAAATTGACTACATTTTTTTTTGATTTTGTGCAATCAGAAAACATATGACTGTCAATATAAATAAGGGGCCAGGTTAGCTCAGTGGTTTGCGTTTTCACTTCTGGGCGTGTAGTCCGGGTTCGAGCCCCACCTGGCCCTCGATTTATTCACAGTCCCGAGCCTGTACGATGTCAAGTACTGCTTAAAGTTCTCTATTCAAAATGCACATGAGTTAGGCAAAATTTAGGACTCCCGGTGTAGAATCTGTATAATCAATGAGAAGAAACAAAAAGGTGGTAAACGGCTGACGTTTTCACCCGCTAGTAGATCGGTTTAAACAATAAAAAAAATCACACACACACACACACACACAACAAGTATATATATGATCAAACCACAATATAAAATGGGAAAACAAAACTAAGATCTTTCAATCGTAACAAGCGGTTACGACGCTTGTCTGTAACTTATTATCTGTTTTTGACTCTGACGAGACAGCTTTTTACGGTTGAAAGATCTTTATAAAACTTTATCATAACTAAACATAATTTCTTGACAACTTAAAGAATTAGATGAAATTAGTACTCCTTTTCATCTAAAAAAGAACAAAAGAGTCCATTCCTCATATTTCAATTTCACCCAAAGATAATATCATTTATTAGCACAAGGAAGTTCACTGAAATTATGATTTGTTCAAGGTTGCAACACAAAGTTTGTAAGATATAATGTTAGAAATTTTGTTAAACAAATCAATCATACCATGGAAAGCATCAAAATTATATGTTTTATTACCGTTGATTTTTTCATGCAAGAATTTTATTCTTCTTACATACTCGTATACATCAAGTTATTAAATCATTTCTTCATTAAACCTCTAAAAATCAATTTTATTCTACTAAATTTATTTGAAAAGTTCTAAGTCAATGTAATCAATGCAAAAAAATAACAAAAAAAGAGTAAAAAATCTGATTTACTACATTAATTTATTAACAATAAATAAATTTATGTAAGTATGGCAGATGATCCATTAGTCCAGGATGAATATTCAGTTTTTATAGATTTATTGCTTTTTACGGGGAATTGAAATATCAGAATTTTTTTCATAAATTAACGATTTTCTTCAACTTCTCGGATAAATGTTTGTGTTTTTTAGTGAGGCGTTTAGTATAAAAAACATCATCTCCTACTTATTGTAATTTTAAAAAAATATACCTCAACTCGTTTCTCATATTGTGATTTTCTCCCAAACTCATAATTTTCTCCTAATATTAATTTTTCTCATAATTTTCTCCCAAACAATAGATCACATTGACACTATGAGGCCCATTTTGGTGTAAAACATTAATTTGATCGATAAAAGATTGTGGACTGCAGCAGCCGCGCAGACTTTACCTACACTTATCCATACATATACAGCCATTATAAAAAAAAGTCATAAAAGGACTTAAGATTGTGGACTGCAGCAGCCGCGCAAACTTTACCTACACTTATCCATACATATACAGCCATTATAAAAAAAAGTCATAAAAGGACTTAAGATTGTGGACTGCAGCAGCCGCGCAGACTTTACCTACACTTATCCATACATATAGAGCCATTATAAAAAAAAAGTCATAAAAGGACTTAAGATTGTGGACTGCAGCAGCCGCGCAGACTTTACCTACACTTATCCATACATATACAGCCATTATAAAAAAAAAGTCATAAAAGGACTTAAGATTGCGGACTGCAGCAGCCGCGCAAACTTTACCTACACTTATCCATACATATACAGCCATTATAAAAAAAAAAGTCATAAAAGGACTTAAGATTGTGGACTGCAGCAGCCGCGTAGACTTTACCTACACTTATCCATACATATAGAGCCATTATAAAAAAAAAGTCATAAAAGGACTTAAGATTGTGGACTGCAGCAGCCGCGCAAACTTTACCTACACTTATCCATACATATACAGCCATTATAAAAAAAAGTCATAAAAGGACTTAAGATTGTGGACTGCAGCAGCCGCGCAAACTTTACCTACACTTATCCATACATATACAGCCATTATAAAAAAAAAGTCATAAAAGGACTTAAGATTGTGGACTGCAGCAGCCGCGCAGACTTTACCTACACTTATCCATACATATAGAGCCATTATAAAACAAACGTCATAAAAGGACTTAAGATTGTGGACTGCAGCAGCCGCGCAAACTTTACCTACACTTATCCATACATATACAGCCATTATAAAAAAAAAGTCATAAAAGGACTTAAGATTGTGGACTGCAGCAGCCGCGCAAACTTTACCTACACTTATCCATACATATACAGCCATTATAAAAAAAAAGTCATAAAAGGACTTAAGATTGTAGACTGCAGCAGCCGCGTAGACTTTACCTACACTTATCCATATATATAGAGCCATTATAAAAAAAAGTCATAAACGGACTTAAGATTGTGGACTACAGCAGCCGCGCAAACTTTACCTACACTTATCCATACATATAGAGCCATTATAAAAAAAAAGTCATAAAAAGACTTAAGATTGTGGACTGCAGCAGCCGCGCAAACTTTACCTACAGTTATCCATACATATACAGCCATTATAAAACAAACGTCATACAAGGACTTTGGAGACCTCAAAATACGTAAATCCATCGAAATATCAAAATATTATTTTTTCATGATCACTATACTTAACTTATAGTAAAGTGAACAAACCGTATGTTAGAAGTCTAAATAAACTTTAAATAAATTATAACAAATGAGATATATATTTTCTTCATTCTGAAAGGTCATATACTGCGTATACGATAAAAAAATGTATATAATATTTTTTTCTTACCTATAATAATACAAGATTTGACCTCAATAGGGTGTTGAGTACAAATTAAATATCTTTCTAATTGACAGGTTACTAAGCGTGAAATAAATGGGAAAGTGTTACTGGATGAGATTGAAATATTTTGTGCAATACGTTCCCATACTGATAATGACACTCCATTAAAACGGTTCTCACTATTTAATCAGAAGTTTTTAGTCAGTTGTCCTGCCAAGCACAAATAATTTGTTACATTCTTCGTTCAAGATTTGATTAATTGCACTAAGTTGAGAGTTAACTAAATAATGAGATCAAAGAAACATATTCAGTAGTTTAGTATAATTATGTGTCAATCACTCAGTGTGTATTTTCAACAATCATGTAACAATTGATCGTATTAACCTTCACTGGTGATCTCAAAGACAGAGATAGGTATCACCATGTTTTTTTTTTCATAATTTTATCTATGATTATTAACATGGTCAGGTCAAATAAATTCTTAGAAAAATTCATCATTGTCCTTTTTATATACTAAATCAATTCAGACCTCAGGATTTCAACAGTTCATCAAGTGGCATTAATTCAAAAGTCTTTTTAGCAATAATAATCCGTTAGTCCTAAACATCTCCTCAACAAATTCCCAGGCAATCCCCAAAGGCGCTTGAAGAGAAACTGGCTAAGAGACTTATTGGTGTGAATTACTCTAGTGACTTATAAATTTAATCTAAGTTTTAAAACTGTTGTTTCCTAGCTCTATCGAAATGTAATTTTCAATCCAAAACTTTTATAGCACGTTTGTGACTTAACAATGAACACAATAAACTTTATTATACTTTAGAAATATAAATAGTAAGTATTAAAATAAAATGATTTGATTTCTTTTTCTGATTTTTTCCAATCGTATTTTGAAAGAAATCAACAAATCGAAGACTATAAATGTCAACAAACTTATAACAGATTTCTCGTGTTTTGTAATACAATTGCTTTAATTTTTATTATTTAACTTTAACATTTTGAAATACGTATTTTATTTTTTTAGTTAGCTCTTATATTTTTTTTCAAATGTTCTAATCATCCACTATATTTAATTTCTTTTATTTTAATATCAGCACTACCAATTAAGTTAATTGCTTTTGATTTATTGAATTTACAAAAACAATAAAGGAAATATTTATTTATCTCATTGATGAAATTTACAAAATCTTAATATCATTTCTATATTTCTGACTAAGGTTTACAAATGATCTTAATCTATCCTTTTTATATATGTATATGTTCTGACTAAGGTGTAATAGTGATATATATATTCTTTCCTTTTTTTATATATATGTATATGGTTATACCTATACTGATATAATATATATATATATATTTTATTGTTGTCCCTACGGAAGTTCACTTTTTCTCCTGAGGATGACCGCCATAACGGTCAAAATATTGAAAAGTAGTCTTTGTTATGTTTCTTTGTATGTTTCACTTTTCACATTTTTCAGTTTATTTTAAGTATATATGTATATATAAATTTAAGAAAGAAATGTATGCATCCAAGAAGAACTGCTCCAAACATTTACGATATATATATATATATATATATATATATATATATAATTTATTATATATATATATATATATATATATATATATATATTATAACGCAAGATATGTACAAAAAATCATACTTACTTGTAGTCAATGTTTCATCCCCAACGTTTATTTGTCATCAGAAGTAGACAAGAAGACGATGAGAGAATGTGAGTCTGTTGTTTGGCGAAAAATAGTTGAAAATGTCATGTTATGCAAAACAGTAACGGTCGAGTATAACTTTGAGGTTTTGAAAATGTGTGTGATCAAGTTATAGTTATGTATATAACATAAAATCATACTATATTAGTATTACATACAAAAATATAAGTACAAATAAGGAATTATAAACACATACAGTCTTATTTTTTAGATTTAATAATTATCAAGAGAAAAAATAATGATGTACTAAGCGCACGAATAAAGAATAACTGAAATCATGTTTTTCCAGTTTTAAACAAATGAAGTTCTTTTTAACAATAATACCCTCAAAAGCTTTAAAAATTTTATTTTTCAACTTATTTGTACCATGCATATAATCTATTATAATAAGCAATATTATGATGTAATTAAATGAAAAAGAAATGTTCGAAAATTTTTTTATTTGATTTCATAGGAGTTACGTAAATAATCAACTTTTCCCCTAAAGGACTTAATTGGCACGATAGACTAATTAGTTTTCTATATTATGTAATTTGAAGGGATTTAGGACTACTTATTTTTTTCTTGATGCTCTATTTTGTGGGTGTAGTTGTGCAAGTGGTTTGGGGGCGAGGGACACCTAATAGTCGCAAGAAGTTGAGGAAGCGGTGACAGATAGGTCCGTGAGTGGACACCGATTGGGCAAACTGTTTCAATATCTCCAGTCCTATTACAGAACTGTTGCATATTTGATGTCTCTTGATACGACTCTAAATAGTCAACACCTTAATAGCACAACATTTATTATATTTCGAATCCGTTGTCATCAACTTTTTAATGTCAGACAAGCCAAACCATCATCAGGACATTTCTGCATCACCATTACTGCTTCTCTTCTATTTCAGACTTCAGAATAATAAATATAATATAACTTTTAAGTTCAAACAGTCCGTTATAACAACACATCAAGAGGTTATAAAAAATGAACACGTTGAAAAAACACATAACTCACTTCAATATTTCTACCTATTTTTTTTTTATAAAATAAAAACTAAAAAAGTAATAACTAGAAAATGAGTTGATGATGAGCAAACTTCATCATCATCTTGTTCTTCTCAGTTTTTTCCTCCAAAGTTGTAACCCTACTTAGAGGGAGTTTATTGTGATATTTTCACATGCTCCATTTGTTATATTACATGTGTATCGTTACACTATGTTATATGAAATCTATGATTCTTCTGATGACGTCGAGGTTGAAATATTGAAGTGTGTTGTTTGTTGTTTCCACTTGTTTTTTACTTGTAATCGTTTGATTAATATAATGTAAGGTATATAATATATGAATTCACTATTTAGAAGAAACACTTTATATCTGCTAAGAATTTGAAATCTAATGGGCCTGTAAAAAAAAAATAATTTCATCCGAAGAAATTAGGTTATCAATTATAAAGATAAAGACAATATTAAAGAAAATAGCGTTTATGAGATCGTTGACAGTACTCAGATTTGGCAACATTTTGAAAGTATAAACTATACCAAGAATGTTAAAAGTAAACACTGGTCAAAATTACACCTGTTAAGAATTACAACCCACGTCTCGGTGTTGAGAGTAGTGAACTACCAATAGAGTAACTAGGCTCCCGCTTAAGAGTTAGGCACTCAAACTTGTTTTCTCATCGAAGAAAGTGACCTTGCAACTTAGGTTCCCGATAGAATATATTAACACGTAAATGGACATTGCCTTGTTTTGATGTAATGTGCGGTGGTACAGCAACACCCTGGAACTTATTAACACCCTCTACTAAACATTAACTGATAAGTTACTCCATTAAACACTTAAGGAATCGGTGCTGTAGTAGCTAAAAGTAACAAAATAATATTTAACTACTTTTTCATTTAAATAATCATAGAAACATTCTCTGACAATTTTGAGTTATATAAACATAATGACTCTCTGATCTACAGCACATTATTTTACTAACAAACGCTCTTTTTTTTTGCAGTTGAGCTATTTACAAGTAGTTATGGGCTGATCAGTATAGATGCAAGCCAAAAACAGACAGTGAATGAATTTTATCATTTCCCAAAATAAACTGTATTGATGTTAAAAAAAATTATTTGGTGATTCTGAAGCGTTCAGACTTTTTAATATCCCATGGAATTCTTTTTGATATTTGTAGGATGACATATACATGTCTTGGTATGAATATAATATTTCGTAATCACTCTCTAACTTTCACAGTGATAAAATTTTAATTTGACAGTAATTTATTTAGTTCTTTATATAAAAAAGTGTTACTGGGGAACAACAAAGTGTTTTGAGAAAAGTACTGTAACGTACTCTACGTCAATTGTGATAAATTGATTTAAAAAACTATTTTCATTAAATAGGTCATTCGTTATTTCTGATAAGAGTTGTACTTAAGCAAAGCTGTACTTCAAGAGTTGAGGAATTTCCAGCTTAGAATAATTTATTCCAACTTAGTTTATTCTATTTTTATCTTAGCTTATAAATTCATAAATGACACTTAGATCTGCTTTTCTAGCTTAGCAATCTTCCACCGTTCATGCATGAGATTCATCAGTTTATTCTAGTACATTTTCAACTCATTACCAGATAAGAACAAAACAAATCTCGAGTGACTACAATGTAACATTATTATAAGAAAAAAAGACATTAAACTAGTTAACAACATAATTATTTTTGTCTCCTCAAAAGCTAAACTATTGAATCTTAGGTCAAAATGTTTATATTTTATTTTGAAAGTTCATAATCCTTTTTTTCTTTGTCGTTTAAGGATAAATTCTGTAAATGAATGCTGCTGGTTTTGTATATATATGTTATGTCTCCCGAACATTCTAAAATATTGTTATACTTATTAATTATAACAATAATTATTAATATTACGTTAATAATTTTATGCTAATAATTACGGAACTTACGTTTATGAAGAGATCAAATAAATCAATTTAATATTGGTTTGATATGAACTAAACAATTGTTTTATTTTTCATAGATGAGTACCGGTCATAGATGTGTACTCTAGGCTCCTGACAATTTTTTGAATAAACATCCACCAACACGTGAAACAACAATCAATGATCAAACCACAAAAGAAATGGGAAAACAAGACTAAGATCTTTCAACCGTAACAAGCGGTCTTCGTCAGAGTCAAAAACCCAGTTTTTGACCAGAGTCAGTTGGGTTTTTGACTCTGACGAAGACCGCTTGTTACGGTTGAAAGATCTTAGTCTTGTTTTCCCATTTCTTTTGTGGTTTGATCATTGATATATATATATATATATATATATCATCGAACGAACATCATAAAACAACTTTTGGAATGTCAAAATATGTGAATCCGTCAAAATGTTGAGATCAAATTTTTTCATGATCTCGAAATAGACTTTGCTGACAGTAAAGTAAAATTGTTAAAGAAACAAGAAGCTGATAGGAGTTATGAAAACAAACTTAAACAGTAAAAAAAAAAAGCAACGTAAAAGCCCGTTTGCGTCTTTAATCTTGTCAAGCACCATAGACATGTGGGCCTCGGGGAGTTGGGCCCTCCTCTTTCTCTGATATCTATATTTAAATACCCTTGGATGATAGAGAGTGTCCAATCTGTAGCTAAGAGAATTCCAACACTATCTTAAGACTCTCACTTTTTCCATTTCGTTTTGCAATTTCTATCCATTCATTGCCAATATAGTCATTATAATAAAGAAATGGAACAAAAAAAGAAATAGTGCGCCATCAACTTTTCAACTAGTCGAGGGATTCCGAAATGAAGTTGTGTAAGGAACAGGTCTGTGATGACCCACTTCAGAGTAAATCACACACACGCTGCTATAATGTGATCCTGGTCACTACCTGGATGGACTCCAAAAGCCGTTACATTATTTTTATCAATTTTAGGCAATTTTTTTTAACATCTTATCGGTTCAACTTTTGTAACTGAGATATGTGTCCAAACAGTTTCATCTCTAGATAATATTATTTAATAGTGAATAT
This sequence comes from Hermatobates lingyangjiaoensis, assembly GCA_026182355.1. Taxonomy (NCBI): domain Eukaryota; kingdom Metazoa; phylum Arthropoda; class Insecta; order Hemiptera; family Hermatobatidae; genus Hermatobates; species Hermatobates lingyangjiaoensis. The sequence goes on along the minus strand of JAPFBL010000187.1, from coordinate 3,213,985 downwards.
TTTAAATCAGATTAAGTAATATTTCTAAATTTATTATTATATTATTATTTATTTGTTAAACAATTCTTTACAAGTTATTTATTTTGAATATGACAATAAAAATTTATTTCAATCATATATATTATTGATTGATTGTTATTGTAATTTATAATTTTTTAATTGAAAATGAATGCTGTAATTTAGAAATTAATAACGCTAAAATAGGTTTTCTTTATTTCTAATGAAGTCTTAGGCCCTTCAGTGAATTGAACTGTACAATGGTAGTCAAAGAACTGATATTTTAATTATTTAACGCATTTATTTTAAATTTAGATATGATCATTAACACGTAACACATATAGGAATATAGGCATGTTTTAAAAATTTGCATAAACTCTTATTAATGATTTTTATTAATTATAAACAGTTTTTAAATAAATAAATATTGATACTGGTTTACCTTGTGTACTGATGTAGGTGAAATTGTACGCTTTAACTTTAGCACCTATTGCAGTAAACAATGTATAACAGTATATACATTCTAACAGTGATACTAACAGTATTCATGCACTTATAATTGTATTTTGGAGCTTAAGCTAGGATGCTTTCCTTGAAATTATATATTTTAAGCAAATATATAATTTCATGTTTGTCTCCCAACTTTGAAATATTTCTGATCATTATTTAGCAAAATTTATTATAATATAAAAGTTAAAGGCAAAATAATCAATTAGTGAGATAAAGATTTAATATTTGAGGTACAATTAATTTTCCATTTAAAATAGAAAACAAAAATTCTCTAAATTAAAATTACCTCTTGAATATATTATTATTTAAAATGATAACATTTTTGAGGTAAATATGTTTTTAAAGTCCCAGTAGTAGCCCAATGATGAGATAGAAATACTATTCTGCGGCAGATATTGTTTTAAGTTTTAGGACATATTATTTATAATTTAAGATAAAGATTTGATCAATGCAATATTAGGCTTTATGTAAAGTAAACTAAGGCTGGAGATGTAACTTTTCAAACTGGTTTAAAAGACTTAATTACAGTTTTAACGTAGTGCAATCAGTAATTATGTGCTACTTACTCATTGTAGAGGATAAAGTTAATGCTTTCTTATAAATATAATTATATGTGGAGACCATTTCATTAGCTTTTTACCCTACAATACTTAATTACAGTTGTACAGACGAAATAAAGTACCTGCAGGAATTTACTTTTGATTTTTGCCGCTTAGTACTGTACTTTGTCTAACTTTCAAATATTTTTTTAATATAATACGTAAATATCAAGATCAGACATGTTTGGGAAATGATATGAATAGCATGTATTTTAGTGATTTGTTAAGTAACGTTTGACTATAGGCCTTTGAGGCGGAGTATATAGTAGTGGAAACTGAGAAGCAATAACGGGGTTGACCACAGAGCTGGAGAATCGTCTTTGTGCTGTTCTCTATGCTCTACATGCTCAATAAATTACTAGCCTCACAAGCAGGAGCATTGTCGGACAGGTTTCATGAGTGATGGTATTGGTCAGGCCCCACGTCCTATTGCCTCAACCTTTGTACCTCCTCAATACTGACGCCTGAATCTTGGTGGAGATCTTGAATCCAGTAACATTAGAAACCGAAACCTTCTCACTCTCTAACAAATAAAAAAACCAGTACTAATTGTTAGTTTGATTATATTTGAATTTATATTACATCAATGGCAAAAATGAAGCAGTTCACCAAAAACATGTCAATTTAAAGAGAACATTTACAAGAATGAACTGGCTTTCCTTTTGTTGAACACAATGAAATATTTTTTGTCAGTAAGTTTCTTCCCATTAATTTCAATTTACTTGAATATTGATTTTTTGTAGGAAGAACAAGGGTCTAGGTGATCACTGATCCCTGTCGACGCGTTTCGATTGGCTGCAATCATTTTGAAGACCTAAATCAGGGAGTGGGTTATAGTACGGTGACAAGTGTAAAATTATAACAGCCTATTAGCTTGCAAGTTTTACCCACATCCATTCATGATTGAGGTCTTGAAAATGACTGCAGAAGCCAATCGAAACGCGTCGACACGAATCAGTAATCACCTAAAGACTTGTTGTGACAACGAAAATCAATCATTCAGGAAATTGAAGTTAACTAGAAAAAACTTATTGCCATAAAACATTCAGTCGTGTTCGACAAAACATGATTATATATATCAATGATCAAACCACAATATGAAATGGGAAAACAAGACTAAGATCTTTCAACCGTAACAAGCAATTGAACTAATGTTAATCTCTTCATTAAGGAATTAAGGCGAGCACAATCTCAACGCCTTCAAAATCATATTTCTAAAAACAGAAATTTTAAAATTTTTTAGATGGGAAGAATAAAAGTGAACATATGCAAGTACATTCTTAGGTTTTCTATATACACTGAAGCGTAATTCTTTAGGTAACCTATGGATCAGGACATCTAAGAAGGGGAAATTACCATTTACTTCTTCTTCCATTGTGAGTTTGATTGTCAGCACTAATGAATTTAATTTTATTAGTGCTAAAAAAACTATTTCTAGTACTTCAACGGAGCCCCGTTCATTGCAAAATTCTATAGTTTGCCATATCATGAATCATTGGACCCCCTTCCAAGACTAGCCAAACAACTTGATTTTAATATGGTGTTTTCTAATCGTAAGTACATGGGCAATATGTTAATAAAAAACTCTCCCAGCGAATTGGAGTCCGGTGGCATTTGTAAAATTCCGTGCAAAAATTGCCATAACATTAATATTGGTCTAACTGGTAAATCATTAAAGACACGTGTAAAACAACACCAATTTAAGTAGATAGGAAAAAAGTAGTACCATATTCTTGCAAATAAACAATGAAAATCATCATATTGATTGGACAAGAGCTAGATTTATTTCCTATGAAAAATCAATGTTTTTAACAAATATTATTGAATCGTCTCTAATTAAATTTAATAGATCAAATATTATTAACATTAGTAATGGCCTCTTCAAACTGGATACTTTCGTTACGAGGGCAATAGCCTCTTCTAAGAGGGTTGACAGCTAGCGGATAGTTGTTTACTCTTTCTTACTGTACTCGTTTGGTTCCACAAACATCCCTATCTGTACATTTGTCCTTTCCTGCGCTTTCACTCTTTTAAAATACCACTCTTCACAACCTCTCACCAGATGTTTTCTGCATCTAGTGTTTCAGTTGGGTTTTTGACTCTGACGAAGACAGCTTGTTACAGTTGAAAGATCTTAGTCTTGTTTTCCCATTTCATATTTTGGTTTGAACATTAATTGTTATTTCACGTGTTTATGTGAAATAAAAATCAATGTATATATACTTTTTGTTATTTATTATTTCATTTTTTGTTATTTTATTCTGTTATATCTGTTATATCGGCGTTATTCCTCATTTTTTAATTGTTTATTTACGGTTTTATCTTTATATTTTTCTTCTTTCCTTTCTTTCTTCCTTTATTTTATTTTGATTTTTATTGACATTTACTCATAGCTTTAACTGGTCCACGATTTCAAGGTGGCTTTACTCTGTGTCACTTTGTATCGGTCGGTGGACACATTCGCATCACTCCTGCGTTCATTTTTCTTTTTCTTTACCTGTTTTGATGACGACAAAACCACCAAAATTATAAAAAATCATGAGTGTTAGTCTCTTATTTGTTTTGTAGTCTTAACTTCAAATATATATACATACAAAACTAAAGTTTATTAGGACTCGGTCAGTTCTTCAGATTCAAATTAAACTCTCATTGCCAATATTTCATTTTGTCTTTAAAATCTTTTTCATGGGCAGAAATATAAAATTTTGAAACTCAGTTCTTCAGGTTTAAACTAACTCACATGTCACGTGTTCATTCAAACTACAGTTGTTGTTGAAATCCACAGACCATTTTTATTTGTAAAATAATTTGTAATGAAATACTTAGTTTTTCTGTTTCAAAATTTATACTTCTGTCTACGAAAAAGGTTTTAAATAAAAACCGAAACGTTGGCAATGAGAGTTCAATTTGAGCCTGAAGAACTGACCACGTCCCGATAAATTTTAGTTTTGTTTCTATTCCACGATCAATACTTTTATCAATATATATATATATATATATATATATATATATATATAAATGCTAAACAGTTCTTACCGGACTGGTAAATGATTGAAAGAAACAACACATAATCAATGAGGACACTTACTGGATAAATATTTCGAACCGAAGTTTGTCATCAGAAAGAGAGTAGAAGGGAAGAAGAAGAGGTACGTGCGTTCAAGAGTGTGGGTGGAAGGCGATTAGTGATTCAGTAAGTGTTCTCGTTCTTTATGTGTTGTTTTTTATTAGTTATATATATATATATATATACATATTAAGATTTGTTTTTATCAATTTCTAATGCTGTTAAGCAAAAGATTCATCTGACAATATCAGTTGTGAGGATTCACTGAATTGAAGATTCCATTTCCTTTTGAGATCTCAATAATATAATTAAAATATTTTAATTTTACAACAAGATTTTAATTTTAACCTATAGTCTGGCATTTCACTTGACATGATATTTGTAGAAATGATAGGATTTGGTATTTATAGCAGTTAATGTTTGAATAAATGTTCTAAAATAAGGATAAACTAACTATTAAAGGATTGTGAATTAGATAATGGATATTAAACACATTGTAGGAACATATACATATCGAATGTCGTGTTTCACTGATGACTTGTTCAACGATACCTCTATATATATATATATATGGAGAGAGATAGAGAGAGAGATATATATATATAATATATATATATATATATATATATATATATATATATAAAAAGATTTCACATAAACACGTGAAACAACAATCAATTATCAAACCACAATAAGAAATGGGAAAACAAGACTAAGATCTTTCAACGGTAACAAGCAGTCTTCGTCAGAGTCAAAAACCCCACTGGGTTGGGTTCGGTTGGGTTTTTGACTCTGACGAAGACCGCTTGTTACAGTTGAAAGATCTTAGTCTTGTTTTCCCATTTCTTATTGTTGTTTGTTCATATATATATATATATATATATATATATTATATATTGGTATAATTTGGGAGCAGACCTTCTTTTAAACATATATCATTTATATATATATTTAACTTGCCAACTTTAAGTCTAGTATGTTTCTTACATACCTTCTCGACTTTTCTTATGTTATTCCTCCATCTTTTTGGTACTATATAAATCATCTCACCGAATGATTTGTTTGTTTATATTTCTATTTTCCATATTTACATATTCATGTAGGGTATTTAGAAACAAACCTCTTAATTCAAGTTTATGTTTAGGTTTATAAGGTAGGTTTTATATAATACTAGATAGGTAGATTGTACATATATATAATATTATATTATATATTATTATGTAATTTTTTCAAAATTTTTATTATAACGTCAAGTTTTAATTTTTTATTGTTATGATAATGATTTCTTGGATATATATATATTTGCTAAAATATAGAATTCTAGTATATATGCTTCTAATTTTTGAGAATTATAGGTTTGCTTTGGAGTGTTGTGATAAAATGTGTATTTATTTATCTAATTTAGTGTCTTTAGTTGTCATTAAAGCGAATATTATTACAGTTTTTATAAGTTATTAAGACTATAATATTTACCATGGTTACAGTAAAGTTGTAATAGCAGAACTAACAACATTATAGTAATTGTAATAGCAAAAAATAATCGAAGTACTTAACTTCTGTGGTAAAACTACCTATTTAATATAAAAACAGAGAAAAAATGGAAAACACTTGAACAAAAAGCACATAACAGATAATGAGTGTTAAAAAAAAATCTTGATAAAGTAATGTATGGGTTATGAAGTGAAGTGCTATGGACATGGGGATTTGGAAGGGGTGGAGGCCTATACTATTCATTTGTGCTCATTAAAATATACGGCTGGAAATGCATATATCGTTTGGGGTGTTATAAGACTACTGACATGTTATTTCTGTTAGGAAATTTTGTAGTTTGAATCCAATATAGGGTGAAATTATTATTGTTACAATACCTTTAAAATTTATTGCGGTGCAAGATGGATCCAGCTGTGAAAAACTCTTTATATTCTATTACATAAAAGGTAGCAAAATCTATATTACTTTCAGAAAGCTGCTTTAAATTATACAGGTAAAAAAAAACACTGCTTAAAACCTGATATTTGTATCATTATTAAACTTTTCAATTCTCTGGTTTAACCAAAAATATATTTTATTTTTTTTTATGAAAATAAGCATTACTTTAAAATTAAAAGACGATTTTAGGTTTTAAAATTTCAGTTTCAAGAACTATTTTACGTGTTTTCATTAAATTTTTAAGATCTGTAGATCTTGTAGCATATTTAGGTACATTCTCTGGGACCCAGTTTGAGTCACACACTTACTGTCTCTAATTTTCGGTTGAACCATCATCAGAAAATTACAGACAGTAAGTGTGTTTGTTCCTTAGTTCTGTGTTTGTGATTCGTCGTGAAATGTTTGTTGTCCTTTTGGATCGTTTTCCTGTATAATATATATACATATATATATAACCAATTAAAAAGAAGATAGCACACAGGATAGACACAGGAATAACTCTCTTCTATATTTCGACCATCGTCGTCAACAAGTGGCGAAGAGTCCCACAGAAAGGCAAAGCGGCGACTGTCGCTAAAAAATAAACCAGTAAAAAATATACTCTGTATTTTTTCTAGGTGCAGACTTCATGGGAACTACATTATTACTACAGTGGGAACTTGGCATAATAATTTAATTCGTTCCTTGACAATCGTGGTATATAAAAAAATGATTTGTCAAGTCGTTTTCCCCCATAGATAATAATGAAATTAGAACTAACTTGTTCTAGTAATACGAAATTACCCCCATAAATTATTAACATATTCTAAATAGGAACCAAATATAGATTTAATGTAAGTGAAACTCAGTGTTTATTGTATGCATGTTTTAAGTATCCTCTATTAATCAAAATAACAACTTAAACATGCATTTATACTTACCTTGGCAATTTGTTTCATACTAAACTGGATGAAACATATATTCTGCTAGAAATTATTTTTAATTACGATTTATTTTTAATTCTTTTTAAATATGGTTTTGGTAAGGAAATCAGCATTTTTTTTACTTATTTGAATTAATAGTAAAAAGTATTTAATGATATACACATTGTGAGCTCACTAATAATTAAAGTATTCCATTTTATTTTTAGTATCATTCGATCTAATTTTTTTAATTTAAATGGATTCATTTAAGTTAAAAGTAAAGATTCATTTACTTTAAAATGAAATACATGTTTACTGAATATTTAATTTTAAATGCGAATTGAATTATAGACTTTTTTCAGGAGATGTACTTGTAATGAAGTTAAGGAGTGACCTTCAAATTTTCTTTGGGCATATAGTGGGACATGTTACAAGCTAAAGGACTTAATTATTATAAAGTGAACCTGTACTATAAACTTTAAAATGATGATGATTTAAAAGTTTGTCAATTTATTTTTCAACAGATCTTAGTAATACTCTTAAATAACTAGAATTTATTATTGGGTCTCAAGTTAAGTTAGTTATTTCTTTAAAATGTGTATAAAAACTGTTAATAAAGGTTTATATATAAATAGAATTATTTATAATTATTTATTAAATATGTAAACAAAAGGTATATACAGAGTGAGTTTAAATAAATAATTGAGTTCAGCCGTGGTTGACATGAGTGGAGTAGCCGATCGAGTGGCCACTGCCGTAACTGACGTGCGAGGTGCCATGTCCTGGCGAAGTGTCAATGTGCTGGGAGAGGTCGTGCGACGCGTAATCCTGGAGGGAAGCGTAGTCGTGTTGAGGGGCGTAGTCATACTCGTGACCAGATGAATAGTCGTAGTGGTCGTGGTGTTCCTCCTTAACAGGCACAGGGATGTGTACATACTTCTTGACCTCATAGGGCACAGGGACTTCATATGGGATCTTTACGGGAACCTTCACGGGATAGGGTACTGGCTTCTCAACAGGAACAGGAACGGGTTTTTCAACAGGGACTGGATAAGGTTTCTCGATATGCACTGGTACCGGATGGTCTACGGGCACTTTTACAGGTACTGGTACAGGTTTTTCCACGGGATAGGGCACAATCTTTTCCACAGGGACGTGATAGGGTACTGGTTTTTCAACAGGTACCTTGACAGGGTATGGAATGTGCTTGTAAACAGCATAAGGTATCTTCTTTTCGATGTAAACAGGATACGGTTTCTCAATATGTACAGGGTAGGGTTTATCAACGGGAACTTTTACTGGATATGGTATTTTCTTTTCTACGGTGTATGGCTTTGGTACAGGCACTTTTACTGTATAAGGTACAGGTTTCTCAACTGTCACAGCATATGGCTTGGGCACATACACTGGATAGGGTTTGTCAACCGGAACATGAACAGGCACGGCTATCTTCTTCTCTACGGTGACTGTGTAAGGGACAGGTACCTTTTTGGTAATGGTGACCGCCTTGACGTGCTCGATGTCATGGGGGTAAGGTCCATGGACAGGAGTCCAGTCGGAGGAGTAGCCACCGCCCAGGTGGAGTCCTCGCTTCTCCTTCTCCTCAGCCCACGCTCCCGTCAGTGCCACTAGAACTAGTACCGCCCTCATGCCGACTGTGCCCCTTTCTCAACGACGCCGCTTTAGTACTCACCCCTTGCGTCACTCTCCCACCACCCCTCCGCGATTAATACAACCCGCGTCTTTTCAGCTCACCATGAGAACCCCTTTCTTTATCTTTACGTAAAACAAGTTTTCGCTGAAACCCAGAGCGATGGGACCGGTTATTACACACAGCGTACACATAATTACTGGCCATGTTTTCTTTAGTTTAATTTTATAATGAGATGATCTCAGAACATACTCATTATCGCTTCACTCACATTTATTTATTTTCACTTGTAGTATGGTAGTTGCACCTGTAATTATTTATCTTTTGTTCAGTTAGTAATACTAATTCCCAAAATGTGTTTGGACCAGACGAAGATATAAATATACGTTGAAATGTTGGAAGAAAAAAGGAATCTGAAAGAACTAGACCTAAAAACGGCTTATATAGCATATTGGATAATGAAGTTAAGAAAAGCACCATATATATATATATATATATATATATATATATATATATATATATATATATATATATTCATGTTTTGTTGAACGACCTTTGTACTGTGGCATGAATCAATTTCATAGTCGATCTTTCAAGTTTTCTCACCTTTGATTTAAATCTTTCTGGTATTAAATACACCAGTTCTCCAAAAGATTTATTTTTCTTTTTGGAAAAATAAATCTTTTGGAGAACTGGTGTATTTAATACCAGAAAGATTTAAATCAAAGGTGAGAAAACTTGAAAGATTGACTATGAAATTGATTCATGCCACAGTACAAAGGTCGTTCAACAAAACATGCATAAAAGAAGGATTGCTCCCTAAATTTACAAATATATATATATATTGGTATATTCGTGAGTGGACTGCACTTATTATAACAGACAATTAAAATTATCAGCAGCTTCTAAATTAACAGCTTTATTCTTTATTACTCTTATGACTTCCTTTTCAGTTCATTGTAATTTTTTGGGACTGGGGTAGTTCCCCTTTACTAACTCTACGCCTCAACGATAAATTGAAAGGAAATTATTTACTGTTTATTTACATATTGTAAGCGCCGGCAACGTCAAGTGTAATTATCTTTAATAGTCTTATACTTTAAAAATCTAAATGAGTCCAATGTGTTGATCAATTAATGTTAGATGAAATAAACTGCTTTAGGTATTATCGAATTAGTTAGTAGTGTTGTGATCAATTAAAAGGTAGCATTATCGAGATTACAGCTCAATATCTGTTACAAAATCAGTTAAAAACCACTTTTGGTAACTAAAAAATTTTTAAATTTTTAAAACTTTTTAAATTTTTTTGAATATCCAATTAAATAAAAATGGAATTTTAAAACGTAAGTTTGCTATAAATATTAACAATGATTCTTTTATATTTTAAAACATTTTATTTTTATGTTTTTTCAAAAGGTTAATTTTTCTGTTTTCTTATTACAAAAAATAAAAAAAAATATTAGGTCATAGAAGTTTAACCCTTTTAAGATTTATGGTCAGGTTATTCTTATCAGAAAGGCCTTTGAGCATAATAAATTTAGGAAACTGATCCCAGGGCAGAGGGAGGTAGCTTTTTACCCACTGGTTGGGAAAAATAGCGAAATCTATTCTACTATTTCTGTCACGTTCTGGCAAAAATTTCCACTTTTTAAATTGTGTTTAATTGTTTCTAGATTTAGAATTTTGTTAGACTTGCCACTTAAGAAAAAAAAACAAAATTTATGTAAAAAATGATTGTTATATTGTCTTAATTAAAACACTGATATATGAAAGAAAAAATGTTTTCTGATAGTTCAAAACTTTTTCGCTTTACTTGTAATAATTAAAAGTATTTATTTATCTAATGTTATATTTAGAAAATGCTAGTCGAGTTAATGAATGCATTTAATCACGCCATACATTTGATTTAATGTTGTTCACTCAATACCTGACTTAAATAAAAAGCAGAAAAACCACATACTTTCTTTTTTATTTCTTTATTTTTCGATTCGCTATATTAATTTGTTAATTATTATTTTGTCTATTTTATATTTTTCCTCGTATCTTTTATTATGATACATATTTAATAATGTTGTAAGATTTACTTTTTTTACTTATGTTTTCTTCCTTTTTTCTACCTATTTTTTTTAAATTTCACTTTACTGTAGGTAAGGTATAGTGATCGAGAACAAATTCGATCTCGAGGTTTTGACGGAATTACATGTTTTGAGGTCCCAGAATTCGCTGTTTGAAGTTTTTTCGATGATGTCTGAGTGGGTGAGTATGTATCCAAAGTTTGTGGCCATGCTACGGTCCAGAATCTTTGATGGATCAAATTGATATTTTACACAAAAATGGACCTTATAGTGTATATATGCACTATTTTTTGGCAGCAATTATGCATGATGATTGTAAAAATGTATTGATGGAGAAAAAAATCTAAAAATGTTGACATATAATTCAACCTGAAAGCTTGTGATCTTCCATTCAGACATTTATATTATATCTAAATGGAACATTATATGTTATATACCCAAGAAGTATGATATTATGTTTGATTATATTAATTTTGAGTGTAGGTTACTCCAGATTTTTTATTTTTTCCTTGATGAGGAACTGTTTGAAATGTTCATCAATTGAAAACTTGTTATTCTATTTTTTATTCTACACCATTTAGGTTTTTTGTAAGTCCTGTTGAACTTAAATAAATTTTAAATTATTTATATATACAACTAATTTATTCATTGTTATCATTCATGACATAATGAATTAAGGTCAACATTTTATCGTCTTCATAAAGGTACGTGCATAACATTCTCCCATTTTCTACAAAACAAAATCAAGAAATCATAACCTGTTTGAACTCGGTCTGTTTATGATAACGGCATGCATTCTTAGCACCAAATCATAACAATTGTCGTTCAACATTTCTTCTTATTATTTCGCATTGAGTTCCTTTTATTTCATTTCTTTCCATTCTTCTTTATTTCTTTCTATTATAACCATAGTGTTAAAGTCAAGGAAAGAACAGTGTTAATTTTAAAACACATTGTACCTTACTTCTTAAATCAAGCTTCTAAAGCTTCCCACTTCGATAGCTTGATATCTCCAGTATAAATCAGCAGCGATTTTCAAAAAAACTGGTATTCGTTAGGATTTTTAAAATATATTGTAAGGTGAGTGGAATATACATTGCTTTTTGAATTTATTCAATTATATATTTATTCTGAAAAGCATTCAGCTTATTGACTTTTTTTTGTTTACTGAGGGACAAGTAACGAGATAACGAGTAAAAAATGTTCAATTTCCTAAAAAAAAAATAAAATAGTTTGGATCGTTCTTAAAAAACTTATCTTTATTTAATGTCGCCGAAAATAGAATGAAACATATAGTATATGGAGAAACCAGAAAGATTGAGATAAAGAAAGGAGTTTGGCTATCAGATAAATGATTTATTGGAGATCGCATGTTGTGCGGACTTGTAGCAGCTCTATAATCATCAGCAATACACTACATATTGTTGCTATCATCACAACTGTTTGAAAAAAAAAAAACCTATAACGTCTGATTTAAGCACCTATAACGTTTACTATAAAGATATTGAATTTATGTATACCATTTTTGTAACTTCATTATTCCGAATTATAATTTTTCATTCTATAAATAACCGTTTATTATTTTCTGTGCATTTTATTCAATTGTACCTTTTTATCTCAATTTTTCAGAGTTATACAGAAATATGCATAAATTCAAAGCATAATCATGCTTCATTCTTTAGTTAAAATGATTGACCGATCAATAAAATTGGATCGGTTTAAAATTTACAAAATATTATTACATTATAGTTTACCCTTTGAAAACATTGAACATGATGAACTACTATTTCGGTTATCCTTCGAAAGTAGGTAATTCAAGTAGGTAGGCAATAAGAAGGTTGAATCTCTAAGGCAGAAGATTAACAATGTTGGGAATGCATTTCACATTATTGAAACACATATGAATGGATATATAATAAATATATACTATGATAATTACAGTAATTGTGTTTATATATATATACATAAATTTATCAATTAGCCCGTATATATAAAGGTTTTCGAAGATTATTTTCAAAATAGCTACAATTAATTACTAGCCGAAGGTAGTATAATTTTCCAGAAGGAAAAATGTATAGCATGATTGATATCTCTTCATCCTACACTATATATTGAAAGAATAAAGATATACTCGTAGCTTAATGTCTTAATATGGCTAACCTGGCCCCTTAAGGATATAAGTACGCTGATTAAGGTTATATTTATTAACTAAAATTAACAGTAATTTTTTTTCCAATTAGAAAATGTTATATGAGAAAGGGAATATCTTTCTAATATAACATTCTTTTAAAATGTTTGTCTACATAAAATTTAAAATAAAAGAAAATTGTATAAAGAAAACATAACTCCATATGTGTATAAAATATTGATGATTTTGGCTTTACTTCTGTAAACAACATGATTAAATGGGAAATACTCAAACATAGGAAAATACCTAATGGACATTAGAAGCATTGGTGCCTTGAGTGGTTTTAGTTGAAGACAATTCAGGAGTCAAGATTGTCGAGAGCTCTTCAAAGTTGGCCAACTTATGATTTAGCGAAAAGTCAAGTGATTTGTCTTTGTTAGTGACAAATTAAATTCATTACTTTCCTTACTAACAGTTTTTTTCTTTTCTAATTATTTTAGAGTAACATATATTAAATAATTATTTATAACGGTTAATATTTTTTCCTCGTCATGGTATATATTGAATATGATTTTTTAATATAATTTAAAATTGACTGCTAGTCAAGGAAACAAAACTTATGCAATGAACGCAAGTCGTGGACACCGTCATCTGATAAAGAAACACGAAAGGCCTCTAACCATTCTTTGGCCTCCTAGAAATACTCTAATAAATATATGAAGTTGAATTACAATTTGCATTATATATGAGTATATTATTTAAAGGAAATATATGCAGAAATACAAGTACCAGCCAAAAGAAATGAAGAAATATGTAAGAATGACTTTTGTAGGAAGTACAGGAAAACCTTGACTGTTATCCTTTGAATTTCTCAATCTATTCAAATGACGGTTTTTCTTTTGAATCTAATTACACTCTCTTATATGTGATGACTTTTTACTGTTTTTTCTGTAAAATTTGACATGAAATGTGTTTACGAAATCTATGTTATCTCAGTGACGTTTTACATCGGTAAAGCTATATATTTTTAAAACAAAAGAAAATTTATTCAGAATAATAAAAGTTTTTATGTTAAAATTTTTATTATTTATATTTAATATGAATCAACTGTAGAAAATGTGGTACACATCTGATCACTATTTAATACAACGGGGAGTTTATTACTTATTATTTTGTATACAGAAAGAAAGGATTTTTCCGCCACACAACGTTAAGAGATGTTTTTATACGCCATTCATACGTTTTTAAACATAATCATCCGACATAACTGAAAAATTAATTTTTTTATATTAATTACTTAGTTAGGATATTGAACAAGCTAAAATTATTTAAGGTTCATAAAGGACATTTTTGAGGCTTTCTGAAGTGCCTTAGTAACCGGTTTAGAGCCATAAGTCCTGACCAGGACATTGAATTACATGATACGAGTCTTTGAATTTTCTCACTAAATTTCAAATGAACCTTAGTAACGGTTACATTATATTTTTTTGTTTGTTTATTGATCAAAGAATTTACCGATCATTGAGTCAGCTAAACGAAGGCAAAAGACAAAAATAAAATATAAGTAAACAGAAACGGAAAATAAAATATTGAAAATAATATTTAGAGAGGAATTATTATATTAATCAATTTTAGTTATGTGTTTACTTGTTGACACTATCCAGACGGAAATTGGAACAACTCAAGCCAAACTGTCAAAGGTAGTTAAGATTCGCTCCAAAATCCGATATTGCCATTTTGTAAGTATTGGGTTGTGACTCTGGAAAGCTGTTCCTTCTAGGCACCTAGGGAGGGCGCCACCATAAAATCACTGACATTAGATATTTGGAAATACCGACTTCAGAAGGTGCAAACTTTGACATAAAGAAACTATCTTAATTTTTATTTCATATGTTTGTGAATAAATAATAGGTGATAATTGTTTTCGTTTACTTGGCATATTGACTTTATAACGCCTATAGATATAAGTACACTGATAACCTGTTTGATTCATAAACATGCACCCTGACCTTTCGGACAATAATATCACAGTACATTGATAACCATATTGAATCACTTTTTCCGTTAGAACACTGAAGCCAAGCAATATTGGGAATAGTTAACATTTGGGCTGGAGGCTCAAGTGATATTACCTCCTCCAGTAATGTGGTTTACCCATCTTTGAAGTGCATTATAAATAAAGAAGTTTGCCTTAATTTTACCCCTAGTATAACCTAAAAGACGGGTATTTATAAAGGTGGGTTTCGGAATAAAAACTAGGGCTTTGGAGTCGGAGTCAAGTCTAATTTATAGATTAAATGTGTGGGAGATGGTAAATTCCATCAACTCCGACTTATCAAAAAAATTATAAAAAAACGCAGGCATCTAATGTATTGTGTCACTCTGACTTAGCTGGTTTAGGGTTAGCTTTACAACAAAAAAAAAGTTGCCTCTGAATTTCTGTCATTGTATTTGAATACAACTGCGCACCGTACTTGAACATTATGATTGCTTTGGTTGCAGAGATATGATGTAAAAAACCAATTTTACAAAAGAGAGAGGTAAGGGAATGTATGATTTGTCTTTTTCATTTTCAATCTTGTTATGCTTACTATGCTGCAATAATGATTACGGAAATTATATTATTATAATTTTATGTTATAAACAGTAATCCTATGTTTCTTGATAATTTTTTTCTTGTTGTTGATTTATAACATGGCACATGAAAATGGTATATGCATAAATATCAGTTATGTGTTATTAGTTAGTCGTCTTCAGTACTTTCAAATATCTCAGAGTCGGAGTCGGATATTAAGAGTCTGGACGCACCAGCCCTGATGAAAACCAGTTCCGTCAAATGTGTTTTTTTCTTAATGTAACAATAGATATAACAAGGTTTACTTAACCAACTTCAATAATGGCGGCGTTATTTATTAGTTACCCACTAATAACATAGATTTATAATAAATAATTTGCTGTTTACCAGCATTATTATTTGTTCTCTTGATAGATATTCTAGCCAGAACATAGTATAAACTAGATTGCTCCAGAATTGAAACAATAACATTATTTTAATAAGTTTTTTTTAAATACAAGTGTTCTTTTTTTTATTTTTTTGTATTTTAAAATATCTGACTTAAATATTAGAGAAATCAATTATCTTAGAAATAAACTGCCAAATAAGACGATATATAATTCACACCAATAGACTAAAGGTGATCAATGATTATACGTGTGGATTAAAAAAAAAATTTTAACAGTGCTTACATTTTTGATTGATAATAACCGATTCATTGTTAAGAAGAGTGAATCGTTTTAGGTCATTTAGACTTGAATGAAGGTTTCATTTGTGAAAACTTCAAAAAAAAAGTATGACATTTTTTACATAGAATGTTGTAATTATTATTATTAAATGTAAGAATTTATTTTAAAAATAATTTTTTTATGGGAAATAATAGGTTGGAAACTAAGTTTTACTATTTCAGAAGTCTGACTGTTCTACATAGCAATGTTATATATGTTTTATCACGAATATTGCTAAGATTGCTGTTGAAAAAATATATTACGATCAAGTGTTTAAATTAACATTTCATCCACTGTTTTAATGAGACTAAAGTTATTCAGGAGAAGGGTGTATGGAGGTATAAAATTTGTGAATGCATGCGTGAAATTGAGTAACAAGCGAGTATGAAAGAGGCATCTGGTGGTTGACTTGAAATATTAAGTGCTCAATCTTTAGAGGAATAGGCATACAAGACGTGAGGAGGCAAGTGGTAGGTTGCACATTAAACTTGAATTGCCACTGTCGGCCTGCTAAATCACTCCCGTCCCATTAATAGTGCACTGAGCCGTCTCCTGTATTCAGTTGACGTTGTCCACCACGCTCACAAACTCACAGATCACCTCAACTTCTTGTACAACTTACTTTCTCGTATCAACTTCTTGAACAGTACAAGTCACAATGTCATTGCTTTTAATATTGCAATCAAATTATCTATGACAGTAGAAATGTTACTGATTAGGCATGATAAAAGAAAGAGAAACGAGAAAAAGAACGAAAGAGCGCGAAAAAAAGGAGTTTTTCCTATAAATAAAATGCTGATTACTCATACAGAGATATTTTTGAGAATTTTGTTAGAATCAATAACAGACAAGTTGGATTCCAGGTGTTATTAAATAATGAACTCTGTTTAGGACTACAATAAGTTATTAAAGGTGGGTGGTCTGCGGTCAACGTCAGACAAATTATTACACAAACTTACTTTGGACATCAATGAGTAGTAAGTCATTAAATTATCACTTACAGAATAGTTACTTTCAAAGTGATATTAAAGAAAAGAGCTTTTATATCAGTGTTGCATTCAGTACTACATTTAAAAACCCAGAAATCAGTGTCGAAGAGGATTAAATAACTCATTTTCTAAATGTACGAGTTTTTCATTTTGATAACTGAGAAAACTTTTTTAAAAACTCATGTAAACTACATAGAAAAAAAAACTGTGTAAAGTTGGTTTTACTATAGACAAATTCCAAGGTAATAATGTTTATTCATATAAATAATATAACATATATATTTCCCATGTTATTATAATTAATTTATATATTGATGAAATCATGAAGATGTCTAAAAATATAGACAAAACGTTAGCTTAAAGGTTTATTAATGTTTGACACTATAGCGAACCTATATAAAGAAAGGAAAATAATGTTGAATATATGTGGTCGAGATTAGAAAACATGGAATTATATATATTTATAATCTTGAGGGACGACGGAATGAAGAATATAAATGTATATATTTTTCTAATTTTCTCTCCTACTATTATCCTGTGAAGGAGTAGTTGAAGCAAGCATGCCAGATAAGGAGTGGTTGATATGTACGAGTACTGCTACATGTGTGACTGGTTAAAAAAAAGAACATTAAGGGAAACAGCATAGAAAACATAGTTGTGTGGAACAAATGCTGTTAGAAGACAAGAAGACTGCAGTGCTTTGTTTCAGCATATAAGAAATATAAATCATGTAGTAAAATGGGAAGATGCTAAGGAACTGATTTCTCCGTCTTCAGATCTTGAAAGTAACGAGCTGAAAGTGCTTTGATCAAAAATAATTTTGAAACCCCCAAAAACAGTAGAACGGGCCTCTTTAAGTTGGATAAATGTTTGATTGAAGGTATTATTAAGAAAAACTGGACCACTTTGTAAAGTGTAATTAAATAGTATGAACTATAATCAAACTGGTGATTCTTCCTCTGTATCCTAAGGCTTTCTTTCTTTTGTATGTGTGCATGCTAATAATTTATTCTGTTCTATATTTTCTTTATGTTTGTTTTTCTAATTGTTCTTCTTTCAATTATCTGTCCTCAGTTTACTTATTTTATGATCCTGTAACCTCTTTTGTATTTAGTTTGTAGTTTCCGTCTGATAGCACACTGTGAAAGGTCTCAAAGCATATTTTATCTTGTTTTTATTTTTTCTTCTGACTTTTTGTTTAATATATATATATATGTTTGTGTTTTTGTATGTGTGTGTGCTTCTCATGAAGTGTTGGGAATTGAAACTGCTTAATTTCAGTAGAGTGCAATGTTAATTGTAGAATAACATCTTCATGGATACACAATCACTCTGAAAAATGGCCTTTGACAAATATTTTTTTATTTTTCCAATATTCTAAATTGAAAATTTTGCTATCCTCTCTGTATATATGTTATCACTTTTTAACTTTTGCATTATCTTGATACAGACACTACGTGAAAAATTATCCACATGGAAATTTTCAATACATAATTAATGATGACTAGATAGCTTGTAGTAGTAGTAGTAGTTTAGACGCAGAGAATACATTCCGTCAAAGAGAATAGTAAAGCCGTGCAAATGCGTCATTATACCACACAGGTGTCAAATACGTATATTAGACATAGGTTCTCAAATAGCATGATTCTCTTCTTAAACATTTATTTTTGATGCAGTAGCTTTATATTATTTTAGTTACTTTATTAATATTACACATAATTTTTTATATATTATTTTCAGACAAAGAACATATTATTTATAACACAGAAAAGATATTCAAGTAAATTTTAACGTAAATTTGATTCCTGAGTGATGTGTTATAGATGAGTGCATTCTATCATCAATATATATGTAGGCATGATGTATTGTTCTATTGAAGTAAAGATTGTTATGAATCCATTAGATAGATTACAAAGAATTTTATAGTAAATAATCTTTCAAGAGTTAAGCCTTTATAAGCCAAAGTACTTTGCAATTTTAAGGTAAAAGGAGCACAAAAAAACTTTCGTTTTCGCTATAACAGAAGTAGAGGTCAATACCTTTAAATGAGAGCTTTGATATCAATTGCTATAAATTAACAACTTTTTTTTGTTTCATGAAGGAAATAAATTGAAAAGAAAAGCAGCATTAGATCATAAATTAAAAAAAAACAGAAATAGTATAATGCTGGTTCAATAAAAACGCCTGCATCACTGACAGATGGATACCAACATGTCAACAAATCACAAAACCAGTTTTGCACTCTTACATTTTGTTCTCAATATTTATATCTTAGATGATATAAAAAGAAAAATTATTCGCGTAAAAAAATTGCAAAAAATATAATTTGTAACTAAGCAGTACTATTTAATGTTCTCTAAAGTAATTTGTTTTTAAAATATTTTTATTCACGTGATATTTGAACAAGTAATGGGTTACTTGCCGTTGCGTCTGTAGCTTGCTTGGTCACCCACTCTCTTTTTTCTTGAAGACGGATTGCCCAAAAATTTGAGTTTGTGTGTTTCTTTACTCTCTGTGTTACTCCTCTTCGATTTTGAACTCCTATTATGTCTAGTTTGGATAGTCTTTATGATTTTATGGTGAATATATTTTTATTGATATAAATCAATATTTCTATCTTTTTAATATAAAATTACTTAATTTAAATAGCAATACTAATAAAACACAATTATGATTTTCAATGTTTCTTGGAGTATGTGGAAACATTTTGAATGAAAATGCATTACTTGTATGTCTGATTGGGTTGTGTTAGAATTTGGTTCAGTAGGTAATTAAAAACTGTTTAGGCACAATATAGACAGATATGCCAGTCAAGAAAAGATAAAGTAATTATCCAGCAGCGGTCACCAGTTCTCGCAAAGAAGAACCGAAAGAAATCAACATTAATTAGTAACCTTCAAAGTATTTAAAAAAGTTTTCACTTCTTCCGAACCTTTAAGAAAGGATTATTGAATATTTTTACGCGGTAATGAGCAATATTTTGGAAGATATTAAAAAAAAGGAGCTTCTACAACGAATTTTGATTATTCCTAAAATTATTCAGCCTCTTTTAATATTCATAACTCTAATGGACTTTAAAATTCGGAAGAAAAGTTTTACCAGACTTAATTGTATTTCTTGTCTCAATACAACTATTTAAATAAGTTTAAGTATCCTCCCTTTCTGAAGTGAAATTTATCAAAAGAATTTTAAACATTCTATAAAATAGTTTCTTTGATTATAAACTTAAAAAATTAAAAATTATAATATATTAAAACATAGAATAATTTGTTTGGAAACTATTTCATGATTTAATTGATGAATTGCCTAATTATCTAGATGACAACCACGTGACAGATTTTCCCGTACACTTAACTTTTTTGAGATAAACGAAATTAATACAGAATTAAAATTATCGACCTACACGCGGAAACACAACGACAGGAAACATTTGTGATTGTCAGTTGTGAACTGTATATATTTATATATATATATACTTATCATTGCTATATGGAGTAGAGCCGGATACTAATTACTAATAATAATTTTACACGAATTAATCAATCAGGAATAAATAAAGAAGCTTACATCCATTAAACTTAAACAAAATACTTTAATTATTCTCAAGATTAGATTAATGGTTCTAGTACATCATTATTATTCGTAATTATTAACATAACTTCTTTAATGCTTAAAGCAAGTAAACCAATTATATATGAAACGTTAATAACTATTGATAAACTAAAGTTTTGTTAAAGTTAATAAGAAACCCATATAAATTACAATAATTGTCTTTAATACAATCTGAAAACAACAATAACATTTCTGGACCTGGTTATTTCCAATTGAACAAGCATGTGAAGATATTATCATAATAGAATAACCTACCTGCGGCTGTCATTACAACTTAAAGTCAAATGTAAA
The DNA here is from genome assembly GCA_026182355.1 of Hermatobates lingyangjiaoensis. Taxonomy (NCBI): domain Eukaryota; kingdom Metazoa; phylum Arthropoda; class Insecta; order Hemiptera; family Hermatobatidae; genus Hermatobates; species Hermatobates lingyangjiaoensis. The sequence continues at coordinate 3,192,953 of JAPFBL010000187.1, read as the reverse complement.
CATTATACAGTATATACAGCAAACATATCTATTATAATATTGTTTGCGATATTACCTGAACTACAACTCTGATTTAATTGATGAATGCCTAATTATCTAGATGACAACCACGTGACAGATTTTCCCGTTACACTTAACTTTTTTGAGATAAACGAAATACAGAATTAAAATTATAGATACGCAAAAGATATAACTAACACTGATTATAAATTGCACACATTGTCTAATACAATTGCTACTGATAGATTAGTTTAAAAAAAAAAAAAGAAATTTTCTAAACAGTACATTAAAAATGTTGAAAGAAGTCTAAGCTCATTAAATGTGAATGTCTTATGTTAAATATAATTAACGAATTTTAAACCCACAAATCGTTTCAATTGGAGCCATTAGTTGAAGAGGCTAAGCCATACCACATTATATTTCATTCAATATTTTCAATTTGAAGACTTCACACATTTTTAAATGTTTAATTAAAATTATATCACCTGTATATATAACCTTAAACACTTTACATAAACCTTCCTGGGATACGTCTTATGATTTCCTAAATTTTCACGGCGATTGATTATATGTCATTTAAAATATAAGTACAACCAAACAGACAGACATACAGTCAATAAGTATATAATAAATTAAAACCTCTACCATTCCTTACAAACCAATTCGCTGATAGTTTAAGTTTGTTAGTTGATTGTTGAAATTGTAAAATAATCTATTTATTGGGCAGATTTAATTTACATTTGTAAACGTTATTTTTAACTAAACTTACTTATGCAATGATTAAGAATTTACATATTACTAATAATTAAATATTTTAAACAAACGAATTAATCAATCAGGAATAAATAAAGAAGCCTTACATCCATTAAACTTAAACAAAATACTTTAATTATTCTTTCAAGATTAGAATTAATGGTTCTAGTACTATCATTATTATTCGTAATTATTTAACGCATAACTTTCTTTAATGCTTAAAGCAAGTTAAACCAATTATATATGAAACGTTAATTGTAAACTATTGATAATAACTAAAGTTTTGTTAAAGTTAATAAGAAACCCATATAAAATTACAATAATTGTCTTTAATATCAATCTGAAAACAACAATAACATTTCTGGTACCTGGTTATTTCCAATTGAACAAAGCATGTGAAGATATTATCATAAAGAATAACCTACCTGCGGCTGTCATTACCAATTAAAGTCAAAATGTAAACAAACAGGTTATACAGCAAACCTTATCTATTATAATATTTTTGCGATATTACCTGAACTACAACTCTGATTTTTAAAACACTTTACATAAACCTTCCTGGGGATATACCTTATGATTTCCTAAATTTTCACGGCGATTGATTGTATGGTTATTGAATCTATCGAGTACAAACAAACAGACAGACATACATTCATTTATATATATATATAAGATTAAAATCCTCCTTCTACCAATTCCTTGCAAACCCAATTACGACTCTTAGTTTAAGTTTGTTAGTTGACTTGTTTGAAATTGTATAAATTTAATTCTATTTATTTGGGCAGATTTACAATCATACAAACAATAAACGTCATTTGTTTATCTTAACTAACTGAAGCAATGATTAAAAAATTTTATAACATTGTTTACCAATAAACAAAAATAACTACTTACTTTAATTATTTACTGCAGTAACTTAAAATATAACAAAAAGATATAAAAAGTTTTGATTCTGATTCTTCTATCTTAAACTTAATGAATAGAATATTTCTTCATCTACAATATTCTTGAACTAATATCAATCGGATTTTTTTTTGTTTTTAGAAAATCATGTAGAATTGTTAAGTACAAATAGTTTTATTGTGTCATAGGCTCTCTATACAAACAATGAAGAACTGAAATCAAATGTGACATAGAACTCTGATTTAAAACGCAAGCTTTGGGGAGTATTATGAAAATAAGAAAGTGGATTGCAAACCTTTTTTGCTATTCATAATATTATGTCATTTTGAATTTTGTAAAAGGCTTTAATTTTTTTGAAATTCAATAATAGGATTATAGTTTTTTCAGTTAAGGATTTAAGTCCCTGACATAAAATACAGTTTTAATTTCAAATTGCTTTATCAATAATAGTAGTACTAAATAATTCATAAATGATTTCGTTATCATTCTCGTTAGTTTCATTAGGGTTTATAAGATTAGTTTGAGAAGTTGAAAAGTATAAAAAACATTTGTAGATAATCCTCTGATTTACTGTAAAGAACTGTATAATCAAACCTCCTAAGGAATGTGGCGTATCTAAGAAGATCCGCAGAGGGGATCTAAGATCTCATCATTATCTAAGAAGATCTCATTTTGGAAAAAAAGTATATTCAGAAAGTGGTTATTAATATTTAAAATAAAATTGTGTCCACATTCACAAATGGTTATAAGAAATATGGGTAGTGCTGTATATTGCTCGTGCTTTATGCTTAAGAGTAATTTGCTTAGTATAGTTAAAGGAGTGATATGCAAGGGAATTTATATTTTCTGATCATATATTTGATGAGACAGTACATTACTTATACTTATAGTAGAGTGATCACAAAATACAAGTAAGATGTATTTAAAATGGGATTCACATTGGGCACTACATTCAAAATTCATTATTGTTTCTTAAGCGGAGACAGAGAGGATGATCGAACATTTACTGTTCTTCTTTAGGTTTACATATCTATGAGTTTAAATGTAAGCTTGAAGAAGAACACTAAGTGTTCGAAATGCATTATTAGTTCTGATATTAAACTATAATATCAGAGTTTAATATCTCCCCCACACATTTTTTTTAAGACTTAATTTTTGAAATTTCCCATCATGAGTATATACCACACTAAACAAATTGCACAAGTAATGCATATGATGTATTTTTATTTAAACCTATGTTGACTAAATTATGCAGGCATAAGGTAATGTAAATCATATAAGTTATCTTTTGAAAAAAAATTACATAAATTTGACTGATCATATTTCCTTCTACTTGTTAATTTGGAAGGCAGTAAGAGTGAGAGCTGCCCAGTCCTTTTAGCCTCTGGAGACCTCAATTTTCAGGTCTTGTGCAACATGTTTATCACTTCCTTAATTCCTGTCAAACTCTTCCTTCAGTCTTAATTGCTTTTAATTTATCAAAAATTCACTATTTATTACTTTATTTTAATATAAGGGTTGTGTTTATTTTATTATGTTTCAGTCATTTATCATCTTCGCTTTCTTTTTCTAATTATATCTGCGACAGAAATGTATTAATTAAATAAAAACTTTCTATTTAAATTTAGTTTTATTAAAATAAATTGTACGCTGATATTCTTGTGATAGTTTTTTGTTTGAAAGGTAATTGAATTCAGAAAGCAATAACTACAGTTTTACAAACCACATTTGAAGATAGCACTTGCAATCAGACTCATCAAAAATAAAAGATACTTAACAATTTACCAAGAATTATATTAAAACAACTTGTAGATTGTTTAAGAAAGTTATCAATATATTTTTCAACCAATCAAAACGTCCATACAGACCAAAAAAGACAAAAAAATATATTCAAAGATCAATTCAAGACATCGTTATAATGTATACATCTAAGTTAATGCTTACGTATTTTTCTGACCAATTTCAAAATGTATTGATAATCCTTACATTTCCAGTTATCATAAAAATATGTAATATCTTGATATGGATGAATTTAGCACACCTCAGAGAGAGAGAGAGAGAGAGAGAGGAAAAGAGAGAGAGAGAGAGAGAGAGAGGAAGAGAGAGAGAGAGAGAGAGAGAGAGAGAAAGAGAAAGAGGGATATATTAAATAAATCACTATATCTCTTGTAGTGTTGTAATTGTGATAAGAAATTATCCTCAAAATTGCTTGTTACACAAGTAAGTTGGTTTTTTAAGAAATGAGGATTTAAATTTATACAGATTTTACAGTTTAGAATTAAAATTCTAAAGTAGTTTAGCAGTTTAACTCTCTCCATTTGTTTGCAGTTTTTTAAGTACTCAATCATTTATATTTGGTAATATTGACGTCAATAAATGGGAATTGGTTACAGGATTAATTTATCACTCAAAATAGAACTAAATTGTGAAGCATCATCATCAAAAAATGACACAGTGAACTAAATATAAATATAGTTCAGTTAAATGGATTTGAATTCAATAATCTAGGTATTATGCAATATACAACCAAAGACCATCAAGTGATAGGTAGAGTTAAGTGTAATTTTCTATCGAAGGTGTGCGATATTGCAAAAAATTCTGCATCTTAAGAAAAAAAAAAGCAATAATAGGCCACGTAATAGGCCAATTTTCTGATGGTTTAAATTTTAAAATAACAATAGTTATAGCTGGTATTCATTTTGGAAATAATAGGCTATCTGATGTTTTAGTGGTAAAAAGTAATTCAGTTGGTTCTCAGTAAAATGATGGGTTAAATCACTAATATTAGAGCTATCTATTCACGTTCAAGCTGTCTTAGTATGCAGTCAAAAAGTTTAGATAAGTTTTCTATCATAACGGATAAAGTATGAGAAATTATAGTTTTACAAAAAGAAATTTAGTAATGGAAACCATTACATTTACTAGCGATTGGTAACGTTCACATATGCATGTATATTAATAATAACAATAGAATAGGCACACTAAGAGCGACTGGAAACACAAATAATTATATGATATATGGATATGTTAAATTAAAACATAATTAACTATTACGAAGCAGGCTAAACTAATGTCCTTGAAACAATTCAGCATCCAGGCTCTATTTTACAAGAAAAAAAATATTATTGTTATCATTTTAACTAAAACAAAAAAAAGGGGGAATACTTTGCAGTTATAAAGCCAAGTCAGAAAAGTGGTATGCTAGTATATTGATCCGAATATTCAAAATCAAAATCTAATATCATTACCGAAATGATTGCTATAGTTCCTTCGGACCGGAGTGCACAAAGGTCAAGTCTTTCCTATTTTCCTTTTTTTCTGTTCAGAAACAACTTTAACTTATTATTTACTTTATGAACTGTATTATTGTACTTAGAGAAGTTTTACTCAATTATTGGTTGTAGCTATTATTTTCCAAAAATTCCTTACCTTTTTAATACCATTATCTGGCATTAACATAAAAGGAAGAAGTCTTTTTGGCTGGATTTTAACCCAAACTTTTCTCCTTTATCCATCTTTCAGGAATATATAGAACATGGCTAATAAACTCAAAGGCAGTACTACAAAGAACTCCTCTCTTTACATTGACCAAGTTATGCGCCTGACTTTACTTATAATAACCTTAATTATTTTGAGTATCTAGTAGGTCTCAACACAACACAACACCACAACACCACAACAATACAAATAATAGAACACCTCTCTAATAGTCTATTAACGAAATATCAGTTGGCACTGACGAGGACCGCTGGTTACGGTTAAAAGATCTTTGTCTTTTTTTTTTCTATTTCATATTGTGGTTTTACCATTGATTGTTATATCACGTGTGTATATGAAATCTTGTATATATATATATATATATATATTATATATATATAATAAACTCTTCTGCCCTTTTTCCTGGTGACGATAAGACCAAAACAGTAAAGTGAGTTTTTTTGTTGTTTCTCTGTGTTTTTTCTTTTAATGCTTTGATATATATATATATCTATACGAGTGTGTGTGTGGTGTGTGTGTGGTGTGTGTGTGTGTGTGGGCCCGTTCGCGTGTTTTTGTTTTTATGAATATGCTAAGAAGAATGTAATGTACTGTAGGCGTACGAGCAGACAGTTTGAATCTTGTCACTTATTATATAACTATTATATAATAATTATGTACTACTATGGACATAACTTAAAATAAAACGAAAAATTGTTTTATAAAAGCTTTATTTTTAATCTTTATAAATTTCACTGTTCATGCTTTGTTCAAAACACAGTATAACTGGAATTTAATAGATAATAGCATATCAATCGTTTATTAAGCAAAAGAAGTTAAAAAGCTTTCTACAAAATATCCTCGTTAATGCGACTCGTGGCTCGGATCGGATATTTCAATTCCCTTCAAACTCTCTCTAAACAATTCATTCCCTCCAGTTTTCCTTACTTTTTTCCCTCTCTTCTGGGATTTTCACATTTCCGTTAAATCCCTCTTGCTAAGTTTGAACGACCTGTTTTTTTTTATATCTAACTTGAATCTTTTCATCCAGGAATAATAATGGGAAGGTGAGATCCTTAAAGAATCTAAGTTGAAGAAAAGTTTGTAAGTTCAAGGCTTAAGCCCTAAGTCACTAGGTGAAATATGCAATATATATAATAACTTATGAGACCATTATCTGAGTTTTTATAAATTTCACTTCACTTACATCTCGTTAATTTTGTTACTTTAAAATATGTTAATTTAATGTTAATAATTTTTTAATGTTTATTTTTAATATTCTTTTAAGACTTCAGGTATACTATAAAAACTAAAGCAAGTTACTCGATTCAAGTTTTTGAAAGCTATGATTATAATTTTTATCTAACATTTTGAATTTAATCTCTTGACTAAAATAGACGGAAAAACAACCATATATCACCAAATAATATTAACTGTTTAAATCCTTACAACAATATATTATAGTTATTAACATAAATGTAACAATAATTCAAATTAAATGAGAATATGTATTGGACTAAATTAAAAATTGGAGGTAATTATACATTTCATTAATTATTTTAGAGCATTAAAAGTAATTAGAGAAAGTTATATGTTTGAAAATATCCTTTGGATTTGAAAATTTATACTTTGCTACATTATTAGGTAGAAAAGCAATAAAGAGTTAGCTTGGCCAGAATCATGTTGATTACTTGGTGTATATAGATCTTGTGATAAATTTAATTGAGATGATCTTTGAAAGCAGTGGTGAACACATGGATTTTACAATGCTTCTGAATACCTGTGAATTAATTAAAATGTATCAAGGAACATTAGCTACAGTTTGAATCTTAGAACTAATAAATGAAATAGTTTATCGTGAAGTTTAACACGAAACTGTAATCAATAAATTAGATTTATAATACTCATTGATATACGATTAATAAAATTAATAAATATAATGAAAGAAATGAATAAGGTTATCTGGTTGTCAGCTAGACTTTGAATTTAGATAGATGATACAAAAAATAAAACAACGATTACTAGAAAAGAGCACATAAAACAACACACAACTCACTTCATTATTTCCTTGCAGTTTGCCAGTCGAGCGAAACTCCTCTACTTCTTCTCCTTCTCATCATAACGACAAGGACAGAATATTGAAGCGAGTTGTGTGTTCGAGTATATTCTTTCTTTGTAATCATTTGATATGTTCTCCTAAGGGATAGTCTTATGTTTTATAAAAAAAGTAATTAACAGCCTATATAGTATTTATTTTAATTTTTGTTTAAGTTATTTACGAGGTGTGTAAATAAAGTAGTGAGACTGATTTTTTTTAAATTTTCTATTCAAATATAATTACAATGTGATATTGTCACCTTCAAAATAGTTCCCTTCGGAAGCCACACAGCGATGGAGACGGTCCTTCCAATCATTGTAGCATTGCTGGAACTCGGATTCTGGAATGGCCTTCAGCTGGTCGGTTACAGCAGTTTGTATGTTTTGTAGTGTCCCGAAATGAGTTCCCTTGAGGTGATTTTTCAATCTCGGGAAGAGGAAAAAGTCACAAGGACTCAAGTCTGGTGAATAAGGAGGCTGAGGAGCAACAGGAATGTTTTTACTGGCCAAAAACTCGTTTATTGAGATGGCAGTGTGACAGGGCGCGTTGTCGTGATGCAACACCCACTTGTCTTTGATGTTTGGCCGCACATGAAGGACTCTTTTTCGAAGTCTTTCAAGGACCTCACGGTAGAAGTGCTGATTAACCGTTTGGCCTTGTGGCACAAACTCTTTGTGGATGATTCCGCTTGTGGAAGGCCTTCCGCTTCGTGGTTCATCTTCAATCGACTCTCTTCCTTCTGAAAATTCCTTAAACCACCGAAAAACCTGTGCCCTTGATAAAACACGTTCTCCATAGGCCTCCTGAAGTTTTTCAAAAGTTTCGGTTGCATTATGTCCAAGTCTGAAGCAAAATTTGATTGCACACCGCTGCTCAACTTTGAGGTCACTCATTTTTAAAACGCTCAAGAAAAAACCATTTCACGAAAACCAACGCTACGGACAAACAAATGACTGTGGCGAGTTCAGATTCATACTGGAGGCGCATCACACGTGCACCTGACGCTACTCAAGGCCACGCGTCTCCAGCGTTGCCAGATCGAAAGCGACGTTGCCAGTCTCACTACTTTATTTACACACCTCGTATATCTCCTTTTATTTTAAATTTTGTGAGTAATATGTAATTATTTTGTAATTAATATCTTAAATATGTGTCAGTACAATGCATAATTAATTATTATTTTATTTAAAACAAATTACATTGGTTAGATTAGTTATAATAAATTATCTGATTTAATAGTTTTAAAGTAAACCATTCTGGCAAGTGATTAGAAGTGTAACTTAACACCGTTTTCTGTTAGTGTTGCATTGTTATGTGTAGGCCAAAATTATAATAATTTTATGATAGATTAATCATATAAATGCATAAGAAATCAACAATTTAAAACCTCCAAACTACTCAGAAGAGCAATAACATTAATGCTTTTCGATGATGTATTTTTCTCATTTTATTCTATTACGCAAAAGAAAAAAAAAAAAGAGAATGCTATGTACAATATGGAACAGATATCTGACAAATTTCATACATTTTTACTAAGGACCCAACTATTATAGTGATTATAAAATTTTAGATACAAAGTGTACACAAAAAACTGACTTTATTTACATCAAAAATTGACCAAGAGGATCTCAAAAGGTGAGATACGTGAAAATTTTGAAGTATATTCTTTATTTATTATAAACTAAAACATAATTGCAAAATGTCGCTAGTAAGTGAAAGATTAGATAAAGTCGTACTTTTGTGAATTCGATAGTTTTAATTTCTGTGAATCTTTTATGATATATTAGTATGCTGTCATATAACGTATAGAGTTTACACAGAGAAGGGACCATTTTATGTTTCGTTCAGTGGAGTAGTGAAAGCCTCCGAATATATTCTTAGCATCATGTCTACGTATACTCGGTTCTTAGTGTCTAAGACAGTACAAGACCCACAGGATAGTGCAAGGTTTGCACAGTATCATTGAATGTATTATTACTTCAGAGTAGAGGGTAAATACATGAAAATAATTAGAGCTTGAAAGTATTTAACGAGGCATGGTAGTTATGAAATGTACAATTATAACTTCTATATACCGTAATAAAGGTATACAAGACGAAATAACTTTTCTGTTGAAGAACTAACAATATTTTATATTGTCAATTAACAGTGCTTTCATCAAAATAAAATGTTGAGAAAAATGTAATTATAAAACTGGTAGCACGGATAAACCTCTTTGACTTATGATCTTCCATTTCTAAGTTTTACATTAATATTCAAACATAAAAAAAATGTGAGTACGATTAATATGTTTTTGTCATTATTTTTCTTGCAATTTCAATTTTTACAATATCCCCATTGATTTAGGATATATGTTGTTTAGTGTGAATTGAGTCAAATTACCCTAAACTATCGAATATTCGTAGAAATAGAGAGGGGCACAATATATATATATATATATATATATATATATATATATAGAAAATTGTCACAATAACACGTGATATAAATATTCAGGTAACTCACCACAAATTAGAGAAGATAGTCGCTCTAAGGCCTTTCGTTTTCACGTCGTCAGAGAGCAAGTGAATACAAGTTGTAAGCAGGTTATGAATTTTGATTTAAAGAAGGAGTAAGATTGGCATCATTGACAGTATTTTTCCCTATAACTGTTGAAGTAGTCTTGATTTGTTTGATAATTCCTTCAATTAGAAATTCATCTAATTTAATAAGGCCTGGACTAGTGTTGACCAAGTTCTTAGAAAAGTCTTTTATGAGGGCGCTTTCAACAATGTTGAAAAAATCAATGGGGATATTGTAAAAATTGAAATTGCAAGAAAAATAATGACAAAAACATATTAATCGTACTCACATTTTTTTTATGTTTGAATATTAATGTAAAACTTAGAAATGGAAGATCATAAGTCAAAGAGGTTTATCCGTGCTACCAGTTTTATAATTACATTTTTCTCAACATTTTATTTTGATGAAAGCACTGTTAAATAATTTAATCATTGTTGAAAGCGCCCTCATAAAAGACTTTTCTAAGAACTTGGTCAACACTAGTCCAGGCCTTTTTAAATTAGATGAATTTCTAATTGAAGGAATTATCAAACAAATCAAGACTATTTCAACAGTTATAGGGAAAAATACTGTCAATGATGCCAATCTTACTCCTTCTTTAAATCAAAATTCATAACCTGCTTACAACTTGTATTCACTTGCTCTCTGACGACGTGAAAACGAAAGGCCTTAGAGCGACTATCTTCTCTAATTTGTGGTGAGTTACCTGAATATATATATATATATATATATATATATATATATATATATATATAACTGATATCTGATTATATTTACGATGGTTTTTGTCTGTTTTGATTCTCGAAGTTTACCATGAATATATGGGTGTTCAACATAACATCGTTTTTATATATACTCATTTTTTAATGTAAATAACATTGAATTTCTTGATTTAATTATATTTATTCTTGTAGTGATCTACGGTCTCCTCCTCCTCATTTTTAATGTATGACTTCACCCATACCAACCGTACCTCATGAGTTTTCTTGCCTGCAAGCTAAGACGCTTGACTTTTATAATAGATAACAGATTTTGTGCTACTAAAAGTGATGTATTATCAAATTATTCTTATTATTTAGCAGTATGTGAAATGTAATATTGTTATTTATCCGAATGATTTAACCATTACCTGTTCCTGTCACTTTCAGGACAAATATATCATCACAATCTGGATGAGAACATTACGCTGAGTGTTGTAAAAATAATGAACCTATAAGGTTGCGACGAGATTTGTACCAGAAAGGTTTACGCAAGTAAAGAGAGGGCAGGGCGTCAAGCGAATGGGTGAAGAGCTACGTGCTTGCTTTGCCGTGGTACAAATAATGGGGCAGAATTCAATCAGACCGTCACACAATGTGGAGAAACACTCAGGTGTTGCTCAGAACGCCCAATCTGTCAGTCCGCTTGAAAGTGGTTCTTTTAATACCTGTCTCCTTCATCTACAAATCCAGAACCTAAGTAGAAAATATTAGAAATGAAAGTTTAATGAACAAAAAAAAAAGAGTTTTGATTCCTGAATTATTCAATTTTTTTAATGAGTTATTAAATCTCAGTCATTTTTGTGAAAATGTTTAGAACCTCACATAACACATCTCCCACTGTTTGTATCGATAAGTGTAGACATCGTAACAGTCAACCGAGTCCTTTATTAATCTTCAGCCGTACATTGCTTCTTTCTCAACAATTATACTTACCGTAATCTTTAGAAAACTTGTTTACACATTACATTAAAGTATTATTTCCAATATATAAATTCAATTCTATAAATTACTTTAATGCTTAATATCTTTTAATATAACCAACGTACTTTTAAAACTTTCATTTAACGAATAATAAATTCTATAGTTCATTCAAAAACAGCAGTAATTCAGAAATAAGAAGATATATTTAAGCTTATTTTTCTAATCAAGTCAAGCATTACAATGTTATTATATTTCATTTCCAAATGTTTATCAGCATGTTCAAAGTTTATCTACTGTTTAATAGAAATAGTTCACTGTTAAAGAATTTAATATGTTGGACTTTCAACGTTGTTAACTATAACTTTGATTAAAACCAGTGTTCTTTAGGATATCAAAAGCAAATTTTATATTAATTTGTCTAAAATGTATTTTGGTTTCAGTTAGAAGTATTTTAAATATGCATGCCAATTATATTTAGAGAGAGTGTTAACAAATTATTACTTAGCAATAAGTATTTATTCAATATTCAATTAAAAGTGTAGACTGGAAAGCTAATATGCTTCAATTGAAAAGTGTTTACAAATCAATAACTATACAATATAATATACAATATAAATACACAAATCAGTAGCAGTCAATTGGAAAGTAAAATGGAATTTCTAGATATAATTTGGTTCAAGTGAAAAATGAAACAGTATCATGATTGGCTTGTAAAACTATAAAGTAGAAATGGAAAATGATTTAACTTAAAGATGCAGTCCTCTAAAAAAGTAGGAAAAAGCTATAAATTACTTGAGATGACTGTGTAAATAAGTGCGTTTTAAAAAAATTTTAAAACTTTTCACTCTTGATTTTGACCCTTTTGACTCTGACGAAGACCGCTTGTCACGGTTGAAAGATCTTAACCTTTTTTTCCCATTTGATATAGTGGTTTGATCATTGATTGTTATTTCAAGTGTTTATGTGAAATTTTGTGTATATGTAGAGATAAGTACAGATATCCTAATTTTAGCTCTGACGATTCAAAGTTTGAATCTAAGTTGCGACCTTAAGTTCTTTTATGACAGAGATGGAAAATTATTTGTACAAACAAAACTAATATATATAAGTCCTAAATCAAAATTAACTCTCTAGCCCCTTAATAATGCAATTGTTATTTAAGTGTACAATAATAATAAGTGTTCTTATTTTTTACGATTTAAAGCACCTAAAATCATTAATAAAACAAGTACAAATGAGGAGCACTTTAATAAATTGAATCAAACAAGATATGGGTATGGATAATGAAGTAATTGTAAAGATATGTAAGTAAATAAGTGATTATTATACTGTAAGACACATCATGGTGTAGAGCATTGGGACGCTGAATCAAGCAGAGAACAGTAGGAGTTGAGAAAAATCTGTATTATGCGGGAAGTGGATAGCAGAAATATTGGAGCTATGTTTGATGTAGTTTGACAATAATTGTTATTAAGAAGATTTACATATTGATATTCAGTACTCAAAAGATGTGATAGAATCAATAGGAGAACATAATTTAATTGTTTTTGATAGACTTAAATCATTTTTTAAACAGAAGCTACCAGCTCATAGAAACTGTTGGATAATTAATTTAAAAATAGTTAAGTTATTTGTTAGCAGATGAGTATGTGAAAAAATCTAATGACTTCCATGCTTGATGTAATGAATTAATTAAAAGTTGAGAGTGAGATCTAGTGTTGAAGCAGTGTGAATTACCATGGAATAATATAAAATCAAGTTGAATTTCGTCGTTGGCGCATGTGGATGACCATTTTTGATATCCAAACTGTGGATAAAAAAGGCTAAAAAAGATAAAACAATACAAAGTAATGTACTTTTTAGTTGTTCAACCTTTTTGGGTGAGCCTAGTAAAAGAAAGGCTGTTTCCTAGATAAACTTACACGCACAGTGGCCTAGTATAGGAGCAGTTGTTCGTGTGTGGCAATTCAGTTGCCTTGCTGACTCTGCATTTCCCAACTCTGTTATACAACCTTTGGAAACCATCTCAAGTGACAGACACCAAGCCTCTAATAACACGTCTAACTATTTAATTAACGTCTTACTTTACCTCAGACTATGGAATCATTACCTAAAAGTGACGAACTCGCAAAATGAACCTGGGAAAACAGCACTTGTGAAAACCCATTATATCACTCCTTCATTCTGCTCTAATTACATAAAGTATTTATATTAATTCAATTTTATGGTTATATTTTCTCAGGGACAATGCAGAAAATTTACATCTCTTAGATTCCTCTTATGCAAACTACTAACAATGAATTCTATTCTATCGAGTCTTATCCTTTACCACAATAACTTATTCATTGTTTCCACAAATTGGCTTATTTGCATTCATTTAAAATACAAATAACGAATACGATTTGTATTTTGCAGTAGTATTCATTATGACTACATAGATCTTCAAGAATTCTTTCTGTTCCAAGCCAATCAAATATCAATCAAGCTTTTTGATACTCCTCTTAAAAGAGAAATTTAGACAAGGAAGCTAATAATTTATTTGTTAAATATAATTATTGTTAATTACAATTACTTAATTACTTTTTGATTGTAATGATAAAATCTATTCAGGAGAGTAGAAATTGTCAACAAACGCATGCTACATTGAAATCTCTCAATGCAATTCTCTCAAACGACCTTCATAACATGGCCTTCAAACAATATTTTGATCCGATATCAAGCGCTTTCACCGTACTGTAAACTTTACAATTACCTTCTATTTCTATGACCATCCAGTCATCTCCATCTATCTATTTCTGTTATGAACCTTCAGACAAACTAATTAAATTACATATTAAGGGAATTAGTCTGAACTGTAGCTTTTATCTATCGTAATCAAAGTCGACACAGATCCCGATAAAACGAAAGGCATAGCTCTGTCTCTGTATAGCAATAGTCGAGCATACAGTTTAATCATGAGCACACTGGTCTGGGCTGACACTTGCCCGGATGCGCCAAGGGAGAGGTCTTTTAAATAGCAACATTAATATGTCTGTAAAATAGTGTTTCGCTTCTGTTAACCATACAGGCAGATCTAAACAACTTTTCTACTATATTACGAAACTGTCACTACATTCTCCATGATTTACTAGTAACAATCTCGCATAGTATTGTTTCACCATACCAGTTAATCTTAGCATTGTTTTATTTCAAATACCAACAAATATTGGAATATTCTATACTCAATTATACTTAAAGTAAATCTTTTATGTCAAAAAAATTATCAATAAATATAGTTAACTGATGTGTTTTGATATGGCTACAATATCTTTGTCAATTGTTTTAAAATATGAATGAGACATTTCATGACAACCTGATGTAAAATTTAAATTCCTTGAATTAACAATCACATTTTTTAATCTTAAAGACTTATAGGCATAAACTCATATAATGATCTGTTCTGTTCTTATGCTAAACTGTTAATAATAGTACAAGAAATTTATCAGACAAGTAAAAACAATTGACACATAATAATCGTTTTTATTATCATAAAATAATTTTTATTGATTTATATGAAACACATCAATCATAGCTTTTATTATTATATATTAATTATTATTATATTTTATTATATATATATATTGCTACGTTGCTACTCATGCCAGTTCTCACGGACTCAGTTTTAATGACTGTTTCCGTGTACAGGTCCTGAGGCAGATTGATCAGACTAATTCGAAAGTTACTCTGAGAGCTTCAGAAGAAGCACTTATTAGTCTTCTGGGCGGTAGATCGGCTCCTGGGCTTAACCTCAATCGTTGATTTTTTTTGGTTTTTTTTTTATTTATTTATTTATTTTTATTTTTTATTTTTTTTTTATTTTTTAAAGTTGTTATCAGCTTTTAATTTTATTTTAGTTAAATGTCTTCATTTTTTAGTTTTTATTTGGCTTTTATCTCTTTATCTTCCCTGACTACCTTTCCTCCGAAAGTTGGCTACACTGTTTGAGTGCTTCAGTTCGAACGCCAAGTCAGTCGTTATCAGCCTTTGGAGCGATTCACTTCTTTTCCTGAAGACGAGGACATCGAAATATAGTAGTGAGTTCAGTGGTTTCCTTTCTATGTGTTCTTTTTTAAATTCTAGTTTATATATATATATATATATATAATTGTTGAATTCTTAGCTATTTAAGATCTTAAAATTGTTCAGTAGTATATTATATAAAATAATATAATTAAAAAATGTTAATATATTAATAATAATATAAAATAAAAATTCTGGTTTTCAAATACATACTTTTTTTATTTTAGTATACTTTTTGAAGGATGCATTATACAAATACATAAATCTAAATACCAAAAAAAGATCTGGAAATCTGAGAATAAATAAATCTTTCTGTAGGAATGATAGAATTTGTTTTCTTTTATTATCTTATTACGTACTATACTATAGCCAGAGGAGTGATTTGGTGCAGAAAATTGGTATAACCTTGTAAGCATAACACTTAGGATTAAGTTATTAGATTTTAAGATACACTGTACAATAGAGGAAAAAGCTCGGTGGGGGCTCTTAGCGTCCCCTGTATGCCTACAATAAAAATATATAAATTGGAAGTAATGTCTCAATAAATAATTTTTCATTCAGTCACTCATTGCTTTATTCATCCGTAATCAATCTGACCACCCATAATTACTAAATATATTCATATTATTTCGATATAAACTCTATCGCAGTTTGGTGAGACCATCATTTTTAATATAATTGGATATTTAAAGCAAATACAAACTTTCCCCTTCTACTTAACATGTCGTATAGTTGATCGCATCATTTCTTTAAGACTCATGAGTTGAATTCTGAATTTAAGCAAGAAACTATTAAATCATTATTCCCCTTCAACTTGGCTATAGCTTAAACTGGATTTAGTGTCCTTTATCCTATCAAAACAGTTAACTATCTAGCCTAGTTTCTCAGAACTGTTCAGTTGTAGTGTTAAACCTTACACTTTCAAACATAAACTACAAATTTCAATTCGGTTGAAGTGAAATTTCAATCATTATAATGAACAACCAAGTTCTAAAGTGATTACTGCTATTTGAGCTAATAATATAACTACTCAAAAGTTTTATCACATATTAACTAAGTTTATAAAAGTTACATTTCCCAATGGTCTTATATTATATAAGTTTTATATGAAAAAAAAAAGTTAGTATTCGTTTAGTATGTATTAATTTAGTAATATTAACATCACAAAAGACCTTGTCTAAATATTAATTAAAAAAAGTAATTTCATTACTTCATGTAAGTGTATTTAATATATTAATACCACTTTATTGCAAAATTAAAAATTTGGAATTCATGAATTAATTAATTAAGAAAAGATACTAACAAAATTGTTTATTATACCAATAATAATATAAACATGACCTTTAAGTAAAATCATAAATCAAAATTACGTGTTTTTTTATTTCTTAAATTATTTGATTCATTTTAATTAATTTTTGTCTAATTAAAATACCTGTATTATGAAAGAAGACAAAAATGTTATGTAGTTTATGATTAAATTCTGATGTGTTACACAAATAGGAAATTATCTGAAGTAAACAAAACTCCTGGATATGATATCATATCCACTGTGGTAACAGACGCAATAGTAATCAATGTAATGTGTCATTGAATAGTTCAGAAGATATTTAACTCACACCTGGTTAAATCTGGTGTGTTTACTGAAGTACTCTATAAGGTACTTTTGTCGTAATAATGGTTTTGGATACTGATAAACTATTCTGAGGTAGTACAATCAGTGATTATGTGGATTTACCCTACGTATGTATTTACTTGTAGATTTACTGTACCTTATAGTAGTAGACACACTTTTCAATCCTTCCCTTTGAAATAAGTAACAATTAATAAAATTTATAAGTCAAAAAACACTAATAGGATTACCAATGGCTTTGTAACGATAATAATTATCGTTAAAAGAACTTTTTTTTAAAAATAATCATATACAACTTTTTTAAGGTATTTGAAATATAAATTAAGTATAAATTTAATCGTTAATTTCAATTTATAAAAGTATAAGTAGTTGTACCTAGTTTGAAACAAATAAATAAGTTTTTGTAGCATGTCATGCTAAATCAATCACACCATAGGAACTTATTGTTTGGATAATAGATTGCAAGTTAATCCCTGCATGTTGCTGTTTGCGGCGCATAATTGAAATTTACTTGTCGTAACTCCATAGTTCTTATCTTTTAGTCCGACAGGTCTACTGCAGTTTTTTTAAAACTCATGCTACTGATTACTAGTCTCTAATTCTCTTACTATCTTCAAAGTTTCAGTTTAAATTTATTTTATTTTCTTTGATTTAAAGAGTATTTCAAAAGCTTACATTTTTTCTCGATTATCATTTCAACTTCATTAATTAATTTTCCGAAAATAGGAAGATAAAAAGATAATGAAGGGAATAGAAAAGTGAACATGATAATTTTCCTTAAAAATTTCCATCCTCTTTGTATGTTAACAAAGAGCAGCAGGTAATTTCCATGAAAGTATTATATATTCACTGTAGCTTTGACCTGTTATCGTCACATGCACTCTTAGCAAGGCTTATGAGGCCAGGAGTGTCATTAATCACTTTATAAAACCTGGCGCGGGACTATCCTTCAGAACCAGTGCTAACCTATATAAGGCACTCTTGAGGCTGATCATCACGTGCGAGGTGACTGTCTGGGCTAAACCGGCTGGTAAGCTGATGAGGCGTACTATATTTACACATTTCAAAAGAAAATCCTCCATATTATCCTGGACTCAACGCGTTACGTCCCAAACGAATTTCTCCTCCGAGAGGTCAAACTGGAGCGCCTCTCCAGGTTTGTTTACAGGTTGAGAATGAAGGAAGATCACAGCAACGTGGATTTCTCTTACCCGCTGGTAACAGAAATAAAGACACTCATCACTCAGGATGTCCAGGAAGAAAAGGATCTCCCGATAAGGAGAGCAAAGGCTTCGACTGCGGTAGAGGAAGCACAAGGCCCAGGGGACTTGGCAGAGAGTCTCCAGTCATCAGACATCTAAGAGGTTCTCCAAGCATTGGGACAAGGAGACGAATATGGTCTGCTGGTATGGTCGTGTGAGAATCATTTAATGTGACTCTGACTTGAAAGGCAGTCGGGTACTCAGAGCCGTATGTGATGGCGAGAAGATGGAAAGGATATCAATTATAACGGAGAAACACCACTTCTGCTCAGAGATCCAGATATAGAGGACTAACCAGTACACCTGCTTTAAGAACTTTTCTCTCCTTTTTAGTAATTATAATCGAGTTAGGGACAAGTGTAACTATCTATATATTACTAAGCTAGTATGCATTTTTTATAGTTAATTTTTTTTTTCGTCGTAGGATGTGGAAAAATCCGTTCATCAGATCCCTTAGCAAGACGTCTTGCTTAGGGTATGTGGGGTTGGGGGTCCCGACCCACTAAAAAAACACATCCTATTTCCTGGCAATACCCGACACGGAAACCGTTTTACAGTTAATAGTATTATTACTATTACAATCATTATTTTTATTATTACCATTATTATTATTATGGTTTATAGGGTTATGGTTTGTCTGGGAGCCCAGCACATGTGCGTAAATGCATTTCACCTCCCTACCAAAAAAAAAAAAATATTATTTTTGTTCTGTTTGTTATTACTTCTATTATTATTATTATTATTATTATTATTATTATTATTATATTGGAGATGTCCCATTGTGGTCTGAGAGAGGTCATGTAAAGTACTTTCGCGCCTACGTACACAAGATAGGAAAGCGCGATACTCCTGAGTGCCTGTATTGCTCAGCAATAGATGAAGTAGAGCACACATACTTTGCATGTAAGAAATGGAATAGCCAGAGGAGTGATTTGGTGCAGAAAATTGGTATAACCTTGTAAGCATAACACTTAGGATTAAGTTATTAGATTTTAAGATACACTGTACAATAGAGGAAAAAGCTCGGTGGGGGCTCTTAGCGTCCCCTGTATGCCTACAATAAAAATATATAAATTGGAAGTAATGTCTCAATAAATAATTTTTCATTCAGTCACTCATTGCTTTATTCATCCGTAATCAATCTGACCACCCATAACCTTTCCACAGTCAACTTGAATTAAGATTTCAATTTTAAAAAAGATTAATAAAGCCTTTCATTTAATGCATGGTATCAAACAGACATACATAGCTTCCACATATATAGAAGACTAACGTCTAGACCAAAGATATACATTCAAATACTCAGTATGAGTTATCTGACGAAAAGCAGTAGTTCTTTTTTCCAATCTTAGTCATATTTCTGAATTTCTTACTCTGGGTTGGATGCAGATTTTTAATTTACATGTTTACTGCGAAATCGTGGTTTACAGAAAATAATACTGATGTCGTCCTGTTAGCATAATTGACATTTATACTTAAAAAAATAAATAAATATTTTAATTTAAAATAATTTTAATATTACTTCAGTTATTTCCCATGTGGCCACAGGTATTTCAAGAGCACGGTTGTTCCCTGCATCCTCTTTATTTTTGTTTAAGCCAGTAATTTGGCTTAGAGAAAAACCATGATTAAATATGCTAACTTCAAAATTTTACCAGTTTTAATATTAAAAGTAGTGGGGCTCAATTTCCATAATTACAAATAATTTTCATAATGAATATGAAATACTTCTGAAATCTGTATGTTGTATTCTTGATGCTTGCAGATATATTATTCACAATTTATACCGATGAGAAAACTTCCTTAACAATACACACACATACATACACGCACACACTCACACACGCACACACACACACACACACACACACACACACATAATATAAAAGATTTAATAACACTAAACAAAACAATGATTCCTTTAGATTTTCAACCGTAACAGGAGTCTTCGTCAGGTCAAAAACCACTATGGTTTTGAACACTTATTGAAACTTATGAAACATTATTGAAACATCTCAGGGTTTTATGACCTGACGAAAACTTTAACGGTTGAAAGATCTTAGTCTTGTTCCATTCTTACTTTACACAATATAATATATATAATATATATAAAAAACACTTTTTTTTCTTCTCGGAGTTTGTCAGTAAATATATGGAATCACCTTTTGCCAACGTTTCGTCTTTATTTTAAGACATCCTCAGGGCTATAAACTAACAAAAAAACAATAAACAATGGACATTTGTCATTTCTACTTTAGAAACATCATAAACAAATTGAAAAAAAACTTACTCAAGGCTGGGTTCTGTTACATTACAACAACCGTTAACTGTCATTACATGTGCTGCTCCAAGCGACATATTATTGAAACACTGTTGGCAAAATTGAATCACACGAAACGTTGGCTATAAGGTGATTCCATATATTTACCCTGACCAAACTCCGAGAAGAAGAAAAAGTGTTTGTTAATATTTTGTGGTCAAGAAATAGTACAGTATATATATATATATATATATATATAAATTAAACACCACAGTAAACAAATATATATTAATTACATGCTCTAAGGCCTTTCGTTACATCATGAGAGAGCTAAATGAAACAAACAAATTATATAATAACAAGTTAATCTGGTTAATTGAAGTCTTCAGGATTTCTGGCATCCCTGTCTGAATTTAATGTTTCTATAATTGAAGGAGTCTTGATCTGCATACTTATTTCTTTTATTAATAGTTCATCTAGTTTGTGAAATCCCGGACTATTGTTCATTAAAGATCAGAAAGGAGGACACATATTATTGAAAGTGCACTTATAAAGAACTTCTATGAAAATTTAATGAAGAATAGTCCAGGACTTTACAAACTAGAGGAAATATTAATAAAAGAAATAAGTAAGCAGATCAAGACTCCTTCAATTTTAGGAAAATTAAGTTCAGACAGGGATGACAGCAATCCTGAAGACTTCAATCAACCAGGTTAACTTGTTATTATATTTTTTGTTTGGTTCATTTAGCTCTCTGATGTTGTTGTAACGAAAGGCCTTAGAGCATTGTAATTAATATATATTTGTTTATTGTGGTGTATAATTCATATATTATGTCAAGAGTTATTGTTGATTATTATATATATATATATATATATATATATATATATATATATTTGTTTGTATTAAAATCAATTGACTTGATTGCACGTACCTTTTTCTTATTGAGTTTTTCAAATCTCCCAGGTAATTTTATTTCTTCGAGGTTGTGTTCATGGATAATTTAAGGAAAGCTACTTTTAGACATCACTATTTACTATAATATATATATATATTTATATATATATACATGTGAGATTAAATGAAGGACTGTTCCCCAAATATACGAATATATATATATACAATTAAAAGAAACGGTCCAGCGGACTTTTTTTACAATAAAATAAAAAACGAAGGAAACACACAGAAAGACACAGACATAACTCACATCGATATTTCGACAATCGTCGTCATCAGGAGGTGCGAAGAGCGAAGAGTCCCGCAGGAAGACAGGGCGGTACTCAGGAAGACTCGGAGTACCGCCCTGTCTTCCTGCGGGACTCTTCGCTCTTCGCACCTCCTGATGACGACGATTGTCGAAATATCGATGTGAGTTATGTCTGTGTCTTTCTGTGTGTTTCCTTCGTTTTTATTATTGTAAAATATATATATATATATATATATATATATATACAGATTTATATATAACACGTGAAATAACAATCAATGATCAAACCACAATAAGAAATGGGAAAACAAGACTAAGGTTTTTGACTCTGACGAAGACCTGAAAGATCATATTCTGCAAAATGACTTCTTGCTAATAGGATTTAACTGGAGAAGAAGCAGGTCAAATGACTTGTTGTAGAAAATTAATGAGATAGTCAAAGAATATGGATTTTTTTTTAATACTTACCTTCTTATTCTAACTATACCTTCTTTATTAATTCCTACTTTGTTTCGATACATTTATTTTACGTTAACAGTTTTGTATAGTTTTTATTTCGTTTTTGACTATTTCATTTATTTTGTATGACATTTCACTTGCCAGCTTCTTTTCAAGTTAAATCCTGTTAGCGGGAAGTTAGTTCCCAGAATCGAATTTCTCACTCTGAAGATCGTGAATGCCAAGACTGCGGTTCTCATTAATGATATATATATATATATAGTTCAATAAAGAAAAAGAAACATAGAGAAATCAAAAGCACACACTTACAGTCTCTAATATTTGGTTTGAACCGTCTTCAGGAGAGATAAGAGAGGGAAACCAAGTGCACTGGTTCAGAGACGGTTGGAGGCCAACAATGTTGCCGCATTCGCGCCCGGTCACAGAGAATAAGGTAGACAGGAATCAATTTATAATTAAATTAAATTGGTGAAATGTGAAAAAATAACAAATAATTAAAAGGAAAAATTAGGGGGATGAATAGAAAAATAAATAAAAGTATGGGCTAAGACTTAAGCTTGGTGTACTCGTATGCTTGGCCTACGTAGAACGAATCACACTTGGTCCACTCCAACCCAGTTAGTGCACGCTTGGTTTCCCTCTCTTATCTCAAACCAAAAATTTGAGACATTAAATCTGTTCTTTTGACTTCTCTATGTTTCTTTTTCTTTATTGAACTATATTTGTCCGTTTCGAATCGTATTTCCTACGAAGAAAAATATATATGACTGATTTAAGAGTCACTGGTTGGTTGGCCTGGTTCTGAGTTAGTACCCTGTATTTTGCCTTAAGTTTATTTTGGAAGTTATTAGTGAATTGCGCGTTTATATTGTAATAATAAGGGGCAATGGCTTTACAAACTCTTGTAAAAGGACGGTGTGAGCATGTTTTCCATGCGTTACTTGAAAAGTAAGGTGATTAGAAAAAGTTCAAACTGCGTAACATTGCTATTGATGAATAAGAGTTAGTCAAACATGATCGTTACGAGAAGGCTGTTGTCAAACCTGTCTTCATTATAATATGAAAAATTGAATATATCTGCTAATTCATATTTCTGATAATGTGTACAATATTTATGTTACTATATTTCAGTATAATATAATTTCAATGTAATGAAACATGAGAAGTTTCATACATCAGTGTTTTGAGTGAACAGAGTCATACTGAAAGCAACACAAACTCCTTCGTATTTAAGAGAATGCATGCTTCAAGGTAGACATTATGATCTTAATCTACTGAGTACAAAATGAACAAACTATAGTTACCACACCGGATCTCAGATCAGATCAGATGAGATCAAATTAATTGGTTATCCTGAATAAACAAAGGAAATTACATTTGCAATTATTTTGTACTACTAAACCGTAGATATTTCTAAAGTAAATTTACATAAAATAATATTTTCTTAATCACAAAGGAACCATTATTTTTGTTAATGAAATTGAAAACCAGTCATGCACAGAATGTGTCAACTCAATACTCAATCGTTAAGGCATGCGGACACATGACCCCAATGTTAGAAAAACAAATTTGTACACAAGATTGGTTTTCTTTAATTGGTCTATTGTCGTCTCTTGATTTTTACGAATACACTTGCCCTATTGGGAACTGTGAAGTCCAAAAGCATTCGTACATAGGAATGACGACCACTACTTTATCCCGCCGTCTAACTATGCGCCTTGGAGTTGGAGCAATACGTGAACACACAACTATAATGCACATACAGCAACTCTCTAGAAAGATGCTCACGGAAAACACCAAAATACTCAGACTTGAACAAGATCAAAAGAGGTTGCAATTATTGGAAGCACTTCTGATTCTGGATAATAAGCCTAAATTAAACCAACAGCACACAGGTAGCACACGTCAGCTCAAACTGCTAGGGTGAACGGTCCCCCCCCCCCCCCCCCATCCTAACTTTAATTTGGCTTTTATCCATCCTTGTAATGTTTTGAATGTTAAATGTTCCTAGTGTTAGACTTAGTGATATTTATTTTTTAGTGAACAATTTTATTTAGCTTACTGTTATGTTTACATACTTGTTCGATGAAAATAGTTTTGTTTTGTGATGGTTTAAAATAACTTCTGAAGATGGTTGGAGACAGCCGAAACATGTCAAATGTTAATCAATAAATATCGATGGCCAAACATAGTTTTGCTCAAATAATTCACCAACTAAATCAAGATGATTTGAAATTATCAAGAAAATATGAAAAACTGCTCAAAAGAAAAGTATGTTTGATTAAGGCAATTCAGTTTAACACAATTTGTATAAAAGAAGGTCTGCTCCCTATTTATACTAATATATATATATATATATATATATATATATATGTAACATGATTTCACAATAAACACCAGGAAAGAAACCAACGTCCAAACCACTGTAAATAATCTGAAGAAAGACTAAGATTTTTCAACCATAGCAGTCTGTCTTCGTCAGAGTCTAATATTAGATGTAGTTTGAGCGTTTATATATATATATAAAGAACTCTTTTTTTTGTGACATTGCAACTTTGAAGCTTACATTGAAAGAAACAATATAAAAAGCGCCTTAGCATTACAAAGAAGTCTTTTGTGATTTGATAATCATCGTTCATATTTTCATTTATTTTCCTACAATTTATATTAATTAAGCGTATAGCTTATTTTTGTTTTTTGAAGGAGCAAATTAAAGTTGAACTTTAGGTAATATTTAATAATAGGTAATTTAAGAAAACAGATAATTAAACTCAGATAAATTATAATAATAACGACTATTCGAAAAGTGTTGGAGGTTTACAAGGTAGTAAATTTGTAGAATTTAAAGCCTTTTGGCGACTGTAGAAGAGAGTGGAAGTCGGCAGGGGTGAGAGGGGAGCCAGGAGCTGATGTGGTAGTAGCCGGAAGTGGCACACTCACCGGGTCACTTTCTCCCCGAGAAGCCAGTGCCGTTGCCTGACCTTGCACGCTTCTCACGCAAGACCTTCGCTTATGCAACCCCACTGCCTCTCTTGTATTTGCCTTCTTTCATCATTGCCATAGAATCCACGTATCTTCAGCAATCATTAAAAATTAAATTTACTTTCTAATAAATTATTTGGAATTTTTTCGTATGAAATTTTAATCATACGAATTAATAGTTTTTTTAAATATAAAATACGTATAAATTAAAACGAAATAATTATTACTTACTCAATTCCTCATTCATAATAATCATTTACTCAAAAAATTGAAATGTTTAGAGAAAAAAAACTATTAATGCAATGTACCCTATAAATCCAGACAAGTTTACTTTGGTTTAAATTTCAATAAAAAAATCTATAACAAAAGCTAAATGTTTCACACAATTGAAATAAATATAGCAATAACGTTGATCAGAACGATCAAGCAAGCGTTTGAATTTTTATGTTTCGTAAGTACTGCACATTTCAGTAGATGACATTAATCGTGACGTCTGTGTGAGTATATGGGCATAGTATTTTTACACCATCTCTCGTAAGATTTAGTAAAAATTAGTAAGATTAGTTAAAGTAAATAAATACTATTATAATTACTACTGTAGCAATTGCAAAAGTAATTACTTACGATGAGTAACTTACAAGTTAGTAATTATTTACTAACTTATTATAGTAATTACAGCAGTAATCACTTACAACTACTGTAAGTACTTACTACTGTTATTAATTATTGACATTCATACCACAAGAATCCTTCTGAAGACTGCTAAAGTAATTTGAATCTGTATAAGCAGTTTCTTCTTTCAAGAACAATCGGTATATACGTGAAGGATTACTCTTAGAAGTAGTAGCCTCGACGTTTCCTGTAGCAACTTTTTGGACTTCAGTATCTAGGGTGTCCTCCGTTTATAGGATAATTGTAGTTAGACAATTTTGTGACTAAAAGTGAAATGTTCCTTTATAAAAAAGCAAACTATTTATTGTACACTCATAGAACGTATATGACTCATTAGTCCTAAAGTCGAGCTGGTAGATTTGTTCATTATAACTATTTATCCTAATAATACTTCTTAATAATTACAGTATATTAAAATTTGAACAATCCCTAAGTTCCAATAAATCTTTTACATATGGTATTTTATTTTAGATAAAATCAAAGCTTACTCTAGAATGTCAATCCAGAATTATGAAATCAACCCCGTATTTGAAATATGATAATATTGTATGACAAAATTTATTTCATAAAATAAATATTAGAATTTATATTGAGGCCTGTCACTGGGGCACACCTAATTTTTGATTGGGATTATTGAAGAATATTTGTATTACTCTTAACTTAGTTTGAATACATACACCATAAATATTGATTGCTTTAAAATAATTGAATATAAAAAAGGATTACGTTACTTCGTTTAATGTTTCATAGTTGTTAAATTCATGTTAGAATTTTAGACTAAACTTATTTCAATTTATTTTTTCATAATGATTCTTAGAAATTTTGATGTTTATGATTCTAAATCCACCCACATTTTAAAAGTTTATTCGTTATTTTTTAATTGTATATAGAAATTACTGAGACCAAAATGGATGAAGATATCGTAGGGTTAGACTTCGTAACTCTTACTGACTATTGTAATGAACATCAATGCTACTGTTATATTATAACAATAATGCCCTTATTTGAACTACAAACATGTAGATATTCTTTAAAAAGAGATGGGTTTCAGAGCACATCTAGTTAGGTTGTTGGATTATATACTAGGAAAAATAAACAAAAATGGCAAAAGATATGCTAGTATACGAGCATAACTCGTATAGTAATTGCATAAACTTTCTTTATAGTAAGCGTTTACTCACCTAAATAATAACATATACGAATACAATCGTAAAGGAGTTAATAATAGGTGGTTTACGACTTGTAAACCTGATTCAGCATATTCTAATTTTTGTTACTTTTTTTTTTATAATATTACTCTCTTTACACACAAAATATCTACTGAAAAAAGTATGGCTTCTTAAGTTGAAGTCATTTTAAAAAAAAATTATAATTAAAATTTATTAATATATTAATAATGTGGTATCATTGAAGTAGCTGTCAACAGTGAACTTACAGGTGAAAGAATGAATAAATTATTAGAACTCTTCAAATCATTTATTTGAACAGTTGTTTTGACTGGATAAATTAATAAACATTTATTACTATATGTTTTAATGAAAACATAAAAAAAACTATGAATGTTAATCAAATATTTGTGATGTGTATATCTAATGATGGATAAACATTTTAATACACTGCACAACTAATGTTGTTGGATTATTTGAGGGTTGTCTGGTCAAGAAATGACTAGACTTTATTATGTAGTGTTCTATTACTGGTAGTGGTAGAAAGTATTAACTTTTACTAGTCCATAATAGAAGAAAAACGTATGTTCATAGTTCTATTTTCATAGTTCTTAGTTTTAAGTATGTGAATAATCAGATTTGATTTTTCTTACAATCATATAGAAGAAAAATGTGCTATTACAACCAGAATATCATTCATTTTGATTTATAAAACATCTCTAAGAAAGTAACTAAAACCATTTATAAGAAATCAAGGAATAAAAGTAGTTTAACTTTGCAAGATCTGGAGATCAAGACCAACTGTTCAAACTAAAAAAATATATAGGAGTTGATATGGTTCAAGTTTTGTACAATGCAAGTAAAGTTTATTGTTCATTCTTTAGTTGTTAACTCGAAAATAACTTTTTAAATAATGTGTTACTAATCTGCAAATATTTTTTATTGTTTTGTTAACAATTTTTCTTATTATGTAATAACATTATCGAATATATTTAAGAAATAATTTTAATACTGTTTTGTTCAAATAAAAACTTTTAGAATATATAATAATACAATGAAAAGTCCAATATTAACTTCAAAAGGAACCTGAATCATTTTAATTCTTAGATTTTCTAATTTTGAGTTAAAATTAGATATTAATTTTATATTTTTATTAAAATTAGTTTGTTTTCTAATTTAGAACTTACACCTTCAATGAGTTGAGTAAATTGGACAAGTACCAAAACAGTTGAAGTACAGTGAAAGTTTTGGAGGCAAGTTGGTTGATGTGTTTTATACATAACTATAGTAGCATTTAACATTAGTTTTTGGTATGATTGTTTCTTAGTAGATGAGAAAACTAGTAATCCACTTATGTGTAGTCCTTATAAGAAGGTAAGATAAAAAAAATAATGTGTATTCTATTTATACATTATAGTTTTATAATTCTTAGAAACTTGCTTCTTAATATGATTCACTGTCTTTCTATAACCTATGAGTTCGTGAAGAAAGCTTCTCCAAGGAATAAAGGGAAAATTTTTAAAAGTTTAAATTCAAGAAATGTGAAGAAAAATAAAAAAAATGCTGCAAATTATGGCTACATTTTAATAACATATGCTTACAGGAAAGACTGCTACAGAAATTTACAAACATTATAATTCATAAATATTAAATTTATATTCATGCATCTTATTATTTCCACTGAGGTTAGTATTATTAATATTAGAACTATAATACACCGACTTACCTCGTATAGTATTGCTGTAGCTCTCTGACCTGTTTCGGCTGTTAACCATCTTCAAAGAGATATAGGAACTACTTATATGAGTTCTTTTTGAAGATGGGTGACACACAAAACCGGTTAGAGAGCTACAGTAACAGTATAAGAGGAAAGACAGTGAGATACAGTAAGACAGTAAGATAGTTCTAATATTAATTAAATTTATATGCACACAATATATTTACTCAAACAGTAGATACTGACAAACCGTAGTTAGCTAGCTATACATTCAAAGGCTACTTTACTTAAAGGCCAGCAACTATACTGCAATTTATTCTACACTGTAAGTTATAGGTTTTACATTGCCTAATATTACTTTAGTTATAAGGATCAATAGCTTTACTACATGAGTTAGCTAAACACAGTTTAAATGTACAAGTACAGCTGTATAACTGGAGGCACCCAAGATCAGATGAAATAATGCTAAAAATCGCTACCAAATAATAGAAAATTTAGCAAGAGTTACAAAAACACATTCAGTTGTATTGTGTCAAATAATATTATTATGTCATTCACAAATATTTACACTAATAGTTCGTTGTCATTCAAAAAATAACATTGACTTCGATTCAATGTCTTTAGAGATAACAATAAAATATCTTCTTCTTCTTCGTTAATGCTATGATAAGAGGAAGATGTTCTTTAAAAAAGAAAGAGTTTGAGAGTATTTCAAGTCAGTTTGTTGCATTATACACTGGGAAAAACAAAAAAAAAAGTAAACAAAAATGGCAAGAGAGATGGTGGTATAATTTGCATAACTTTCTCTATAATGAACGTTTAGGAGCCTAGATCACAATGTCGGCGTCTCTTCTAACATCTTCACATCTTTATTTAGATTTTATGGGTAGAATGAAAAACTTCACATATAATTATAACTGATCATCGAAGAAATGCATAATACAAACTATTTTGATGTTTCTTTTTCACAAGGCAATTCCGTTTATAAAATAAATTTATGCGTTGTAAAATTTCGCATTAACAGAAATCTCTCGCCTTAGAGTAATACTTTGCATTTACAATTCTACTTAAAATATGTATAATACTTAATTAAATTTTAAAGTACAGTGGTGTTAATAAAAAAGTTAAAATAGTGAGAAATTTAAAATAATTAATTTCCTATAATAAAGTTTGCACCTAATTGCTCCATCTTCCTTCAATTGTTCCTTTTCTTAGACGATAGGGTTCTTTAAAAATTTTCGAGCGTTTTTTTGAATAACGCTGAACGAACAGCGCTAGCGACAGGGCGCTGAAGGGTAACAGAAGGCATTACATGCATTAAAATCTTGGATGGTACATTATAATCCTTGTTGAGTAATCATAATATAGCTTACAATAATATAATCAAGATAATATGATTCTACCATTAATGATATACATAAGTGTAATATTTTTCAATGATTATGAAAAATAGTATGCAGAAATATTAGTTTCAGCATATTTTTTTCTAATGGCATATGTTTTTTGAACAATAACATTACATCGTTATTTATCTTATAGTAAAAGGTTTACAATTTGGTTAAATATTATGCATGATATAAATACCATAGAAAATAGTATTTTCTGAACTTATACATTTAAAGTAAGCTTTTTCATAACGCTTCTTTACCTACCCAGAGTCAGGTTATTAGTTAGTTAATAAAAATAATAACGATGATGAAAGATGCACGTCTTTAAATCTTTATGGATTTATACATTTCAAAGTCTACCGAATCCATTTTTATTATATGCACCTGCTTGTGGGTAGTGGGTGACGTAATTAATTTACGTGTTTTACCATTTAAAGTATACTTATGTCATTTAACAAATTTATAGGTTTTTGTATCATAAGGAAGTTGATTGGTTTTGGGTTATATTTAAGCACAGAAAAGTTTCCTAATAGTATTTTATATTAAACCTTCTATTAACTTTAACTTGTTCTCCTGATGATTATAAAACCTTTAAAATTCGTATTAATTATCTTTTTAATATGAATACAGGATGAGGAAATGACAGGAAAAATACTACTATTAAGGGTTACCAGTTGTCACTTCTACAATAGTAATAAAAATTATTACATTTTCGTTATAATTAATAAAAGGAATTAATAATTAATAATGTTAAATTAACTAATTTGTTAATAAACTAGTAATATTATTGTCTATTAATTCCTTATTGATATTAACGATTGTTTTTTGTTGATGATTAGTTAAATAATTTTTCCTCTCCAATCATGAGTTAGTACCATACAATAACTGCTTGCATAGCTCGTGAGTTAAAGTAATTTTGTATATAATCAAGTGAAACAAAAAAAAATAAATCATGCAAGTAAAACTGTAATATTTTAAGTTCAGAGAATTTCATAAGTAATATTTTATATTTGTAAAAGAAATATATGGGGTCCAATTTGATGAATTAAACTATTTGATGACAAAGCCTAATATTGTGTACTAGCAGCTCTTGTCTGTACTTCATACTTCACCAAATCGACTGTAGAGTAGTTAACCAGTCCACAAACTGTTACATGTGGATGATTATTTTTAAATTACCGTTCCTTAATGGGACTATGCCAATCGAAATACATCTTTATATATTGAAAACAACTTGAACTTCAGCTTTTGTTTTAGTATACCCCTATTTACAAATTAAAGTCACAAACAGCTTCCTTTCAATGTAAGATGAACAACTTTTTATAAAATAAAGTGATTGTCTGTTCACTAATCAGGAAACATTAAACTAATGGTTTTTAATGTTTCTGTGCTTATTTAAATGAACAAAAGTAGTTTATTTTTTCTAATTTTATTTGAAATAAACTTATTTATCAGCTTTTGTTCTAAAAATTGTCAAACATTTTTATCAATTTTTTAGAAAATATTAGCTTTTGCAGTACTTTTTAAACAGTAATTACATGCATGAGAATTTTGTTGTTTTTAGAATTCTAGAAAAGCTTTACTAGGAAGCAGAAATGACGTCAAATTCCTCACTTGAAGAAGTAGAAATCAGGAAATTCGTGACCTATTGAGGGAGAATGTAAATTCAGAAATGCTTGTAACTAGTTAGCGATACAGGGAGTTATGAAGGAAGAAAATTTTGTAATGAGATGTTGGATGGTTGGAACCAATCGAAAGATGAATATTGAGACATGGAGTCCTGATATTTTTGAGTAGCACTTTGATTCATAACTTTCTTTGTGTGCTATTATAATTCTGTTTGGTCACATATATAATGAAGGTTAGTGGATTTTACAGGAGTCGAAAAAGTGTTTGCTAACTGTTTCTGATATTACTAGATAGAGTATAATGAAGAAAATTAATCGTAAAAATGAAGTATCCAATTTAATCGTAACCAAACCATAGGCTAGAAGAAGTGAAGTTATTAGTGTTATGCAAACATATGTGAGAATGAAAAACACATAGAACACAATACTGCAGCTCATATTAGTTACTAGTTGTATAAAGCGTATACAATAAACATATTGCTTTAACTATTTCTGAAGATCAGAGGGCAGTTATAATAATGGAATGAAGACATGCATATCTATTTAATGTCAATTTTTAACATAAAACATTTTTATTACAACCTTTCAACGTAATAAAATGAAAGGATAAATATTAGGCCCATATATTTTTCTTATTATTTATATATATGTGGAACCGTATTTTTAATTCCAAGAAGACATTTTTATTCCAACTTATTAACATTTAAAATATTTAGTTTTTAACTTATTTATTCTTAGTATAATAATTATTAATTTGGCTCATATAACATAAAACGTATAAATAGCCCAGAGCATTATAATGACTATGAATTATCAATTAAATTTATTTTTATTCTCTTAAAAGTTGTATGACTTACCTAAAATCACTCTCATTTTAAAAGCTATTGTCTCACACTCACACAAAATGTGTTCACCTGTTCCTTTCTCTTTCAGAAAGGGTCTGCCTTCTATATCTGATCATAATTTCAAAATTATATATTATTTTATTTGTGAATTTAAGCCCTGTTGGAATGAACTATTTAAACTGAATCCGTTTCCTTTTTAAACTATTATTATATTTCAGTCGTAAGGAAGCTCAGGTCAACATAGTAAAGAGTGACAAAATCATAAATTCTTGTTATTTAATTTCTTGATTGGAATATATTTGATTAAATTCAATGTAATCATCAGTAGGTTCTGCTTAATAGAATTTGTGACAGTAGTAATATTGCATTATGTAATGGGAAAGCCTTCCAGGCAGTAAGGCATAGGACTTGCTGGGGCAATCGTTATGGCCATAATTTTATTGGATACTCTGAGCCTTCTATTTAACTAGCACGATTGACTAAGTGATGCGTATCACGAGAGTTATATCACCAAGGGATCCAAAGCCCAGGCGCTGATATGGTATTAGCTAATGTTGGTATTAAACTGAGGAAAATAACACTGCTTTTCTTTATCAAGATACCTTATTATGGAAATTCATAATAACACAACCTCTATGATATATGTATAATATATATATTTAGAAACAAAAAATAACACAATTATCAATAGATTCTTTTAAATCATGATTATTATACTTGATATTATCCAATATAACAGCTCCCATTTATTGATTCCTTCCCATGTTAAGAAAACGTATATGTATACAATTTGTTTCATTGTCAGAACACCTCTTCTATGCTGAATGAACAATGAAAAAATGATCAAGAGAGGTAATTGTACATGAAATTGACGCAAACTTTTTGAATGTATGTTTAAATGAGGGACTACTCTCGGATGTACTAATGCTATGTGTAGTTCCAATATAAGAATATAGTTATAAATATGCATAACAATAAATGAAGTATTATCAATTTATAGGTTTACGAAATGGTATGTAGTTAAAAATTTTTCTGTTCGATTCGATTTTAAGTTAGAGTATTGCACCACGAGTGGGCTGAGCTGTAGTGAGCATCTCTTGACTGCTACTTTTTAAAGAAAACAAATGATATGTTGCGCGATCTGTTACATTTACAAGGCCAACAGGAGCAATTAGTGAAGTAGGAGGAAGGTAGGGTTAAAGCAGAGGGTTGGGGGGTGGTGTTTGGACTTAAGTGCACATCGCTGTCCTCATTAGAGACGGCTGCCAGGTGCCGTCTGGCTGCCAACATTACTCTTAGGCAGCTCCCGGCTTGTGCCGTCGCCGACTCAAACACCCCATTAGCACCGACATCGTGTTGCCATATTAGTCACTATGAGCCTCTCACCATGACCTTCAACAGTCCTTACTTCAATCAACTTATATTCCAGTACACCTCTTTTACTTCAATTACCATCATTTACATCTCAACCGTGTTATATTTCTGCATGTTATTTATATTTACCTTTTATGTTGTCTTATTTTAATGGTTTTTATCATTTTAATAAGGAATAGTAGTCATATTGCTTGAAAATGAAGCATTCAAATTATGCATATTAACATATATAAAAAAGAATGAAATTATATAATATTATAACAAACAATATACACATTTTAGTGTGTTTTAAAATATTTTGGAAGCATTGAAAACTTTAAGGTTATCTTATTTATCGTAATAGAACAAACTGTCATGTTGCAATTCTCAATAGTATATTTAGAGCTTAATAACTAGTAGTGAATTAGAGAATCAAATAGTTTTGCTATTGGTTTCTAAAATGTCTTTGTTATAAAAGATTTTATTACGTAGACTTCTAATAAGGGAAATGGAAACGTTTTATTTATTACTTTTCTTGATAAATTAAGATCATTTCGTTGAGCAATGTAACTGGGATAAACAGTAAAAGATAATTTTATAACATGTTTTTTAATTACTCCTTTTTTCATTTTTTATATATTTATTTATTCTTTTAATTATTTTTTTCTGGTGTTTCTTTATTTCTTTTTTCCTTTTGGTGTCTTATGAACATATTGATTTTTCAGTAACAGTTTCTTTTTTATTTTATTTTTCAAGATACAAGTATGTTATTCTTAACTAATTTCATATTTATTGTTTTTATTTGCTATTACAGATATATTTTTTTGTATTTTATTATTTTTTTTATTATTTACGTATCAGTTCATTCTGTTTTTTATTGCTTATGCATTTTTTCTATATTTTACGATACTTTATTTTACACTAATCTCTTATTTCTGTATGCATAATGAGCATAAAATATATGCATAATATTTTTTAATTACTCTCCAATTATTTTAGATATTTATCGAACTTGTACTGTTTATCTAAACTTCCTTTTTATACCTTTTCTTAAATCTAATACTTCAAAACCGGGTGCGAGAGGTAGTACTGGTGGATGCCGGGTCGAACACTTGCCGTTGCGTCTACGTGCTTGGTCTCCCTTTCACTTTTCTCCTGAAAACGGATTATTCAAAAATTTGAGTTAAAAAGTGTGTTTCATTAATTTGTGTGTTACTCTTCTATGATTTTGAACTCATATTCAAGTGACACCACAATTAATGTATCAGTTGAGTTTTTGACTCTGACGAAGATCACTTGTTATGGTTGAAAGGTCTTAGTCTTTTTTTCCCTTCTTCATATTGTAATTTGAACAATGATATATATTTTTTTAGGGCTAGGTCTTTGAATTGAAATACTCTTTTTTATACCAATGTATCGATGTATTTATACACTATCCTCAGTATTTTGTCAAAATCAATATACAACTTCAGTACGGACTACAATACTCAAATTATTAAAAATTGTATAAGTACCTAAAACTAACTTAACTGACTAACTTAAAACTTGTACCAACTGAAATTGAATATTGATTTTAATATAATATTTTAGCCTTATATTCTTTTTGAAGCCCTGAGAATGATGTATAAATACATGGAAGCGTTGGCAAAAAGAGGAGTATTTCAATTCAAAGGCCTAGCGCTTAAAAATCTTGTTTGAATACTGTGTTAAATGAAGAGGTCAAGAACAATTTCGAGAATATATATATATATATATATATATATATATATATATATATATACAAGGTCTATTAAAACTTATGCCTATTTCTAATTTAACGCCTTTTCGGATTAATTTTTCCAATCTTCTCACCTCTGGCTTCCATAAGTTTGGGACAAGATATATCAGTTTCCAGGGGAAACCTCACCTTGACGATATCTGTTTACAACCTCACCTTTTTTACGATTATGCTTGTTGATTTCGTGTGATTATTTTAGTATTTGTTTAGTTTTGTATCATTATGTATGTTGTGAAACTACCTGTGTAAAAATAGCCTTGAAAATGGTCGATGTGGACCGAAACATGTTGGTATATAAAAATAAAAAATTCGGAGTACTGATATATCTTGTCCCGAACTTATGAAAGCCAGAGGTGAGAAGATTGGAAAAATTAATCCGAAAAGGCGTTAAATTAGAAATAGGCATAAGTTTTAATAGAAGTTATATAAATGAAGGCCTGCTCCCCAAATATACTAATATATATATATATATATATATATATATATATATATATATATATATATATATATCAATGATCAAACCACAATAAGAAATGGGAAAACAAGTCTAAGAACTTTCAACCGTGACAAGCGGTCTTTGTCAAAATCAAAAACCCAACTGTTGGGATTTTGTATGTTGCATGTATGCATCACATGCTGCAGTTGGGTTTTTGACTCTGACGAAGACCGCTTGTTACGGTTGAAAGATCTTAGTCTTGTTTTCCCATTTCTTATTGTGGTTTGATCATTGATTGTTATTTCACATGTTTATGTGAAATCTTTATATATATATACATATTACTGCTATATTACCTTTTCAGTCATACATATAAAAGAAGGCAAACATATAAAAAGAAGTATCTCAGGATTATGTGAACTAATACAAGGCTAAGGTAAAAGATATTGGATCATTGCAATAAAAAGGTCAGACAAGGGTCTGTTGTGCTGTCATCTGTAATATTGAGCAAGTATTTGAGGAATGCCGGAACGTAGAAGAGGAATGCTCCAGAAAGGCGGATGTTGAAGCCAACTAATCTTTTCTCTTCAAACTTAGTTACTTTCATCCCCAATTAACTAATGTTAATAGTCACCCTTTTTTATCTTCCTCTTTTTGCTTGTTGTCCGGATTTATTGTACTGCCTTTTTTTTTTGAC
Organism: Hermatobates lingyangjiaoensis; assembly: GCA_026182355.1. Classification (NCBI taxonomy): domain Eukaryota; kingdom Metazoa; phylum Arthropoda; class Insecta; order Hemiptera; family Hermatobatidae; genus Hermatobates; species Hermatobates lingyangjiaoensis. The sequence goes on along the minus strand of JAPFBL010000187.1, from coordinate 3,155,940 downwards.
TTATTTCATAAATTTATAAAATGTTTTTTATTGTTCATTTTTTTTAAAGTTAAAATATAGAAAATTAATAAGAAAACAAAGATGTTGCTTTTTCTATCAAAAAATATTTATTGTTCAAAATATGGTTTTATTTGTTTTATAATCAAACAAAATTATTTCACTGCCTCAAATTATTATAAACCACTTAATTTGCAATAGTATTTAATAACAATAAATTTATTAAATACTGCTGACAATTCTAAACTATACTGTAAGTTTATTTCTTACCATATTTTGATAAATCAATATAAATACTTTATTCAACCTATCATGAATGGACTCAACCAACTATTATAAATTATTGGCTTCTAGAGACTTCCGTTGCATTAAAATCCTGATATTTCAATGATATTTTTTTTAAACAAATTTATGAAGTATATTATATAATTTTGTACCTTTATTGTTACTTGGCAAAATTTATTATACCTTAAAAAAATTAGAGTGTTATCTTGCCACTTGTTGTATAGTTTAGCATTTCATCAAAACATTAAAAATATTTCATGATTAGAATAAATCTGTGTATTTTTCAAAGGTATAATATAGAAAATGAATAAAAAAACAAAGACATTGCTTTTTTTATCTCAAAAGAGGTTGGTTTATTTTTGTATTAGTATTTTTTTGAAAAAAAAAATACATATCTTAATGGTACACTATAATTGATTATTTCTAGCTAATATGATTGATACGTGAGTAAACTAAATATATTTATTACAAGAATGGTATTTTTTTGCTTCATATATTATTACAAGGGTATATATGAACCTCGTCTTTTATAATAAAGACTTAAGACTCTTTATAAAACTGTGATTACTTACTGACCCTTCTACATACATGCATACACACACACGCACACACACACACAGCACACACACACGCACAAAATAATCAAGAACATGACAACAAGTGAGCATTGGGTTTGTAAGTATTAAAATCAGTTAATAACTAAAATACATTTCCACACTGTATAATAATGATCATATGGCAAAGATAAAAATATGAATTCAATTAATTCCAGGACTCATATATCCTGAGAACCGATCAAGTACATATATATATATATATATATATATATATATATTATATATATATATGAAAAAGACAACATATACAAGAAACGAGAAAACTTTCTGCATCAACATTTCGAACTGAAGTTTGTCGTCAGGAAGAGAGTAGAAGGGAAGAAGAACAAGTACGTGCGTTCAGGTGTACCAGTGGAAGGCAACGCCTTCTATATATATATATATAAAACTAAAAAGGATAAATCGGATGCGGTCAGTTACTTCCAATCAAACTCTTATAGCCTATGGCAATAAGAGGCAATATATATGGCCCATAAGGCAATGAGAGTTTGATTGGATGTGAAAGAAACTGACCGCATTCCGATTTATCCTTTTGGTTATATATCTGTCCCACAGTTGACAATTCATTACTTTTTTGTATATCTATATATATATTTGTAAAAGTTGGGAGCAGTCCTTCTTCAATACATGCTTTTAAAAACTGGATGTCTGTTTCCACTTGATTTAATTTTGTCTTATATTTTTCCAAAATACGAAATTTTTTCTTCAACTCAGAACTTAACTTAAAAATTAATTCACCATAATTTCTTGTTTTATTATTGAACATGTAATTATTAAGGTAATTGTAATTAATCGTGTGTTTTGCTGAAGATGGTGAACGTACACCGAAACATGTTCAATAATAAAACAAGAAATTATGGTGAATTAATTTTTAAGTTGAGTTCTGAGTTGAAGAAAAAATTTCGTATTTTGGAAAAATATAAGACAAAATTAAATCAAGTGGAAACAGACATCCAGTTTTTAAAAGCATATATATATATATATATATATATATATATATTAGATTTGTAAAGTAAAACTTTGTTTGTATGTAGGGGTTGAAATATTAAGTGATATCTATTATGCCAAAATGGTCGCTAAGCAAGGGACAACCTAATTCTTACATGCTCTAACTTGCGTGATGATGTAATTTCCTTTCATTCTGCTTAATACCCATTTTAATGAATTCTATTGGCCTATCGTGTGTACCGTAATTGATCATTAAATTCCTGCCTTTCTAATAAACTTTATATTAACAGAATTTTATTCCTTGATTAGGAAAAGTATGCTTAAATTTTGTGGAGTTCAGGTAAACATGAGTAATTTATAAATAGCTTTATTCCTATAATGGATAAGTAGTAAATATAGTTGTTTCTCTAAAGATTTACTAAGCCAGCATTCTTTATATACAGCTATAGTGAGTTGGTTAGCCTCTTTAAGCACCTTTATTGAATTTCCTCGCGCTAGGCTGGCAATTCTGCAAACGAATTTAGTGCAAACAAGCCTCATTCAATGTAAGTATTTTAAAATGTCATAGGGACAACGTGACGAGCCAGGAGAGCTCGGTGGCAATGTGTTTGGCTCAGGACTGGTAAATCAGGAATTCTATACCCACTATAGTCCTCAATTTATTCACCAGTGTGGTAAAAAAAAGGTAAATATTTCGTCTCTTTATTCTGAGACTTCAGTTCTCAGCCTTTTTGATGCCAGTCACTCGTTAAAGATACCTACTCTAAATACTCGTTAGCAAGGGAAAATTCAGGACTCTCAATGTGGAATTTTCATTGAATGGTTTCAAAAACGATCAATGTGTTCTCTTGTTAGATTTTTACCTTAACCTAACCTGTCCTCATCTAATCTAGACTACATGTTTGTATAAACTTACTGAAAGGAAAAATAATTCTATGCAGTTGAGACTTAGGGATTCGAGACAAGAAAGTCGTAAAACTCAGCTATGCAGCAAAACGTCACCAAAAACTATCTGAAAAAATCTGGCATGAGACGCCATAAGAATTTAATTTTTTATAATAAAACTAAAAGAACACATTGTAAAATAAACAAAGTGGAATAGTAATTAATTTGATCTGATTTTTTGTATAATATACCTTACATCAGTTTCATACTTTCTGTACTATCGAGTTACAGAAAATCAAATTAATCTAAAAATCAAGTGAATTGAAATTTGTTTGAATTAATATATCAAATATAAATGCATATAATTTATGCAAAGAGATAAAAAATTATCTACGAATTTGTGATTATTTATGAATTAAAAAAAATATTTTTCTCACAATTAGCATTATTTTTTAACTAACAAAGCCGAGACAACGAATGGATAATGTCAGAAGTTATTGTGAAAACATAAGAATAGTTAGATGATACATTGGTGAATAAACAAATTAAGACAAATGCAAATCTGAAATTTTACATTTAATTTTTTTTTATGGCGTTGATAGCTTAATGACGCCGCAGATAAAAATATTTAAAATAATGGAAAATATAAATTTTATTTAGCAAAAAAAGTAAATTCATCAATATTATTTATTTTTAGTTGGCTTATTTGTGACGAATTCCTAAGAAGTATCATTTACACAAACACGAATTTTATTATCTTAGAAACCAATAACTATTTTATAAGTTAGTGTGCTAAGACTTTTAATAACACTGTGAGTGTGTCTTTTAAAATCTAGATTCAAAATTCAAAACATTCAAAATGACAACATTGTTTCTTATTTTATGAATGTTAGAAATATTTTTTATTGTAAATAACTACTTGTTTAATATATAAGGATGGTTTATATCAAGTTTTAATTTCAGCTTCAAACACTCATTTTAAACATGATTGGATTTGAGGAATGTACATTGGTAGTTAATAGAAAATTACATACCAGCAAATAAAGTAAAATCAATTTCAATATGCCAATAATATTATTATGTTATTTAATGTTGAATGCAATTTCTAAATATTTCAGATTAATATACAAAATAACTAAGACCTAATAAATGTTTAGTGAAATGTATGGATTCTACATTCATTTAGAATAATTGGGTATGCTGAAATGGATGTTATACATTCAATTTGCATCTTTGTTATATTACTTTGCTATTGAATAACGAGAGTAAACAGACCTATATTATTAACAACTGGTTTCTCAAATTTTCATTCATTTTACTCTATTGTGTAGGTAGAATCAAATTACACACTATATTGCTGGATGTTCAAGGTTCATTGAATCTAGATTGTAATGGTTTATTTGTTGTATGATCAATAAAAATTAATTGTTAAACCAATTAAAATGAAATATTATGTACTTTTAACTGCATTATTGGTTTTATTGTTTAATCAAAGTAATTTCATATTTGAAAAGATCATATAATGAAATGATGATCAGTTTTTACAAGAGTTTGACATCTTTGGAATGATTGATTTTGAGACCTACCAAATCTACATAGACTTCAATTGAATATTAATCGTGAGACCTATCAAATCGATGCAGACTGCTATTGAATCTCAAATTCTTGCTTTCATTGTGTTCTATAGGTTCATTTTCTTCCTCTTTATATAACCATAAAAGTCTTTAATCTTTTACTTCCAGATAGTTTTTGATGTTTTGAATTTTCCGGAACGTATTTTTTATTCTTGTTTTGATGATGGTGTATGCAATGATACTAATGGTGTGCATATGAGTGGATGTACCGGTCTATAGAATGCTCTAATATCAAGGTTGATTAGATAAAATTTTTTTGTTCTTTCGTTTAATAATTGTAGTTTACTTTAAGAATTCTTTGTTTGTTTTGAGACATGTATATTTCTTATACAATTTTACAGAATAGAAAACGTAATTTATGCATAATACAATAATATAATAAAAAATATTTTTTTGCCAAAATATTTATAATATATATTAAAAATGCTAACTTCTTTTGTCCCTTCCTAAAAAAGGATTTGTAAAAATACAAATCATTACTTGACTGAGTTAAAAATCTGCATGTCTTCATTTCAGTTCTGCTAGACGTGGCTGAGACTGTTCATAATTACATGAATTGAATCAGTACCAGGTTGTATCAGCCGTGTGGATAGTTCGAGGGCATATTAGCTAGTAGTAACAAACTGCATCTGTATCGAGAAACATCAACAAAGATCTGATTGTGTGGAATTAGAAATTGATTTGTTACCCAACAATGACTAAAGTATGACGATAAATGGAGATTGTTACAGATTTATACTCAAACCCATTTTTAAGATAGACTTGGTCATATATAAAGATATTCATTTACGGCAAAGAGCAATAAAGCTATAAAAACTGATCATTGATACTGGACTAATGGTTTACTTCCTATACTTGTACTCTTTTCATTCTTCAGGGAAAGAACTTTGTACTCTTTTCAGGAAAATAATAAGCCATTTTAATATTTAGTTTACTAAATACGAGTAGTACTGACTCACAGGCTCAAAGAAACATTGGAATTTTCTTTTATGTGTTTCTTATAGTGGTTAAAGTGCTTTTTATTTATCGCTCACCAACATTGTATTTGAAATCGCACAGTTGGTAAATAAGGCTTTAAAAGGCTTTATTCACTAAAACCTTTAAGAAAACAAGAGTAAAACTAAAACTGAGTGAATAAGTGCCATGGGAATCAAAGCAAAGCAACTGTTTTTAAGGAGAATCTTAAAAATACTTTTAGACTCTATTATTTGTTTGGTTAAGTTAAAACTTTTATTTATAAGACTCCGTGAAAACCCTAGATTTAAACACAGCGATAATATGGAGATCATATTTCTTTCATTGTTCAGAGGCACACAAATTTACAATACTACCCACTTACTAATAAAGTATTCTGTTGAAAGCTTGATAAAAATAAAGAAAACAATCTGATTATAGTTGAGAGGAGGAGGGATGAGAAGCCGAGTTTAAAGGGATGGGAAGCCGAGTTTAAAGGGATGAGAAGCCGATGAATAAAGCACTGTTTGTCTTTTGTTATGATCAATGAATTGACTTTCGCCATTATCACAGGACAGCTTGCACTTGTTTAATATTACGAAACGGTAGCAGCTTTTAGGAAGCTTTTTGTCAGATTAATCTTACCACAAGAACTGAAACTATTAGCTTTTATAGTACAAAATTACAAATAATGGCACACATATGACAGGAAACGTAATAATTTCAGGATTAGTTTTAACTGTGGCAGAAAAATACTTCTTGTGAGACTTAAACAAATGGATTAACTAATTAATATGTAACAACAGATAAAATGAGTCTTATTGAAGACGAAAAAAGAATGGTTTTTGTGAAAATAATCACTATTCTTGCTGAATGATTTTTTTTTAACTAATGATAAGACTTTTTGGGATTACTGGTGTTTTTAGGTATAGCGCAGTAGTAACTTCGGTAAAAGTTTTGAAGTCATGATGCCGTCATTGGATTTGGTGGGTAATCTAGTTTTTCATACCTAATCTACATAATTGAGATCTAGGTCTGAAACGCACTTATTAAGAGTCACGTAAACTTATTAAGTTAAATAAATTAAAAGCCTATACTTAGCTTATTCCTGAGGTGCCGGTTTAACATTTTGTTAAATATGACACTTCCCTAAGGGGCATAATGTTATTGCTAACCAACTATGAGTCAATTTAAATTATATCAATATTTGAACTGCATAACTATAGTTAGAAGAATACATTTCAAATACACTTAAAGAAAACTGATTTGCTGAAAATAATATATTGATTGAAGCCTATAACATAACTTGTATATTATCTAGGAAATAGTTAATGCTCCAATTAAAATGATATATATTGAAGACATTATAAATGTTTGGCTCCTTCCAGTGTCCTAGTACATTTCATTTTTAATGAAAAATGGGAGATAATAAATTGGCGCATTAATTACAGTCATTTATTGTTTGCAATGGGCATTTTATTAAGATGAAGGCAAACTTGTTTTATTTGGTATAATGAACGACGGAACTTGCTATTTCACCAAAAATATAACCATTAAGGAAGGCAAATTAAAAGTCATAGCTGGGAAATTCACGCTTCTTATGAGAACTAAATCATTTTGAATTCAATTCTTCTTCTTTTTGGGAGGGGGGGGGGGAGAGAGAATGAATATTTTAAAAATATTGATTGATTAATCTACGGATATTATTAAATGACCAAATGCGAGAGTTTGATGTAGATAATCTGAGATAACAGATCTGTATGAGAAATATGTTTGAAGGAACAGATTTCGTGTCACTACAATTAATGGTGCCTGACATAAGTAATGAACTCTGCTTATCCAACATATTAAGAATAAATATGAATTACTCAATATTTGAGATTCTCTTTTAATGAAATTGTGCAATGGAATGCACAAAGACATTTATAAATTAATAATATCAGCACTTTTGTAAATGGTTTTTGGATACCCCTCAAATGTTAAAAAAATCTGGAGTGGCCTACACTCTACTTTACTATAAGTAACTTAATGTCAAATTTCTTGAGTATATAAAATATAACGTCTCATTTGAGCATAACGTAAACATCTAAATAGGATATAATTATTAGCCTTTCATTCCTGGGGTAGTACAGATAGTGATTGAAGGACATATCATTTTATAAGCTTATTTTTGTACATCACAGATAATTTATTATTTGCAAATAACTGCATTAGTATAACTACAGCAGTAATAACATTTTTGAAAAACCAAAGTGAACATTTCTTGAAACGATTTATTCACCTACAAGAGAATGGCTTTCGTTCAAACAGCCAGTAGATTTCTTACATCGTTTACTTGACATCCTGCTACATTGAATATTAAAGTAAACTTTTTAAATTTAAAAAAGGAAAATACCCTTCTTTTCTCTGAAAAACATCTTAAACTGCGAAGAAAATGTTGTTTTAAGGTGATTTGTTAATTAAAGATGTACGATAATTACATTTATTAATCTCTAAACGAAAGATTCAGATTATGAATTATCATTTACATTTTTGGTCTTTTATAGAATTATCATACTGGGAATTTTAATCTTTAAAATAATAATAATAATAAGCATCTTAGTATTTAATAAGATCATTTTCTTCCCCTTTGTCAAATAACATAATACAATTTTTTCTGAGTGAGTGTTATCATTTCCTGCACAATATTAATTCCTCTTACATCTCATTAAATTCAATAAATAATTTAAACTGTTCCTTTATAAAATCAATTATATCTCAGTGGATTCGCTCAAAAAATTTCTAAGTCAAAGTAAACAATGAAAAAAAATATAAAAAATTCGACAAGTATAGCAGGTGATCTCTTAGTCTAGGGTAAACAAAGAGTTTTTATATCGTTATTGCTCTTTCCCGTAATTGAAACTTCATGATTTTTTTTTATGAATTGCTAATTTTTTGTTCCATTTTTGGTCAAATTTTCATTATTTTTTAACGAGCCGTTTAGCGTCAAAAAAACATTTTCTGAAAACACAAATCGTACTGTAACGCCCCTTTAGCGAATGTAATTTTGAAAAAAAATAACTCAACTCATTTTCCACATAATGTTCTATTTTTAGGCATAGTTTCATTTTGATCAATCAAACAGTATTGCTTGTATCGCTCTCACAAGGTTTGAGATTGAATTATAAGTCAAAATTTTTACATTTTATTGAAAAAAAAATATTTCCTGTTGTTTTAATATTCTGAATATATTTTTCGTTTATTGCATTTGAAACCTCAAAGATAATGTCAAAATTTCAAAACTCTAGGGTTATCAGTTTAGGAGAAATAAAAAAAAAAAAACGGTTTTTGGCAAAAAAAGTGACTTTTCAATCATGCATAATTCTTCCCAAACATTAGAGGATCTTCGTCTTTATGAGGCCCATTTTTGTGTAAAATATCAACTTAATCCATCAAAGATTCTGGACCGTAGCGTGTTAACAAGCAATGCTAACACACGCACCCACCCACCCACGCACCCACCCACACACACACAGACATCATCGTAAAAACGTCATAAAACGACTTCTGGGACCTCAAAACATGTAATTCCGTCAAAATCTTGAGATCGAATTTTTTCACGATCACTATACTTTACTTATAGTAAAGTAAAAAATCTGGAGTGGCCTACACTCAACTTTACTATAAGTAACTTAATATCAAATTTCTTGAGTATATAACACATAACGTCTCATTTAAGCATAATGTAAACATCTAAAAGGGATATAATTGAGCCGTTTATTTTGAAAGTGGCCTAATTCCATTTTCCAAAAAAATTTAGCTAGCTATTTAAATAATTACATTTTTACGTTATCTTTACCTTTTGCAGCAAATTGTACTAAATTTATTTAAAATTACTAAGAATTTTTATAACAAAAATTAGTTGATAAATAAAATGACAATATTTTCAAATTTTGTAAAACGCAAACCCTTAAATATCTCGATTTTAACATAAATGGAATTAGGCCACTTTCAAAATAAGCGGCTCAATAATTAGTCTTTCATTCCTGAGGTAGTACTGATAGTGATTGAAGGATATATCAATATATAACCTAATTTTTGTACATCATACAGCTGATGCTAATAATTTCATTAGTATAACTACAGCAGTAATAACATTTTTGAAAAACCAAAGTGAACATTTCTTGAAACGAAATATTCTCCCACAAGAGAACATGGCTTTTGTTCAAAAAGCCAGTGGATTTCTTACATCGTTTACTTGACATCCTTCTACATTGATTATTAAAGTATAATTTTCAAATTTAAAACAGGAAAATACTCTTTTTTCTCTGAAAAAACATCATAAACAGCGAAGAAAATGTTGTTTAAGGTGATTTATAATTAAAGATGTACGATAATTCATTTATTAATCTCTAAACGAAAGATTTCAATTTTGAATTATCTTTTACATTTTTGGTTTTTTTATAGAATTATTATAATGGGAATTTTATGGCTTCTTAGTATTTAACAAGATCATTTTCCTTCCCCTTTGTCAAATAACATATATACGAATTTTGTCTGAGTGAGTGTTATAATTTTCCTGCACATATTATTCCTCTTACATCACATATAAGTCAATCAACGTTTTAAATTGTTCCTTTATAAATATCAATTTTATATCAGTGGATTTGCTCAAAAAATTTCTAAGTCAGTGTAAACAATGTAAAAGAATATAAAAAAATCGACAAGTATAGCAGGTGATCTCTTGGTCTACGATAAACAAAGGGTGTTTATATCGTTATTGCTCTTTCCCGTAATTGAAACTTCATGAATTTTTTTTTATGTATTGATAATTTTTTGTTCCATTTTTGGTCAAATTTTCATTATTTTTAATTAAGCTGTTTTGCGTCAAAAAAACATTTTCTGAAAACACAAATCGTACTGTAACGCCCCTTTAGCTACTGTAATTTCGAAAGAAAATATTTCAGCTCATTCTCCACATAATGTTCTATTTTTAGGCATAGTTTCATTTTGATCCGTCAAACAGTATGGCTTGTATTGCTCTCACAAGGATTGAGATTGAATTAAAAGTCAAAATTATTACATTTTATTGAAAAAAAAAATATTTCCCTTTGTTTTGAAATTCTGACTATATTTTTCGTCTGTTTCATTTGTAACTTCAAAGATAATGTCAAAATTTCAAAATTCTAGGGTTATCAATTTAAGAGAAATAAATTTTTTATAAAAAACGGTTTTTGGCAAAAAAAGTAACTTTTCCATCATGCATAATTCTTCCCAAACAATAGGGATCTTCCTCTTTATGAGGCCCATTTTTGTGTAAAATATCAACTTGATCCATCAAAGATTCTGGACCATAGCGTGGTAACAAGCAATGCTAACACACTCGCCCACCCACCCACCCACCCACCCACACACACACACACAGACATCATCGTAAAAACTTCATAAAACGACTTCTGGGGCCTCAAAACATGTAATTCCGTCAAAATCTCGAGATCGATTTTTTTCACGATCACTATACTTTATTTATAGTAAAGTAAAAAATCTGGAGTGGCCTACACTCTACTTTACTATAAGGAACTCAATGTCAAATTTCTTGAGTATATAAAATATAAAGTATCATTTAAGCCTAACATAAATATCTAAATGGGATATAATTATTAGCATTGCATTCGTGAGGTAGTACAGATAGTGGACATATCAATGTATAAGCTTATTTTTGTTATCACAAATAATTTATTATTTGCAAATAATTTCATTAGTATAACTACAGCAGTAATAACATTTTTGAAAAACCAAAGTGAACATTTCTTGAAACGAAATATTATCCTACAAGAGAACATGGCTATTGTTCAAATAGCCAGTAGATTTCTTACATCGTTTACTTGACATCCTTCAACATTTAATATTATCGTAAAATTTTCAAATTGGAAACAGTAAAATACCCTTTTTTTCTCTGAAAAACATTTTAAACAGCGAAGAAACTGTTGTTTAAGGCTGATTTGTTAATTATTATAGTACGATAATTACAGTTATTAATCTCTAAACGAAAGATTTATATTTTGAATTATCTTTTACATTTTTGGTTTTTAACAGAACTATTATACAAGGAATTTTATGCCTTCTTAGTATTTAATAAAATCATTTTCCTTCCCCTTTGCCAAATAACATATATACGAATTTTTTTGAATGAGTGTTATCATTTACCTGCACAATATTATTCCTTTTACATCTCTTATAAGTCAATAATATATTTTCATTTTTCCATTAGAAACATCAATTTTATCTCATTGGATTCGCTCAAAAAATTTCTAAGTCAATGTAAACAATGTAAAAAAATCTGGAGTGGCCTACACTCTACTTTACTATAAGTAACTCAATGTCAAATTTCTTGAGTATATAAAACATAACGTATCATTTAAGCATAACATAAATATCTAAATGGGATATAATTATTAGCATTGCATTCGTGAGGTAGTACAGATAGTGATTGAAGGACAGATCAATTTATAAGCATATTTTTGTACATCACAAATAATTTATTATTTGCAAATAATTTCATTAGTATAACTACAGCAGTAATAACATTTTTGAAAAACCAAAGTGAACATTTCTTCATACGAAATATTATCCTACAATAGAACATGGCTATTGTTCAAATAGCCAGTAGATTTCTTACATCGTTTACTTGACATCCTTCTACATTGAATATTAATGTAAAATTTTCAAATTGAAAGAGTAAAATACCCTTTTTTTCTCTAAAAAACTTGTTAAACATCGAATAAAATGTTGTTTTAAGGTGATTTGTTAATTAAAGATGTACGATAATTACAGTTATTAATCTCTAAACGAAAGATTTATATTTTGAATTATCTTTTACATTTTTGGTTTTTAACAGAATTATTATACTGGGAATTTTATGGCTTCTTAGTATTTAATATAGATCATTTTCCTTCCCCTTGGTAAAATAACATATATACGAATTTTTTTTTAATGAGTGTTATCATTTACCTGCACAATATTATTCCTCTTACATCTCTTATAAGTCAATAATATATTTTCATTTTTCCATTAGAAACATCATCTCAGTGGATTCGCTCAAAAAATTTCTAAGTCAATGTAAACAATGTAAAAATATACAAAAAATTCGACAAGTATAGCAGGTGATCTCTTAGTCTAGGATAAACAAAGAATTTTTATATCGTTATTGCTCTTTCCCGTAATTGAAACTTCATGATTTTTTTTTTGAATTGCTAATTTTTTGTTCCATTTTTGGTCAAATTTTCATTATTTTTTAACTAGCCGTTTTGCGTCAAAAAAACATTTTCTGAAAACACAAATCGTACTGTAACGCCCCTTTAGCGAATGTAATTTTGAAAAAAAATAACTCAACTCATTTTCCACATAATGTTCTATTTTTAGGCATAGTTTCATTTTGATCAATCAAACAGTATGGCTTGTATCGCTCTCACAAGTTTTGAGATTGAATTATAAGTCAAAATTTTTATATTTTATTGAAAAAAAAATATTCCCTGTTGTTTTAAAATTCTGAATATATTTTTCGTTTGTTGCATTTGAAACCTCAAAGATAATGTTAAATTTCAAACGCTAGGATTATCTGTTTAGGAGAAATAAATGTTTAAAAAAAAACGGTTTTTGGCAAAAAAAGTGACTTTCCCATCATGCATAATTCTTCCCAAACAATAGGGATCTTCCTCTTTATGAGGCCCATTTTTGTGTAAAATATCAACTTGATCCATCAAAGATTCTGGACCGTAGCGTGGTAACAAGCAATGCTAACACACCCACCCACCCATCCACCCACCCACCCACCCACACACACACAGACATCATCGAAAAAACTTCATAAAACGACTTCTGGGCCTCAAAACATGTAATTCCGTCAAAATCTCGAGATCGATTTTTTTCACGATCACTATACTTTACTTATAGTAAAGTAAAAATACAAAAATTCGACAAGTATAGCAGGTGATCTCTTAGTCTAGGATAAACAAACAGTTTTTATATCGTTATTGCTCTTTCCCGTAATTGAAACTTCATGATTTTTTTTTTTGAATTGCTAATTTTTTGTTCCATTTTGGTCAAATTTCATTATTTTTTAACGAGCTGTTTAGCGTCAAAAAAACATTTTCTGAAAACACAAATCGTACTGTAACGCCCCTTTAGCGAATGTAATTTTAGAAAAGAATATCTCAACTCATTCTCCACATAATGTTCTACTTTTAGGCATAGTTTCATTTTGATCCATCAAACAGTATGGCTTGTATCGCTCTCACAAAGTTTGAGATTGAATTATTAGTCAAAATTTTTACATTTTATTGAAAAAAAAATATTCCCTGTTGTTTTAAAATTCTGAATATATTTTTCGTTTGTTGCATTTGAAATCTCAAAGATAATGTCTAAATTTCAAAACTCTAGGGTTATCAGTTTAGGAGAAATAAATGTTAAAAAAAAACGGTTTTTGGCAAGAAAAGTGACTTTCCCATCATGCATAATTCTTCCCAAACAATAGGGATCTTCGTCTTTATGGGGCCTATTTTTGTGTAAAATATCAACTTGATCCATCAAAGATTCTGGACCGTAGCGTGGTAACAAGCAATGCTAACACACGCACCCACCCACCCACCCACTACACACATACATCATCGAAAAAACTTCATAAAACGACTTCTGGGACCTCAAAACATGTAATTCCGTCAAAATCTCTAGATCGAATTTTTTCACGATCACTATACTTTACTTATAGTAAAGTAAAAATATTATCTCAGTCTTTGATAACTGCTTGGTAATTATTTGAAGACATTCAATTTATATTCATTTAACTTTATTTATAATTAAGTTAACTTAAGTCTTCTAAAATTCTCTGAAAATCTTTTAAGTTAAGTGGCCTAATATTCAACTGAAGCCATTGTTTGGGCAATATTAACTATATAAGTGTAACCAAACTTAAATACGGATTATAAATGTGTCAAAGTATAAATAATGTTTGCACTATAAAATCACAGTAATCTATACCAAATTATCTAAAAGAGATTATCATGTTAAACGTGTAAATCTGATATGCCAGGTGAAGGAAATAACTCAATGTACTTTTGAATTAAAACTTCCTTGTTGGAATAAAACTGTAAGTAGTTTGTTTTGAGAATTTTTGAGGATTTTGGTCTAGATATTAAAAACACATCTTTGTTAACGGTTCGACACATACTTATGTCTTCCTCAGGGTTAAAAACATTGATATATTTAGCACTATTATTGCAACAAATCAGGTCTATTGCATGCTATTATGTACAGTCATGATAAAGTGTAGATTTTCGTATTTAAGTATGGTTATGTTTTACAATCTTTAGAAACTATAGGGATACAAATTTTCTTACCTGGGAAGCCTGTTTTATTATTCTAGTTTTGTTTCTTCTTCATCTATATTAATCTATGCTGCATATTTAATAACTATGGGGAAGTTCCTTGAGCTAAACAGGGGAATGTGTCTTGGAGGTTGCATTTTTGTTTTGTATCCTATTCTGAATTTTAGCCCTGAGAAAAGCATAAATATATGTCAAAACGTTGGCAAGTTTTTTTAATATCTATACAAAAACCCCCAAAAATCTCGAAACATATGAATAGAGTGCTCAAAAAAAGAACAGCATATAAATAGTTTGTTAGATTGTAAAATAGATGAGTATGTAATTATGTTTCTTATCTAAGACTTACATATCATATTAAAATCAGAAATCGTAGAACAGACAAATTGAATAATAAAATTAAGTCCTGAAAACACTTATATTACAGCAGATAATACAAATGGAAGTATTTTTATTTCAATTAAAAAGACTTCAAAAAAAAAATAAAAAAAATCAATTGGCAAATGAAAGACGCTATAATGTGGTGGATCAAGTAATTCAAGGGACAATTTCAGTAGATACCAGAAATGTCACTAACGCATAAAGACAAATATGAGTGAGGACATCATTCGAGTTCAGTAGCACAGGCAGAACATAATACAACCTCTCTCTTCTTATCGTGACACACTTGAATGAGCACAGTTGTAATTCGTTCTATCTATTCTGGAATCAAGGGAATACTATTGCATATATTGAGGGTTCCAACGATCACATTTATGGCCTTCGGCCATCAGTGCTGGTTTAGAGACAGAAAGGGAAATTTATTTGTTATTTCGTACTCATTTTTAGCGATAGGTAAACCTAAGTTATAGAAAATCATTTGTACCATCTATTCTTAAAGTAAGTAATAATAAGACCAATTGGTTGGTAAGCAGTAAATGGATATATACACTTACTTGCGGTCTCTAAACTTTGGTTTAACTGTTGTCAGGAGAGAAGAGATTGAGACAGCAAGTGAACTAGCAAAGCAACGGTTCGAAAGCTTGACTAGAATGAAGTATATTGGTAATATATGTATTGATTTAAATGAAAAAAAAATCTTTCAAACTTCTAGGAACATACCCTTCTTCATGCTGTTGAACCTTTGCATATTTTTTTTCTATCTGCGGCTTTGTATATGGCCATAAGAATTATTTTTAAATTCCGTACCTCCCAGCATTTGAAAAATATCAATGATGGTTGTCAAACAAATAGTCGTTCCTGTTGTAAAAAACCATACCGATTTTTCTTAGTTTTGAGATGTGATAAAAGTAGTTCATCGTAATTTCTATATATGATAGAATAGAAAGAAGTAATATTACACTATAAAAGTGCAACTATTAGTGTTTACTTGTAGTCAATTATTAGAGGGACCTATAACAAAGTTTAAATTATTGTCATAATTAACAATATGAATATCATTACATTAAATAATGAATTAATAAAGTTGATTGATTGCCAATGAATAAGATAATATGTTTGATATAGCGAAATTAAGTGGAGTTCACTATATAACATATACTCTTTAAATTATTTATTGCCTAATATACGGACCAGGTTATCCCAGTGATAACGTGCTTGCCTCTGGAATGGTGGATTCACTTTGGCCTTTGATTTATTCCTATGGGAGGCGAATAAATCGTTGCCCCTCGGAGAGGACGTTCAGCCGTCGGTCCCGAGCCAGCACGATGTTGGATACTCGTACAGTAAAGATCGCTATTCTAAATACACTTGAGTTAGGCATAATTTAGGACTCTCAATGAAGAACGTTTACTGTGTGGTACCACAAAGAGACAATGTTCAGCCTATGAGTCTTCTATTGTGAGATTGCCTCTGCAACCTAACCTAACCTATTTCAAAATATGTTTCAACAAAAAAAGAATACAATTTCACCAGTCACTTACTTTTACTTGTAAATAAAAAAAACTGTTTTTTTTTATTAATAAAAATATCTTTTATTCTTTTTAATGCATAATATGTGATGGCATCAAGGTTAATTGGTATTTCTAGTTTTAAATATATGCGGATATTTTTTTTATGAAATATCTTTAATTATAAATAAATATCTTTTATTATAGTGGTAACCAAACTAAGATTTTATTATCTCCACGGTTGTAGTTTTTAGAGTTATAACTAAATATTACTAAATATTGAAATCAGATTTCACTATATGGTCTGCATTTATTTCAATACTTCGGAGCATTAATACATTTTAAACATATGAAGGACTTTTATAGATATACAAGTATTTTTATGTACCTAATACCGTAGAAAGTAGATATTTTTAGTTGATTTTAATTTTGTTTGCGTTTATCATAATTTTCTCGCTTTAACAAAGTCAGTCCTACCTACCTGCGTACTAAATAATCAAATCAAATTTGATCTTAGGATTAAAGGCTGTCAAACGTAAATGAAACTTCAGATCTAATGACAGTTATGGACTGTTCTAATAACTATATTTTCTACTATTCTATAATTTCTTATAATATTTTGTAACACGACGTATCATCTTTGAATTTTTGTTCAGACTTACGTCTGCTAGTACATTATAAAATATCAATGTATTAACTAGTCAAATAACTTAATAATTTCTAACAAATAAACTAGACAACATTTTTTACAATCACATTAATTATGCTAATCATCATCATTAATCATCAATCATCATTTTATTGTCCACTGGATCTGTCTCGGAACGCATTGGCTACGAGTCCATTGGATGTGGTTGGATATATCAGTCCAATACTTTCTCAGTTAATGTTCCCAATAGCTGTTTGCTAAAATATGTTGTCATTATTTTTAATCATTGTAAAATATATCAGTTTGTTTTCATTTTACATATTCTTAATTTAATTTGCCAGTAGTATAATTACTTAGCCTACGATTGTTTTGTAATTCATTTTATGTCTGAAATTTCCAATATTTTCGTTATACTAATTTTCTGTCCTTACAAAAACTTGTGGGACCCCTATATTTATGTTATAACTTCTGTGGTTCTTGGTAGTCCATTTATCCAAGATGAGCTATTTAACCGTAAATTTCTAGAGATTAGGTTTCTAAACTTAATTTCACATATGATTCTGACATGAAGGAGTTCTAAATCAAGAGACCATAATTCAATTTGAGCTGAGTATTTTAATCATGCATCATAAATACCTGGGAGGAGCCAATAATTAACTGAAACTTTACCAAACCAAAGAGTCTGTGCTGAACCAGTTTTGTCTATTTGAATGTTCCAGGGTATTATTTTTCAAAATTCCTTAAATGAAAAATCATTTTGAAAAATTAAATTTTATTTAATTGGATAAATTCAAGCAAATGAGCTTCGTTTTAGAAGCGCTATTAGTATATCCAAATCGAGTGAAGAAAACCTTTCTACGCTAAGGGAGTTAAAACACCAATTATATCAAGATGATAACTACTACTATCTGAAGCACTAACGAGCTTATAATATTAATCAGAATGTTCAAGATTACAATTATTTATTTCTATTAGATGCTTGCTATATTCTTCTTTGTTTCTACCCCTTTATATTAGACTCTGAAGGAGGGTCAGACTATGTACCAAGAAGCTGTATCTCAGGATACTGTTTTCAAACGAATCGTTTTGCAAAATAAATGGTCTCATGAATAAAATATAGAATTATGTATATATTGTATTGCAATAGCTTTAAGTAATTATATTTTTTAACGTGTTTTACCAGTTTGAATGTAATCGAACGAATAAATATTTCAGATATTATTTTTTAAAATTTATTCAATAATCTAGATTAACGAAATTAAACAAATGTTTTAGGCAGTATAAATATAAACATTAACACACTAGCGATAAAATTCCACAGTATTTGTTTAATATTTTTCCATATTCACTTTCCAGTGTGACCTGCTGCACTATTCACTCTGACCTGCATGAACTATGAATTACGATATATGTGTACATAGATTCACGCACTGATACTAATTCTTGATTTACTCATTAATAATGAACCGTTTATTTTTAGGTGAATGCACTCTAATTGCGGTTTACAATTATCATAAAAAAATCTGAAAAAAGGTAAAATATGCATGCTGACTGAAGGAATGAATCATCATTGTGGGCATGTGCCCAATTTATGCATTGTTAGGGGAGCCGTACAGAGGAGTAGGGACACTCCAACTAAGCTTTTTCCCCTTCGAGCATTAATAATTATACTAAAAAAAGCAATAACTAATAGATTACTACTAAAGTATATTATAGAGAAACAAATAACTGTAACCAATTTTAATAATGCGCTAAAAAATACATTTTGAGTAATATACAAACAGTTGTTTAATGGAACAACCATTCGAAAAAAAAAATTAAAATTGTTATCTGTTATTACACATATCCAGACAATTGAGAGTATTTTACAGAAACAAGGAAAAATATATTTATAATTGAATTAGTAGTATACTATATTGGTGTAATTCTTTTCATTACTCACCTAAAGTGGAACGTATAAAGAAGTTTATATTTCTATATTTAGTTTACACTAAAACAAAAAGGATTTAATTGGTTTTAGTGAATAATTTATACTGAAATGAAGAGCATATTAACTAGTATAGTCAGGGGATGACTGAACCCAAACAACCAAACGCCAGGAGGTTGAACAAAGCTCTGTCTAATAATGGCCCTATATATCTGGCCATTCAAATGGCTTCCTGCGACATGCATATTCAGAGCCGCTGAAATGTTACCCTCGATTAAGAATCAATTGATTGTGTAGCACCAATGTTCTCCCAGTTAGGATTTCAGCAGGCATAAATTCTGAACGGAGTTATTCCCGGCTTTTTATACCTGAAACCATTCCTTGTATTCTCCACCAGCTGTCCATTAGCAATGCTAACCGCAAGCATCAGCTACCGGAGTCCCCATTGCGTCTGATTAATATTCTCCGTACAATCAATCTGTTCAAATGTGCATTTGACTTGTTGATCTGCTCCAGTCGCTAATTATCAGCTGAGTTAGTTAGTTAAGTAAATAGCTAATAAGGCATACCTCTCCATGTTACGTCAAACATTAGGCCACATTGTCGAAGTTTCACAACAATACGAGTACAATTAGATAATTGTAATTGCATTCAATTAACTGTTGAATAATTTTCAGTCCTAAAACGAGAGACTCCCATCTTTTCCTTTTTTATATTTATACAATGTAAAAGTAATTTAAAATTGCTAACGCGTGGTGTTACCCTACTTTTACAACATTAATAAATAGATAAAGGCCATATAGTTTAATAAATTTCACTTTTGTTTTGATGCAGTCTTTTAATAATTCAAGTTTAGCCATATTAGAGGAAGTGGTCATATTGTAGATCTGACTGCTAATGTAAATTTATTTTTTGTTACGATTCCACCAAATGTAAAATATCTTCCTTCATATATGAGATCTAATATCAAGAGAATTTTTTTTGTTATTTCAGAGTGTAATTTAATTTCATACCGCTGTTTATTAACAAAGCTGAACACTAGATCTAACAGTACATTAGTAAAAGGTGAGTAAACTCAAGTGAAACCATATTCATATTGTAATGTTTTAATGATTGGCTGACTAGGGCTTCTTTGAATAAGTTCATTACATTTTAATGGTATACATTTCAAATCTATATATATATATATATATATATAAACTATATTGACATAAAGAACACTCAGAAATGAAACAGAAACTCACTACTATATTTCGATGTCCTCGTCATCAGGAAGATAGAAACGAGTCGCTCCCCAGGCAGACAACGACTGACTTTTTTTCTTTTTTTTATAATAAAACAATAACAAATAAAAATTAATAAAAATACAAATAGGCAATAAAAAATTATACTACAAATAAAACAGCAAAACAAAAAGTAAACAAATAAAAACAATAACAAAACAATTAACAATAAAACATAAATATAAGAATGAAAGAGAAAAATATATTAGATAGAGAGAAATTATGGAGTAAAAATAAGAGAGAAAGGACAAAATAGGCAGGTACAACACACAGGTAAGGAAGGAGAGATAAGCACAGGAAACGCAAATGGCTTAGGCCGCAACAACAACAAAACTTCAAAGGCGGTGAAGAAACTAATTAAATGCCGTGATTCCACGAACTCAATAAACTATATTGACACAAAGAACACTCAGAAATGAAACAGAAACTCACTACTGTACCAGCAAACAAAACTAAAACTGACTTAGATGTAAACACGTAAAATTAGTGAGAAAATCAATTAGAAAGGAATATATGGAGAAAAAAATTGACATATTTCCTTTTTTTCGACCTTCCGTCGTCATCAGCAGAGGAGGTGGTGGCTATGTGCGAAAAAGAAATACCTCATTCATCAGCTGAGTTAGTGTTTTATCCTCAAATGAGGTGGGTTAATGGGAAGGTAATGGAGATATGAAAACAAAATTGAGCAGAATGGTAATAAAATAATAATAACAAATATTTTCATGCGAAACATAAAGTTTAAATAACAGATACTTAAAATAAATATTTAAATTAATTAATTTGTAAAAGTTTAAAAAAATGGTGTTTCTAACAATAAAAAAAAAATGATTTTAAACATCGATTTTGGGAGTTTATAGCCATGGAGGGCTATAAAATATTATTATGAATTATTTCTAATATTTTAGAAAATCATCACCTGAGTGTTGGATGATTTTGAACTCTACTTTGATTCAAGATTCAGGAACAGTCAATTAAAACTGAGGCCACAATATTTGCATGAATAAGAATAATAAGGTTTCTAGGTTAGCCAACAGAATACCTATGAAAAGAATTGGCTATTTAATATAGAACATGAATATAAATTCAATAAAATATATTTTATTCAATTTAAAATTTCTTCATAAAATATAAGATAATAAAAATTCAGTTTTAATTCAAAAATAAAACTTCTAAATTAAGAATAAATTACTATGTAATTAATGCATTTTTTTCTGATTGTTAGAACTGGAAATTCTATTCAACGAATATTTTAGTAAATAGGTTTAATCAGAAGCAGATGGAATAGATTGAAGAGAGGAGAAGAATATAGGAGAGAAAATAGGGTAATAAAGCAAGCAGCAGCCTGAAGAGAGCAGATATTAATGGGCTGAGGAAAACTGTGGCAAGTCCAAGAAAGCAGCCAACAGCCTAATTGAGTCTTGCAAATAGAGTCCATTTGAGAAAATAAGGAACAGATTTACTGATAGTGAGATATGAAAAGTCAGAGGGAACATTAGACAGCCAGTTGGGAAATGGGGGCTTTCCTTTCGATTTGATCGGCCATTAATGACCCTGGAGATGGCGTCAGGACTGCTGCTGTCTCAATTGCAAATTGTCATCCAGGCCTCTGCTCCGTGCTCTACCGCTGGTTCATCTCTTTAGAACCCCCTAAATGTCCCTCAATCGCGTCCACTTTAGCAAATGTCATTTCAAAAACGAATGAAAACACTTCATTTTTCTTCAATTCTTTGTTACATTGGTCTATTATTCAACCTACTATTTATAACAGTTACAACTGTAAATAAATTATGAATATAACCTATGCTTTTGATTATATAACAAGTAATTTTATCCTACTGTTGCTGCTGTTGGTCACTTACTCCTAGTTTTTATCGAGTTCTAAGTTTAATATTTATACTACATCTCATCTAATGAGTGATGTATTAATAATGACGATATCCTTTGAAGTTTATTGCTCGTTAGATCCCTAAATTTTAATTAAACTCAGTAAATTTTATGTCTTAGCTTGTTTCTTGTACGGTTTGAATCCGTGAATGGTTTAATTTACTGTTTCATACAAAATCATATATATTTGTCAAATGTTCTTTATGAAATATAGGCTGTTTATCGAAAGGTAATACGAGGAATAAAAAGTATTATCATAGATGTCAAAGGAAGCCAATATTAAAAAATTTATAAACAATATTTTATAGAATTTTAATTGCTGAAAAGAGCAATACCCCTACTCCTTTGCTGCATTTAGTTTTGTTGGAAACTGCATAACTCATAAATGTGTATAGAAACTTTGTAACTTCTTTAAATATTTCTAGTATGTTTTACATATAGAACTATTTCTAGTTTTTAACAATGCATACAAATAATAAACAAAACACTTGAGAATATAATTAAAAATTTAAAAAAAAGAAACATTTAAGAAATTATATATGATAGTGTACAGACTGTATCACATAAACGTTTTAGCATCCTGTAAAGGAAAGCAGTTTGAACGGTCTGGAAAAGAAAACGTATTATATGTGTTAAAATAGAAGTGGAACGCTATTTGGTCTCTGCATGAAAGATCTAGCCCATAAAATGACATTTTTTTTTAAATCAAAAGAATGGCGTCTTTAAGAAGAGTAAGAGGTATCTTGTAATCGCAACGAGCGATCTATAAATCGCACCCAAGAAAATTGGATTTCTGCTAGATGGAGTCAACGCCTAGCAGTAATTACCCATCTTCAAGGTAGCAGTGAAATAAACAACAATCTTATTCCTTTGAAACTAGCATGCTCATCTCAGTGACATACACCTTTGATGTTACAAATTTTCAATTTCAGTTAAACATTTTGTCACATATATTTTAAACTTCCATTAATATTTAAACCAGCAAACTGAAAATAATAATACAATTTTAATGGGTGAAACACAGTCAAGTATAATTAGCTAAGTAGTTTTGAAATTTACCAAGAATGAGGAATAACACTGCTGTTTATATTAACTTTCATAACATGAACTTTCGAATATACGCAAAATATAGAAAGACAATGATAATTTGTGTTACTTAAAGGAAATTTCTTAAAAACTGTTTTTTTCAAAAACTATTAGTTTTTGTCTACCATTTGTCTACCATTAGTTGACAGATCAGTACCAAATGTAAAAAAAATGTAGGTACTAACAAAAAATTTTGATGTCTTCAGGGTTACGTTGATTTATATAATAACATCTCAGTAAACCTAACTTAATTTTGAAATTTTATCGCAACTAATGTGATTATTGAGAAATGTTTCGTAGGTAGAGAAAAAAACAGTTATTTATGTACAGAATGTCTTTTGCAGAATATATATAAAGAATGTTATTTTTGTGAATATTTGTGGCAGAAAGAGACTGAAAAATTATTTAAAATAAAATAATCTATATTTTTCATTTTACTTTTTTGAAGTTTCCAGATGTCTACTATTATTAGGAATACAAGGGATGATCAATTTTGCAGTTCATGAAAACATTAGCTAATTGATTTACAGTAATCTCTCAAGTCACATTTGATACTTTAGTTTTCAAATTTTCTAATGAAAGAAGTTCATGTATACATGATTATTGTCATGTCCAAAAAAAAATAAATACAATCAGTTGTCAAATCGCAAATGTTATTACACTTTGTCTTATTAAGAATCATTGACATGTGAAAACATTGAAATAAAAGTAATAATAAATGCGATATCATCTTTTCAGTATTTCTACATATATTTTCTATTTTAATGTTTGCAAAAAAAATGCTTTATATAAAGTACACGCGTACTTCATATGCATCAAGTGTACATATAAGGTAATATTTACATTATAACTAGTTAAAACTTGACTTCAAAATTAAAGTTAAAAGCTTTCAAATAACTTTTACTCTTCAACAAAACTATTGCCCCCTAGTATCCCTGAACAATGAGATCATACCTCCAGCAACCACAGTACGCTACCTAGGACTGCACTTTGACACACGCATGACATGAAACCCACACAAAAGACTGAAACGAACAGAGACCAACAGACGTTACAAACGCCTTATAAGACTCTTAGACAGAAAATCAAAACTCACACTAATAGACAGACTCCATATATACAACACTATCTTGAAGCCTTCTTGGGCTTATGCTAAAGTACTTTGGGGTTCTGCCAAACCTTCAAATATTCGTCCTATACAAGCCAATCAAAAATACTTAGAAAAATCTCATATCTCCCATTTTACGTCCCAAACATAATCATTCACCGAGATCTTAAAGTCCCCTTTGTTCGTGACATCGCAAAAGACCGCTAAAAAATTCCACAGTAAACTCTCAATTTATCCAAACCCACTTGCCCAAAATCTTTCCCAATTAGTAATCCCCACAAACCCCCATGAGAAGAATTTCTGTCGTCATAAAGCTTAAGTATAGTTACGAAGTGCCACCAATGGGTATCCACCCGATTTCCACTTCAAAATCAAAAAGCTAACTGATGTTTATCCATTTTACCTCATAAAGGGAAATTATTCAGAGTAAACATAGTAAAATCAGCTACTAATTATATATATGACGCAGATATAACACCATATCTAACAGATGATTGGAGCCAGTATTTGTTTTATACGTAAGATCTTACACTAAAACATATAAATTAAAAACCAATCAAATCACCTATTAAGTCTGTAGATTAAAAAAACAATCTGATGCACTTTATAATTTTTTATTTCTTCACTGGTCTTTGCCTGGTAAGATTCGTTTTTCAAACTATTTATAAATGCATAATTTTATCCCTTCTGTCACAGAGAACGAGAGGCAGGTCAACTCAGTGTGAACAAAGAAATATACAGAAACAATATTAACGAAATATTTTTATGTCATTTCATGTAAATAGTTTAAACTCCTGACTATTTCTGTTGTTAATACTGGTCTAATTTAAATAAACCACTAATAGTGTTTATATTATTTGTTTTGTTAAATATAATTATTAAAACATAAATGAAATTTTAGGTCAATACCATTTTTTTTAATGGTGATATACTATAAGTATTTTTTAAATTGTGCACTACGTCTGTTGATTTACAGCAGTTCTTAGAAATTAATAATTCATGATTGAACTATTATCAAACATTAATAGCGATTTTGATACAATTTTTGTAATATGGTGTCTGGAGGAGGAGGAGGAGGAGGTGATGATGGTGATGATGGTGATGATGGTGATGGTGATGATAATGATGATAATGATGTTGATGATACTTAGTGTATGACTAAGTATCAAAAATATATATTCTTTAAATGGAGCCAGGCTTAATAGATCTTATGAAATAGTATTTACATTCTAAAAGGAGAGAATAAATTGAAATGGCCTTATTTTAGGCAAATTATTGTATGAGAAACGTTACAACTCAATTCAATTATAAACCGTTCCATTTATAGGCAACAATGACACTAGATTTTAAAATACTAATAGATAATTATTTACTGGAAACTAGTTTTAACTTACAAAGTTTAGCTAAATTGATTTTATTATTACATAGTGATGTAATGAGACAATATCTTAATTACTTTTTTAATAAATCTGTAACATATTGAACTAAACCATTTCTGTCTTTTTGTGTAGTCATTATGAATGGACTTGACTTTCAGCTGTTGACACCTTTTTTTTTAAATGTTTTAATTACTCAAATATTATTCAATATTTTTATGATGATGTTTGTGCTGGTAGTGTGTACTTGTCTGCGTATGTTCTTGTGGGCTTCTTTGTAGTGTGCTGTGTGTGTATGTTCTTGTAATCCAAGAATTTATATATTAGTTATATAATTAAAATTAGTTATACAGTTATATAATACTTTATATAAACATATTGTTATGCATAAAAAGCTAACTGCTAAACATCATACATGTGATGTTTCTTATTTATTATTTCCATTAATTTTATAAAAAGATTTTATATCATTATGGCTTGTATGAAATTCAAGTATTCATTAATTTAAAATCAAGTAAATTTTTAGTTATAATAGTTGTTAATATTACCTCTTTTTTTATTAACAGTATTATTTGTTCTATCACAGTTGTTAACAACAAATACATTGGCCGACTATTTATATAGCAGGACTAATTGTTCTTAGAAAATATGTAGATTACGTTTTCATTATAAGTGGGCAAAACATAGTAGCTAAGTAACAAAAATCATTAATTACATTGATGGTTTTAGTTGATCGGAACTTGTTCAGAGTAACTAGGACACTGAGATTGACTAATTATCCACTTAGCTTAAAATAATTTACATATCGATGTGTTTGGAAGGAAATTTATTGAATTAATGTAGAATGAAGCACATATCTCTGGCATAGGTCACAATGTTTTGCTATAAATAAAGTAGTTTTCAAAACCTTCTTTCCTAACGTAAGGGAGATAATGCTCTAACTGGTTAACATCTTCATCAGTTTTTGTTATCAAAAATATCACAACAAATCCAAAAAGGTGGATTGAGGTAGAAGTAAATTCATTCATATCTATCGTTTTACTGCACTTTCTTTTCTCTAGTATTTCTTATCCATAATTAAAATATATCCAAAATTAATTTTGAAAATTGCTACCAAAATATATCGAATTATTGGATGAATGGAACAAATAGATGTTATAATGTAACATAATAACATAAATAACGGAAAGTCTCTTTCCGTTTGTAACCTTATCTTGAAAATCATTTATTGATAGATGCAAGATATACTTAGTTTCAAATCGACTATTCCTTGTTTAAAGCAAGGTTTATTTGTATGGTAAATGTACCAAAGTCAAAAAAATGGTTGTGATCTTTTTATGATAACCAACAATGATACCATAAAAAGATTATTGTATGGTATTTCTTTTTACAAAAGAATACAATTGGCAGAAACATTTAATCTACCATTATATGAATGAGTATATAATATGCCTCATTTATATACTTATATTTATAGTATCAGAATACATTAATTGGAAAATCTATTGAAAGTGCCTAAAAAATTTGAAAACTTAATACCTTGAAGAAAAACTTATTTATTGTATTTCAAATAACTTCTAAAATAATTAATAGTCATTTTAAAGGTGATAATATGTATTATCAATAGATAATAATAATATGTATTTTTGTAAAGGAACATTCTACATTGGAAGTACTAAATTTTGTTAATCAAGTGAATTTGGAGTAGGGATCTTTCACGAATACCTGACATCGGACAGGTTCGGGACTGACGGTTTAACGTCCTCTCCAAGGAACGGCGTACTCAAATTTATTCATCACCCAGGTGAATAAATCAAGAACCAGAGTGGGTTTCAAACCCCCGACTAACCTGTTCAGAGGCAAGCACGTTAACCACTGAGTTAACCTGGCCATTGATAATATAGACACTATATGATTATGAAATAATATTAACTATTATATTCCTTGTAAAAAACACTATTATTAGAAATATTATCCAGAATAATTCATATAGCAGGGGTCATTATATAAGATAATAGTATGATGTTTGATTCTGTGTCACAGAATTATCTGTGTTATAAGGTAACTTATAAGTAACCAATCGTATACGCGTCAAGGTGTTTTACGGTACTGAGCTTATAAGTATTGATGTATAGTTATATTTATATAAGTAAAATTAGTATATAACTTGGAAAACTTTCAGGTTATGTACAACTGTATATACAAGATATATAATCAGCCACATTCATGGATAATATTGTAAACATATTCATAAAAAAAAAAGTCAGCATTGGACCAAGTGATAAATAGGAGGAGGCTACTGATTATATCTGTTTTTATAATCTCCTACACTTGGGTAATAACTGAGCTAATAATTTACCAAAGTTACTAATCTGATATTCAATTCCCATTTGTTAGAGTCCTTGCCAAATCCACGCTAAATCTAAGTGTTTTACACAATTAGTCAATTCTCTGTTGTATTTCAGTAATGAGCATACCGCAGCAAAGTACGGGTAGAGGAAGCAGTCTACTCTATGCTGCAAGCGCCATATTTTAAAAATTTTGATATGGGAGAGGTAATATATAGGAAACAGAAAATGAAAGATAAAAATATGTTCTCTTAAAAAAAGAAATAAAAGATGATGTTAATCATTGAGAGCTATCCTTTGTCTTTTACATTAGGTTAATGCTAAGTTTTTGGCCACAGTAGATTAGAAAATGAAATTACGGTATTTATTTGATGGAATATAGGGGCATTCACATATTTCAGGTATTGAAGGGAAATAACATTCGAATGCAGAACTTCGGTATTTTACAGTAGTACCTCTTTATGAGAAAGCCTCTTTTTACGAATTATCCTTTATGGGAAAAAAGTGCCTCATCTTACGAGCTTTGTTTCTTCATACGAAAGGTTTTCTTGTGGATGGTTTGAAAAATTTAAGAAGAAGGCTGGAATTATTTCTGTTGTTAGGCAAGGAGAAACATGAAGTGCTGATAAGAAAGTGGCAGACGAATTTATGCAAAATTCAAACAATTGTTGACATCGGAGGCTTCACAGCAAATTCGGGAGCGACCAGAGCAAGTGTTTGATTGTGATCATACAGGCTTATTTTGGAAAAAGTGCCACCTCATACATTTATGACATCACAAAATAAGTATGGTCTTGAATACTTCAGAAAAATTATTAGAAGTGGTCAAAGGTAAACGACTTGGATCGGTTTTTTCACAAAATGTCAGAAAAACAACCAGTGCCGAAAATAAACCTGAGCGAAAAAAGGTTAAATAATTTGAAGACAATAGCAGTTATAACAAGTGAAAAATAAAAAGCAAACAAAATATAAAACAAAAAACTAAAGAAAGTGATGAAAATTCTCAAGTAAAAAAAATGAAAAAATAGTTTTAAAATGTTATAAAAATGTTATATAATATGTTCTAAAATAATTTTCTTTTCGAGTTATAAAATTTAATTGAAATGTAAAGTAAGTTGTGTGCACGTACAGTACATGCGTGTACGTACGTGGAAACGTTTGTCAACTACTAATCATACTCAGTACCCCCTCCACCTAACCCACCCCTTCACCTGCCCTCTCAGTCGCTCAGTTCCAAAGATAAATGACTTTAATTATTATTACGTATTACGATGATTATTATCATTATGACTTAATTTTAATAATATGTCTATGCTTACTAGAATCATTATATATATAAATAACTAATATCTTATTGGCTATTACATATATTTGTTATTTTAATTTATCAAGAATATCTTGGTGAGGGTATTGGGGGCTTAGAATAAATTAGGTTATTTACATTTAATTAACAATTTATCTTACGAAAAAAGTTATCTTACCTTCATCGCTTTTGGAACGAATTTATTTCATCCTTACAGTATAACTGTAGTAGACAATTTTTTTTCATTCATTTTCTGGAAAATTGAGCTAATATATTTGCCTATCATCTATTAATCTTATGTATACTGTATTAAATTAAGACAATTAAATATATAAATTTGAAAAACGTCGATCTTTTGTACATGCTTGTTGCCCAACAATTTTTAGTTGTATCAGTAAGTTGTATTCAGTTGTAATTTTTATAGAAACTGAATCAATATGTTAAGTCACTGAAACGACAAGATGAAAACATTTAAATATTAAATTTAAGTAAATCTCGAATTTTACAAATATGTCATAATGGGAGGGGGGAGCAAATGCCAAAAATACATGACCATCCCGAAAGAAAAAAGCTACTGTGAAACTAATATTGACGGACTTTATGTCTCCAGAGGTAATCAATATTAAAGAAATGTAAAATATCGAAGAACCTATCCTACAGACTAAATTGAAATATCATATTTAGTATAAAAATAATTATTAATTATACGAAACATGATGTATGAAGTATATGATTTCTAATTTAGGTAGATGTCCTCTAAGTATTGATTTGAATGTATACTTCACCAATCACATCAATTTTTACTGAAACATTCAGGAATACAATTTATTTTGTCTAATATACATTCATGTTTTTTGTTAAATTTCTCTTAGCTTTTTTTTTTTTTAAATAAAGCAAAGAGCGTACGTTAGCTGAAAGATAATATTAAAATAACGTAATATTGAGCATATGATGTTGATCCTTACTGAATATTTAATAACAATTATGAACTGTATTTTTAAATTGATAAAAAGTATCAACTGTGAAGAAAACAAAATATTTTTTTTTCAAGACTGGGTCAGTTCTTCGGTTCAAATTAAACTCTCACTTTCGATTTTTCAGTTTTTATTTTAAAACCTTTTTGATGGGAATAAGTATAGAATTTTGAAACAGAAAACCTTAAGTATTACAATAGAAATTTTTTAAAAAGTAAACAATTTTTGAATTTCAACAACTGTCTAGATTAAATAAAGACGTGACACTGCTTATTTAAATTAGACGGTTGTTAAAATTCGTAAATTGTTTACTTTTTAAAAAAAAATCTAATGTAATACTTACATTTTTTTTTAAAAATTTTGTACTTTTGCCTAAAAAAGAAGTTTTAAATAATGACTGAAATGTCGGAAATGAGAGTTTAATTTCAACCTGCAAAAACTGAGAGGAACATTTCATCAATATGTGTAATTAGCATTGTTATTATGTTAATTAGAAAATCTCCAACAGAACTAGGGTATAGTGATCATTATAAAATTACTTTGTGAATATTGCCACAAAATGACATTGCAAACAGAAATTATGATTTCAATGGAAGCCTTTGAAAAATAACTGCTCTAATAGCAGTTAAGAGAAAATGCATTTAATGGAGATAAAATTACCATGGCTCTTAGTATTTTAACCTGAAAGCAAACATTTGAAACGTTCTCAATCCATGAATTAATTCAATAAATTACAACACAGTATAAAACATAATAATTTCTTTAATAACTAAAATATATTTATTTCAATTATTTGTTGTTGTTTCTAGTATTATTTTACTAAAAGTTTTATGCAAATATGATTTAAAACAATGTATAATTGAAATGTATTTGAGGTTTTGTGTTATTCATAGTTTTAATTAATATTTTTTTCATTTGACAAACATTGGAGATATAAGATGTGATTTACATTAATTCAAATATTTATGTGCTGATATTATATTATAAGAGGTATGATCAGAAATTAAAGACACTTATGGAATTTTGCTCACACTGTACTCTTTAATTTCAAATTTTATTATTCTTGTGTTGGTGCACAGGTCACGATCATATTTTCATTTGACTGCATAAAATGTGTTCCTTTTATGTGGGATACTAGAGGAGCTTTGACGAGTCTTTGCGTGCTGAGGGATTTTTTATTCTTGAAAATTATAGAGTAGAGAGTTTGTGTTAATTTTTACTTAAAAAAAATATATTAAAATTGAAACAAAAACTCTTGAAATATTGTTGGTGAGTTACAGCAAGTTAACTAGAGCCAAAACGTAATAAGTGGTATAAGTTATTCCACAAGTAACTATTTTTTCAGTAGGACAAAATCTCCGAGCACACTACCACGAGTCTTACCTTTATCCCTCTTATATAAAAACAATACATCCTATATAGTCCCAACTGAATAAGTATTATTGCAACGCGTATGCCAACACAAGGACAATAAATTTTAAAATTGTAGTGTGCAGTGCGTGAGAAATTCAAAAAGTATCCTTATTTTTTGAACACACCTTGTATCTTTGCAAATATAAATGATACTTATTTAATATCTTCTTTGGCAGTTTCTTTCCATATTTCTGTTTTTCTAAATTTGAAAGTGAGCAGAATATTTTTAGTCTTTATTTTTGATAAACATTATAGCTGAAAATAAAATATACACGTACTTTTTTTTTAAAAAAAAAACAAACAAACAAAAGGGTTAGTATGTTTGGTTAATGTTAGTCCAATCAGTTTTATCCCTATTAGGTTAACTTAGATTATTATATGACATGACAATTATGAATTCTCCTAGTGTGAAATTGTTTGTAATATAATCTATTTATGACTGAAACCATCATTTTTGAAAAAAGTGCGATATCGGTTTTGTTTGAATTTATTTTTAGAAGATTGTTTATTAAAGACAGGGCTGTGGAGTCATAGTCGGAGTCGAGAGAAATCAGCTGACTCCGACTCGGACTCCTAATCTATGTAAATTACTTGTGTACAGGAAAAAGACATAAGATGATAAAACATGATTAATTAGTCCAAGTAGCAAGCTTTTCCTTCAGAGAAAGGAAAAAAAAACATTAGACATTTGATGGCACAACACAAAATGTTTAGTTTAATACAAAATATCTGGGTCTTGCTTGTGCAGTGTTTTAGAAAATCAATAATTAAAAATCTGGAGTGGCATACACTCAACTTTCCTATAAGTAAATATAAAATCAAACTTCTTGATTATATAATGTCCAATTTAGACTAAATATAAAAGCTTAAATAGGAGGTGTTTATTAGTCTTTCATTCTTGGCGGTATAGTAGGTAGTGATTGAACCACACAACTAAAACATATAATATCCTTGGTATTACTACAGCAGTAATAATACTTTTGTAAAGACAAAGAAGAAAAACACATGTTACGAAACAATCTCTTACAGGAGAACATGGATTTTGTTTCCAAAATTAGTGGATCACATTCATGGCCATCTGTAACATTACATGACCAGTGGATCTGTTACATTTTATATTGTTTATCTGACCACCTTCTACATTGAATAATTAAACCAAAGTTTTTGTTTGGAGACTTCAGAATATTCCTATTTTGTTTAAAAAATGTCAGAAACATTTAAAAAAAAAATTGGAGTAGCCTACTCTTAACTTCGCTAGAGTAAAAAAAATATCAGATTGTTTTACAATATAATGATTTTTATCTGCTCAAAAACGTTCACATTCAATCATAAGTCAGTATTTTTACATTTTATTGAAGCAAATATCTGTTTTGTTGCTCTAAAAATTTTAACATTTCTTTCATTATCCTTTCTTTAATGAAATCATGAATGTGTAGTGTTTTAAAGTCTAATCTCTTTATTCAATATAGTGGTGCCCAAAATCATTGCATCTTATTCTCTAAAACTCATTATAATTCATTATTATCGCTATTTAAAAATTTGAATTTGAAAGAATGTCATCATTTCAGCTAAAAAATAAATTGGAACAATCAAACGGTTTAATAATATGCATAATAGATATAATAATAAAGCTATAACAAAAACAATTTACAAAAAATTTAATAAAATTTTAATTAATGTAATATGTTTATAAATATATGAAAATAAAATAAAACTTCAAAATTATGTATATTTATATATATCCTAGTATATATCTTGTATTCAGAGAACATTTTGTAATATTTTTGTAAAAATAATTCGGAGCCCACGCGTCCCAAGAGCACCGATAAATCAATTTCATATTGCTTTGATATGAATTCAACATTTTTTTTTTTTTTTTTTTATAGGAGTCTCTGACAATGGTTTCATCAATTTATGATCCCTGGATTATACGCAGGATAATTGTATTATTTTTCAAAGGAAGTTTTCAATTTTTAATTGTGTTTTACATTTTGATCTTTTATAAAGCTAATATAATCGAAATTGTATTTCACGGTAGTTTTTTTATAAAGTCACTTTGCTTTCTTATTGTCAGAAATCATAAAAAATTAATTTACTCCAGCGAGTTTTAGCATTTCCTGCGTGACGCACTCTTTTAAAAAGTTGCTGTAAATATATATTGAGGAAAAAATATATCAGTAATTAATCAGTTTGGGTATTTAAATCAAATTCAAAGCCAAATTTCAGTTCAATTTAAAACTATTATAGCTGGAAGCATGCAATTTTTAAAAAGAATATTTATGAACTCTTTGACGACAATAATGAAAAAACTGGGTTATAGTAAACATAGCACTCTTCTATAAAACAAAAAAAAATTCCATTCTTCACAATTCAATATGAAATATGATTAAGAAACACAAGGAAATCTACATCTGATACGAGGTTTTTTTCAAGGGTATAACATATAGATTGATTAAAGCATTTTGTAGGACAAATCCATTATGCTATGAAAAACATCAGAAATTATGTTTGATTGGCGTAGATTTTTACATGTAAAAATTTTTTATTTTTTACTTCTCATTTTAAGTTATAAACTTATTAAAAAAAATATTCATTAAACCTCTAAACATCAATTTTATTTAATTGGATTCACTCAAAAAAAGTCTATATCAATGTAAACAGTGTAAATATATGTAAACAAATACGGCAAGTATAGCAAGTAAACGATTAGTCCAGGATAAACATTCAGTATTTATAGATTTATGCTCTTTGCTGTAATTGAAATTTCATGACGTTTTTTATATAATAATTGCTAATTTTTTTTCCAATGTTTTGTTTAAATTTCATGTTTTTTTTAAATGAGCCGTTTAGCGTCAAAAAACGATAATATGAAAACCGAAAATTTTCTAACAGCCCATGGTGAATGTAATTTTGAAAAAATTATCTCTCCTCATCCTTCTCATAAAGTTCCATTTTTAGATATAGTTTCATTTTCAACCGTTAAACGTTATGGCTTGTATCACCCTCACAAGCTTCCAGATTGAGTTCTAACTCACAATTTTTACATTTTATTGAACAAAAATATTTGCTGTTGTTTTATGAATCTGTGGATATTTTTCCTTTAATCGTTTTGTATAAAAAGGAATATACGTTTTGCTTCGAAGATAATGCAGAAGAGGTCCGACAGAATTGTGTTCGTTATTTAGATTATTACATTCTTCTTGTAATAGAAATTATAAATTAGAGATAAAGGAAAATTATTTTTGTATGAATTTAAAACTACTTTATTTTCATTATAACTTTAATATATTATTATTATAAAAGTATTTATTTTATTACACTGTGTTTTAGTAATAAGCTAGGATCAATATTTCTTGTAAAAAATTTCTGCAATAAAATAAATCAATTAGTTTTAGTGTATTATCAATTTGACATGGAACACCATGTGCAGGTATTCTCAAATTTTATTATATCTGCCTTTTGGAATTTGTCAAGATAAATAAGTACAAATTTAAGATTCTTTGAACAGAAATAAATCAATTCATTATACTTACGGAGTTTGTAAGATTGAGAAATGAATAAATAGAAAACTGTTACATTTATACATTTTTGACCTAGTTGCACAATATATATTGTAATTTTATTACTTGAAAAATAAAAAATTAAAAGTAATTATAGTATGGAATATTTTTTATATGTAGGTTAGTATCACTGGATTGTAATGGAAAGTGCATTTTCCTCTGATTTAATGCTATTTGACTTAGGTGGGCTAAACTGATTTGTATAACTAACTAGAAACAATATCACCAGAGTTTTAGTATTACATAGATAGGTGCGATAGACGATTAGGAGCATGGGATTGACACAGGGAAAATAGGTATGAGCCGTGCAAGGCGATCAGAGAATGCCCGAGTAATCTAGTTGCCCAGTGCAAGAAGATTTGGTTGCAATGAAATGCGATATCACTTGCCGTTTCATTATTACTGCCGCCGCAGTGTTTGCCAAAGCCTGCCTCAACTTTGATCACTCCACTGTTTTAATTAGCTTCTGTCTTCCTCTTGCTTTCCTGAATCCTTGTGTTCCTGGATTCTGGCCAACGAGTTGGAAAATGTCCAGGGAGCAGACATGAGTTAAAAATTGCAATTTAAACATTAAACTATACTGAAAAAAATATCTCTTATGATCCCTTTTTTTTATTCTGAATTGTATTTCTTCTCTCATTACAAATTATTGGAAATATTTTTGCGTGAAATTCGCAGAATATGCCTCATTTATTCTATTATCTGTTATTCTATAATTAATATGAAGAATTATGAAATTGTCTAGGTGTCTTTATGTATTTCTGATTGCAAAGTTAATAATCAACTTCATGTCACCATTACTGTCCGACTATGAATTGAAGCCATGTTTAAAATTGTAGATTTTGATTCGATCATCTTCCTTTGTCGAAAGAATCTAATGAAGATCGTGACAACATTAATAATTAATATGGGGTTTAATTATTGTCAAAATGGATTATGTAAAACGTGTTAAAACCCAAAGCATTAAATGTACTGATTACCACCATATGTTGAATGAATTGATTTTCAAGTAAACATTTCTCAATACAGAATAATTTAAATTCAGTTTTAGTTTATGATTTTTTTGTAACGATAGTATTTACATTTGTTAAAAATGCAAACAGCAAAAAGTTATCTATTTTTTTTATTTCAATTATTCTAAAAGTTTATTTTTCAAATAAAAATGTCTGTTTTAAACATTTAGAAAGGAATTAATTGTTATTGAATTATTAAGAGAAAGGGATGTTGGGATTAGGGCGAGGTGCAAGAAAGTTGCTCAGAGCCCTCGAGGGACGCCCACTAACTAGTTTATATTCGCAATCTGCTCTAACTTAATTATTTTTATAAGTTAAATAATAGAGCTCTACTGCCT
Organism: Hermatobates lingyangjiaoensis; assembly: GCA_026182355.1. Taxonomy (NCBI): domain Eukaryota; kingdom Metazoa; phylum Arthropoda; class Insecta; order Hemiptera; family Hermatobatidae; genus Hermatobates; species Hermatobates lingyangjiaoensis. The sequence continues at coordinate 3,119,110 of JAPFBL010000187.1, read as the reverse complement.
GGCTGGCACCAAACTTTACCTATTATATTTTACGTTATGAGGTAGAAGGGAGTTTATAAACGTTTACTCCGAGGCTAAGTTCGCACAGTTACTTAAGTGGTTCTGCCTACCACTAAGTAATTTCTTTTAATTCTAGTCTATGACTGAGCTATACAAAACAAACACCAACCACTGATCACCTCATAGGGATATCATTCTTGATTTCATTATTATCTAGTGCGTTCTTCATACCTCTACTTTCATCACATGTACAATTACGTTTGTCATCTTCAGAACTGTTTTAGAGAGGATAAATTATGGCCCGGTTGTTTTTAAAAATCTATTAAGCCGTATTTGAGTTACATTACTGACATGATCTAAGCTAAAAAATTTAGATTTTGCATATTCGAGTTCAACATAACTTATTACCACAGAAGGTTACAATACAAGAGGGATTAAACATTTTATCTAACAGTTATTTCCCTCAATCTATCAGTTTTAGATCTTCTCCATTTTCTAAAGTCAAACTAAGAGTTTTCAACGGGTTATTCTATATTTATCACTGTGTTTTTATTATCCATATAAAATAATTTATTCTACCATATATTACATAACTATTTTACCTGATTATCAAATTATTTGATTATTTCAATTATTCTCAGTATATAGAATATATTTCTTTATTTCATAAGTAAACTGGGTTCATGTTGCTAATTTATAATGGTCTTACGAAATATTCCATATTTAAATATGTTTTTCAGTATTGTTGTTGGTACCACGTGTTCCTCTGTGTCCTTGATATAGAAAATCCATTAATGAAGAAGCCAGTTCATTCTACTATCAGTAGACAAGGCAAATGAGAAGCTAACTATTGTGCCACTCCTAAACTTTACAATAAAAAAACAAAATATTATTCATTGAACACATAATTTTTATTATAAATAACTGATTTTGAGTAATGTAAGTAAATGTTATTAATTAAATACATCAGTAATTAATTATGACTTGAAATTAAAAATGCAGTTAGGGATAAATAACAAATTTTACACGATGGTGAAAGAATAATTTTTACTCTAATTTCTGCGTCTATTATGTGTTATAAGAAAGTAATACCTTTAATTTAAATTACTTCTTGAAAATATGAAATGAGACATCATAATTTCATTAAATTTTTGTTGTATGTTTAGTTTTTAAATTTAGAATTAAAATATGTCATGACTATTTCAAGATATATTTATGTGAATAATCTCTTTTCAATATACTTTTAGAATGAGATAGAAATATCGTGAAGCATAAATAAATAAAATAAGAACGCATACAAAATAAAATTATCAGATAAATAATAAATTAAAACTAGGTAAACCAAATGAAAAAAAAAAAGAATAGTAAGAAATTGCAAAAAATGATGGTATCATCTTTTATACATGTGGAACTAGTTATGTAACACAATGATTTTTACTTACCTAGCACAGATGTATCCAAATAATAATTATAGGGGGCATTGAAGTCTCTTATAATATGTATATTCTATAAAAAAAAGGACAAAAAATTCCATTACTTCAATCCAAAGAATGTAGTAGATTGATCAAGTGCCAAAACATGACATTTCTATATGATCTCTCAACCAAATAAAACAATGTAAAAAGATACGTGCTTCAAATAATCTAAACTTGATTGAAACTCATTGTATCATTCCGTTGATTCCATGAGAAATTCCAAGCTTAGATTCTTGCTCGCTGTCAGACTTTGAATGAGTCTCAGAATACTTGATTACATCAGTAGATTCACCTCAAGTCCATCTTCTTCTAGTTTTGTTTATCCCTTACTCCTTTTACTTAATTTCTCAAATAAGAGATCAGGATTCAGTTGAATGAATGAATAAATTCTTTATTGGGAACCAGTTCCAGTTATAAATACTGGGGTAGCCGTACAGAGAGGACTAGGTCCTCTCCACCGGGCTTTTTCCCCTTCGTTCATTATAATGATAATTATAAGCTAATGTACAACTAATTATATTAATTATTTACTAATGGGTTCATTACATAATACTTTATAACAGTAATTCTAATACTAATCCTAATTTCTAATAATGAGTAACAATAATAATAATAATAACAATAATAACAATAACAGTAATAATAATAATAACAATAATACTAATAATAGTAACGATGATAATAACAATATTAGTAATACAGCAATGATAATACAAATAATAATTTATCTGTAATACTAGTTCTAATAGAATTAACGATAATGTTAATGTTAAAATAATAATAATAAGACTAATAATATAATAATACTACTACAAATAATAATAATTATATAATAATACTAGTAATAATAAAAACCAATATTAAATGTAGTACATCACAGATGTTGGCCAACGTCAACCTGCTGGGTCCCCTGCTTGGTCGTTGGCTGTAGGAGTCGCAGCCCTGGTCATCCCAACCTCCTTCTCATCTGCGACATCTTTGGGTAAGAGCCCCTGAATGCCCGCAATCAGAGGGTTAGCCGAATCGGCATTTCTCCTATCTTCTTTCCTGCCCAACCTGCGGACAAACCTGGAGAGACGCTCCAACTTGACCTCATTATGGAGGAACTCGTTCGTTGCGTAGCGTGGTGCACCCAGGATAAGTCGGAGGGTTTTATTCTGAAACGCGTAAATGCGTCTCATCAACTTACCCGCCGGCTTAGCCCAGGCTGTCACTCCGTACGCAACGATTGGTCTTAGGAGTGCTTTATAGAGGTTCACTCTGGTCCGAAGAGAGAGTCCAGAGCCCGGCCTTAACAAATAGTAAATGCCACTCCTGGCTCCATAGGCTTTACCAAGTGTGCAGCTGACATGAGTTTTTAGTGACATTTTCTTGTTGATGTTAACACCAAGGTACCTAAAGGTGTTTGTAACTGGTATGTGTTGTTCATGAATGCGCAGTGTAGGTGTGTATCCGAGTCTCTTGCGCAGGTTGACAGTGAAAGTGCATTTGGATGGATTAATATGCATTCTCCATACCTTAGTCCATTGCACCATCCTGTCAACGTGTTGTTGAAATTGTTTTAGAGGAGTATCTATGAAGTACGACCGGCACGATACCAAAATGTCATCTGCATAGATACCCTCTAGTGTCTGTATGTTTCTGTTATTTTTATTCCACTTGGGAAAGTCCTGTAAGTAGAAGTTGAAGAGGATGGGCCCCAGGCAAGAGCCTTGGGGAACCCCCCTCTCAATCTTGTACGGCGAGGATAAAGTGTCTCTGGCTTTGACTCTAAAGGATCGTTCAGTTAGATAAGAGTGAACGATCCTTTGGAACCATTGGGGAAGCCCAGCGTCTCCTAGTTTCTTAACAATGCCTTCGTGCCAGACGCAATCAAAGGCCTTGTTAAGGTCGATGGCTAGGGTGTATGTTCTAAGCTTTCTTTGCTTAGCATAGTGTAAGAAGTTGAGGGTACGTCGCAGTAACTGAACGCACCCGTGCCCCTTTTTGTATCCAAACTGGATGTCTGTGAATTGGAGGAACTCGGATACGTGTTTGAGTAAGACCTTCTCAAATACCTTGCTTAGAGAACTAAGCAAGCTTATAGGCCTGTAGTTACTGGCTAGAGTTGGATCCTTTCCCGGTTTGGGGATAAGGACTATCCTGCCCTGTTTCCAGGCTGATGGAAAGTAACCAAGTTTAATGCAAGCATTAAATATGGAGGTTAGCCAGTTGAGTGTAGGGTCAGGGAGCTGCTTCAGAACGTAGTTATTTACGTCATCCGCACCCGGTGCTTTGCGCCTCGGGAGCCCTTTCAATATGGTTTTAATTTCTTTCATATTGAGAGAGATAGACTCCTCCGGAGGAGATATACAAGAAGAGAGTTTAGGGCCATCCTCTTTGTATAATTCGCCTAACGTCTCCGCGAATGCCTCTGCAATCTCCTGAGGAGTAATGCAGAGGCTGTTTTTGTGTTTGAGGGCAACAGTCGTCTGTTTAGTCCCTCGCAATCTCCTCAGAAACTGCCAGGCTTCTGGGGTATTGTCTATTTCTTCGAGTTTTTTATTGAGGGTCTCATCCCTCATAACTTGTAATCTGTAGCGAATTTGTTTGTTAAGTTTATTCACTACAGTTTTGAGTAATGGTAGTTTATACTTATTCCAAAGTTTACAGACCTTATTTCTGTACGAAATAAGATTAACTATTTGTTTATCTTGTGGCTTTTCCCACCCTGTGTTGTTTCGTTCAGCTTGCGATTTTTTGAGGGCCTCGTGAATAGAGTCAGTTAGGTTTTGAACCTCTGTGTCTATTTCTGCCCGTGTTGTAACCTCTGTTGGGTAGGACATATTACTAAGTGTCCTTTTAAACCGCACCCAATCTGTGACGACGGGTTTGGTGGAGGATTCAGTTTTGATTATATATATATATATATATATATATATATATATATATTTGTTACGATGTTGACCAATGGGAGTAGAGTTACAGGTCCATGCGTAAGGTCCCAGTTGCCCGCTGCTCAGCAAAAAGCCTTTGCGTTCTGCCAATGGGTATAGAGGTTGCACAGTCCCTCTGTGTTAAATGATGTTTGGCAGAAAACATTAGCCTCACTTTACAGTGAACTCCTGTTCCCTTTCTATTTTCGATTTTTGTGGTGGTTGGGTGTTGTTGTTGTTTACTATTTTCTGTTACGGATATTGCTAGATTTTTAATTGATACTCTCGGTTGTTTACTGCGAAAAGCTGCCTTCATCTTCATGCCAACAGGGGTAGAGGTTGCACAGTCCCTCTTGGTTATTAAGAGATGTTGACACTGGATTCCAACTTCTTCTCGTAGAAACATCTTCAAGTTGTAGGTTTTGTTTATTTTCCTCTTCGGTTTCTTATGTTCATGTTTTTTCTTCAGTTGAATGTTATTGCTGCTATTGTAAACAACAACAACACCCAACCACCACAAAGTAACAGAAAATAGTAAACAACAACAACACCCAACCACCACAAAGTAACAGAAAATAGTAAACAACAACAACACCCAACCACCACACAATAGCAGCAATAACATTCAACTGAAGAAAAAACATGAACATAAGAAACCGAAGAGGAAAATAAACAAAACCTACAACTTGAAGATGTTTCTACGAGAAGAAGTTGGAATCCAGTGTCAACATCTCTTAATAACCAAGAGGGACTGTGCAACCTCTACCCCTGTTGGCATGAAGATGAAGGCAGCTTTTCGCAGTAAACAACCGAGAGTATCAATTAAAAATCTAGCAATATCCGTAACAGAAAATAGTAAACAACAACAACACCCAACCACCACAAAAATCGAAAATAGAAAGGGAACAGGAGTTCACTGTAAAGTGAGGCTAATGTTTTCTGCCAAAAATCATTTAACACAGAGGGACTGTGCAACCTCTATACCCATTGGCAGAACGCAAAGGCTTTTTGCTGAGCAGCGGGCAACTGGGACCTTACGCATGGACCTGTAACTCTACTCCCATTGGTCAACATCGCAACAAATCATATTCCTTTCCCCGGACAACTAATAGAAAACTATATATATATATATATATACATTTAAAGAAAACTCATTTTTATTAATTGATATAGAATATAAGGTCAAAATTGTATTTCAAATTGATTTATAGAAATGAAATTTTTCTAGTTTATATGACACTTATGCATTTTAAAAAAAAACTGTGCCATAAAAAGTGATCATTGCCAAAAGAGTTGAAAGCTGGTGGTAATACTATAATAACAATAGCAAACAGAATTAGGTGTAACAATTCAGTATTGTTTTTTTCTAAATTTGATTATGATTCCAATAGCCAACTTATGTAGTATATTTACTATTTATTTACTATATTATTTGCTTATTCCTAGACTATAATGTAGCATATACAGTTGAAATGTAGTATATATATGAGTCGTTATCAGCCTTTGGAGCGATTCACTTCTTTTCCTGAAGACGAGGACATCGAAATATAGTAGTGAGTTCAGTGATTTCCTTTCTATGTGTTCTTTTTAAATTCTAGTTTATATATATTTTACTATAGTACATAATACTATAGTATATAGTATAGTATATATAGTATATATATATATATATATATATATTATAATATATATATATATACTTTAATATATAATATATATAAGTTTCACATTAAACACTAGACACAGAGTAAAAATACGAATACATTTATAGTCTCTAATTTTCGGTTGAACCGTCATCAGGGGAGTAGAGATACGGACACCAAGCGCACTTGCGAAACGACGGTTCGAGATGACTGTAAGTGTGCTCGTATCTTTATTCTGTAATACATAAATATTATATATTAATATACATAATATATATATATATATAAAGATTTCACATAAACACGTGAAACAACAATCAATGATCAAACCACAATAAGAAATGGGAAAACAAGACTAAGTTTTGGGAAAACTAAGAAAAAACTATAACTATATTGTCAATTATTAGATCTTTATGTGCATGTTTCATATCAGCATAGAACTTTTCACAAATAAATTATAGTGATAAAAATGAGCAATATTTGCATACATATTATTTGCAACCTTATTTTTTTCAACCAGTAATTTAAAAATATTCATATTCTCCCTTTTTACTTTACTATAAGTAAAGTATAGTGATCGTGAAAAAATTCGATCTCGAGATTTTGACGGAATTACATGTTTTGAGGTACCAGAAGTCGTTTTATGACGTTTTTACGATGATGTCTGTGTGTGTGTGGGTGGGTGGGTGGGTGGGTGGGTGGGTGCGTGGGTGGGTGCGTGTGTTAGCATTGCTTGTTACCACGCTACGGTCCAGAATCTTTGATGGATCAAGTTGATATTTTACACAAAAATGGGCCCCATTTAGACGAAGATCCCTATTGTTTGCGAAGAATTATGCATGATGGGAAAGTCACTTTTTTTGCCAAAAACCGTTTTTTTTAAAACATTTATTTCTCCTAAACTGATAACCCTAGAGTTTTGAAATTTTGACATTATCTTTGAAGTTACAAATGCAACAAACGAAAAATATATTCAGAATTTTAAGACAACAGGAAATATTTTTTTTTCAATAAAATGTAAAAATTTTGACTTATAATTCAATCTCAAACCTTGTGAGAGCGATACAAGCCATACTGTTTGACGGACAAGAATGAAACTATGCCTACAAATAGAACATTATATGGCAAATGAGTTGAGATATTTTTTTTTGAAATTACATTCGCTAAAGGGGCGTTAGAGTACGATTTGTGTTTTCAGAAAATGATTTTTTGACGCTAAACGGCTCGTTAAAAAATAATGAAAATTTTTCCAAAAATGGAACAAAAAATTAGCAATTCACAAAAAAAAATTCATGAAGTTTCAATTACGGGAAAGAGCAATAACGATATAAAAACTGTTTGTTTATTCTAGACTAAGAGATCACCTGCTATACTTGTCGAATTTTTTGTATTTTTTTACATTGTTTACATTGACTTAGAAATTTTTTGAGCGAATCCATTGAGATAAAATTGATGTTTCTAATGGAAAAATGAAAATATATTATTGACTTATAAGAGATGTAAGAGGAATAATATTGTGCAGGTAAATGATAACACTCATTAAAAAAAAATTCGTATATATGTTATTTGACAAAGGGGAAGGAAAATGATCTTATTAAATATTAAGTAGCCATAAAATTCCGAGTATAATAATTCTGTTAAAAACCAAAAATGTAAAAGATAATTCAAAATTGAAATCTTTCGTTTAGAGATTAATAACTGTAATTATCGTACATCTTTAATTAACAAATCACCTTAAAACAACATTTTCTTCGCTGTTTAAGAAGTTTTTCAGAGAAATAAAGAGTATTTTACTGTTTCAAATTTGAAAATTTTACATTAATATTCAATGTAGAAGGATGTCAAGTAAACGATGTAAGAAATCCACTGGCTGTTTGAACGAAAGCCATTCTCTTGTAGGAGAATAAATCGTTTCAAGAAATGTTCACTTTGGTTTTTCAAAAATGTTATTACTGCTGTAGTTATACTAATGAAATTATTTGCAAATAATAAATTATTTGTGATGTACAAAAATAAGCTTATAAGTACATTGATATGTCCTTCAATCACTATCTGTACTACCTCAGGAATGACAGGCTAATAATTATATCCCATTTAGATGTTTACGTTATGCTTAAATGAGACGTTATGTTTTATATACTCAAGAAATTTGACATTAAGTTACTTATAGTAAAGTAGAGTGTAGGCCACTCCAGATTTTTAGTTTACGAATTTCATTTCATTTGTATCTTTATTTATATTATGATTCATCAAATAACTTTTCATAATTAAATTTAAATATAGCTAATGTTGTACGAGTTTGTTCTCCATATGTAAAAGATTTTTCCGTTGGAATAACATTGTTAATACTTTAATACTTTAAATTAACTTCTTTCATGAAGTAGGTAAAGCATTTAAATCATTCTATGTGATAGAATAAAAATCCATCCTTGCTAAAATTTATCAAAATATTTGTGTAATTTGTATTTAAAAAAGAATATTTAAAGAAAAATAACTTAAGTCGCATAACTTTTTAATTGGGCTCAATAGAATAACTCGGTTTGCTAGATGTAGTCTGCGGGCCAGTTTTAGGGTTGATACTGCAGTAAATATTAATTGAATGCTCTTGTCAGCTTTTGTGTTTTGAATCCATGTTTCAAAACTTGGTTAGTTCCAAGTTACTAATTAGACTCTTTTGTTTCCACTTTGATTCATTCTTATGTAAATACATTGAATTCAATAAAATAACTATATACGGGATTGTAACTTTTACTTTAAACAAGAAAAATAAATGATGATGACTCGTACATGAAGTTATGTGTTATATTGTGCTATGAGTTTTCATGAAAACAAATTTGTCATTTGTTTGCTTGAGTTCTTGTTTATGGAGTACAGAAACTACAGTTGCCATCAATGGTTACCATTGTTTAAATCAGTGGTTTCGAAGACCTTATTTCTTACTATATAATTGAATTTGTTATCTTAATATAACTTTTGAAATTAATTTTCCTACTAGTAATCCCCATAAACCCCCAATGACGTCTAAAACGGCAATGGCCACGTGACCATCTGTCGTCATAAAGATTAAATATAGTTACAGAGTGCCACTAATGGGAGTCCACCCGATTTCTGCTACAAAATCAAAAAGCTAAAGGAGAAACGCTGAAACAAAATTACTTCTAAATACATGAATTGTAGTCAAAGTATCCAATAACATAATAAAAAAAAACCTTTTGAAGTGAATGAAGAAATACAACTACAATTAAAGAAAACTCAGTAACACGAATCTGAATGAATATTTTTTTAAAATGATCTATTGTGACAACTGTTTACTGACAATTGAAATTATTATTATTATTATTATTATTATTAGTTTCGTATTACACAAGAAAAATCATCTCGAATTGAATGCTGAAATAATTGCATGATTATACAATAGAACAAACTCTTCTGAAGTATAACCACAAACAAGTTATACAGCTCACTTAAGCCTCTATACACATAAACTTAAAAATCTTCAGTAAAATAACTAAGCATCTTGTGCAGTCTCACAAGAGACACTCGAAGCAGTCAAAGTAGACAGAGTGATCCATATTGTTAACAGACTTCAAGACTCATATGATATCCTTAGGTTGATAACAAACCTTAAGTCACTGGCTAAAAGCAGTCTTTTAGTGTTATCTCACCCAATGGGAATCGACTATGTACATTACTGGCCGCTTGAAAGCCTCGAGAATTTCTTCGATTTCAATAAGGTAGTTTTTCAATAGAAAATATTTGTATAGCTACTATATAAGGTGTTATATATATATATATATATATATATATATATATATAATATTATATATCCATGATAAAAGAAAAACGGTCTGACAGGACAGATAACACTTAAAATAAACAGTGACACATAGACTGAAACTCGTGAAAAACTCTAACTTTTTTTTTTGGAATACAATACTTTATTTGAAGTAAAACTAGCATTATATTTTATTCAAATTTATCTAAGATTAAACATTTTGTAAAATAAAATATAACACAATTGTAGAACATCTCTGAAAGGTTAAGGAAAGGTCAGCAAATAGCAAAACGCCATTTTCATATCCTTATAGTTTCTTAAAAGGATAACAATGGCACAGAGAAAAATATTTAAAATAAAATTTTTAGGTAATAAAATGGTCAATTGGTTGTATGCTATCTGATTTTTTCTTAAATTATATGCTTCTAGAATATTCTTATCTAAATTTTTTACTATTGATTTTTTTCTCATGTTTCATTACACATGGTTTTTCCAGATTAAGTCGTAGACACTATGTAGTTAACTATATACTCTTCATTGTCTATAGTGTCTATGCAAATATTCATCTATGCAGAGCTTTTTAAGACTTGCTTCATTGTACTGCTTTCGTTTGTTTGTTAATTATTTTTTTGTTTGTTAGTAGCATACACTGAAGGAGTATGATCGTTATAGTGATAGTAATACAATAGTGTCCATAGACGTAATTACGTCCGCACTTGTGCGATACATACAAAACGTACATTTTCATAGAGCCTAGTTAACGATCTTTCAGAATATACTTGATTATTGATGGTTTATCTTAAAAACATTAGCAGTAGATTATACCAAATAAAAAAAACATAAAGTGTCTGATACTTTATTTTATTCGATGATTTTATAAATAAGTTCATACAATATATATGAACTTTGATTATTGACCAAGCAAAGGTATACAGTAAAGTAACCTACGTAGGATATATTATATTTTATTTTAAATCATAAAGTGTTGGTAAAGTTTTGTTGCTTATTTTTCGCTTTCTTGTATTCTATTTTCAAATATCATGGCCTGCTAGTTAGTGCTTTCTAACTAACTACAGAATCTTTCTAATCCATGGAGCAGGATTATTTCTATATCATCAAAATGGTTTTATTTAGCTTTAAAAGATTAATATTTAAATCGATTTATGATTTTTATAAGTTTAATAGTTTGGTTTAATCCAATTTTTTTTTAAATGGAGAAAATGTGTTTTAATAGTAGAATATTTAACACCTGTTATAGTTGACCGTGAATATCACACTGCTGTTCTGCGTTTTAAATATTTATATGACATGTGACATTGAACGCTAAAACAACGAGGAGTTTGATATTTAAAAGCATTAGATGGACTCCAAATATCAGTTTGTTACAAGATATATTAGGTGGAATGCTGTCTCACACACATTATTAATTGTGTGCCAAACCACGAGTGCACGTTGTTAATCGGCCTCCAGTGCGAGGCCATTAGTCTATACCTTACATTTACTGCAAGTCTTTTGCAATTTAATCAACTCCTTGGAGAATGAAGTCTTTTGAAATCTTTAAGCTGTGGGACAATGGAATATTGTTGCTATAGCCTGTATACTACTATATACAGCGACATTAATACTAAATCTTCAGGGCTAGTCTTACCTATATATTTGTCACTGCTACAACAGTTACAACTACGACGTTTTTTTTTAAACTATAATTGTAAACACTTTAAAATATACGTACACATTCATTTACTCTCCAATATTTTTCTAGGTTAAATGAATGATTACAAAATGTCAAATACATATTGTCAAATCAATATATTTGACAATATTTTGCTAAAAACCCATTCGTTTATAGTTTTTATAGTCGCCTAATAACTTGTTTTTTTTCTTAGTTCTAACGTTTAACAGTATTAAACAAAGTGTTTATGATATATTTAGAAAGTTTTAAAGTGTTTCAATTGATGTGAATATTTCCTGGTGAGTACAGCAAACTTTTGTTCTACTACCTAAGATGTATTGTTTGAAAATCTGCTCTACTCTATTGGTCTGAAAAATTAATTCTATTAAAAATTAAGGGTTTCATTATCGGTTAAATTTTACCAAATAGTTCTATCCCTTGAAACTTGCAGAAGCTTTGTCACCCATGAATAGAATATTCATATTTATAACGGAAACTAGTCAAAACATTCGAATATTCTACCTAACGCTATTAAACACAGTTAATCCTTTAATGAGAAGTGTTAAATACTGAACTTAGAACTAACAATTTTTAGATGTAATAAATTTTCAAATCAACTAAAGTGACAAAGAGAACCAAGGTTTCAGAAATAATAAACTAGTAAAAAAATCTAAAGTATACTTTTCTAGTAAGGCGTCTAGCCAGGAATGAGAAAAACTTTGTTCCTTTCATGAAAACTGGTACGTTAATTGTATTTTAATAAAATTTATAAATCTTCAAGCTATAATTCTTAATATTGATAGTTATATACATATTAAACTTTTCTAGCCAATATGAGAAAATTACTTTCTTATACATTTAATGATTTAAATTAACTTTTCTTTTAACATGTACATTCATGAAAAGGTAAAAGAAAGAAAAACGGCTTTTCACAACAAATTCATTTCTAATTGTAACATATATAGTTATTGACTCCATCTGCAGTGAATCACATAAAATCAAAATAGCAGAAGGAACTCATAACTTACGGTAAGTAGGATTAGATTTGGCCAAGGCAATAATCTTATCTAAGCCACCGAGTCAATAATGTACGATCTTATTGATATCGCCGGAGAAGTAGTTGACAATTTTATTATTTCTTCTCAAACTTTCATTACCAAACATTTTATAATGAGCGATTAGTTTACAACTAGTGTGCTTACTAATAAGTAGTAACTTGGAGAGTACTAATATCAATGTTTTTTTAAACTGTACAAGTGTTGGTACAAATATCAATTTTGGTACAAGTACTAATATCAATGTTTTTTAAACTTTAAAACTTTTGGTATATGTACCTTGTCACCTTAACAGTTCTGCTTCACTTCCAAGTACTTCACATCTCTTCCTGACATAAATAGAGTCAAAACATAGTGAGTATTTTGTGTATCCATTTTGTGTTTGTATTCTTTGTGAAAGTATTATATATATAATAAATTCAAAACAAAGGAAATAAACAGACATAACTCACATCTATTGATGTGATCTAGATATGAGTTATGTCTGTGTCTTTCTGTGTGTTTCCTTCGTTTTGAATTTATTTTATTTAAAAAAGTCCGCTGGACCGTTTCTTTTAATTGTATATATATATATATATATATATATATATATATAAAGCTTTCACATAAACACGTGAAATAACAATCAATGATCAAACCACAATAAGAAATGGGAAAACAAGACTAAGATCTTTCAACCGTAACAAGCGGTCTTCGTCAGAGTCAAAAACCCAACTGAACACTAGATGCAGAAAACATCTGGTGAGGAGTTGAGAAGAGTGGGAGGGAAGAGTGGTATTTTAAAAGGGTGAAAGCACAGGAAAGGACTAATGTCCAGAAAGGGATGTTTGGGGAAACAAAGGAGTACAGTAAGAAAAAGTAAAAAACTATCCGCTAGCTGTCAACCCTCTTTGAAGAGGCTATTGCCCTCGTGACGAAAGTATCAAGTTTGAAGAGACCGTTACTAATGTTTATAATATTAGATCTATTAAATTTAATAAGAGACGATTCAATAATATTTCTTAACAACATTGATTTTTCATAGGTAATAAATTTAGCTCCTGTCTAATCAATATGATGATTTTCATTTTTTATATGCAAGAATAAGGCACTACTTTTTTCCTGTCTACTTACGTTATATTGGTGTTGTTTTACACGTGTCTTTAATGATTTACCAGTTTGACCAATATAAATTTTATGGCAATTTTTGCACGGAATTTTATAAATACCAGCGGACTCCAATTCGCTGGGAGAGTTTTTTATTAACATATTACCCACGTTATTACGATTAGAAAACACTATATTAAAATCAAGTTGTTTGGCTAATCTTGGAAGGGGGTCCAATGATTCGTGGTATGGCAAAACTATAGAATTTGATAATAAAAGGGGCTCTGGTGAAGTATTAGAGAAAGTTTTTTCTTCTCTCTCTCAACTCCTCACCAGATATTTTCTGCAACTAGTGTTCAGTTGGGTTTTTGACTCTGACGAAGACCGCTTGTTACGATTGAAAGATCTTAGTCTTGTTTTCCTATTTCTTATTGTGGTTTGATCATTGATATATATATATATATATATATATATATATATATATATAAAAAGATTTCACATAAACACGTGAAACAACAATCAATGATCAAACCACAATAAGAAATGGGAAAACAAGACTAAGATCTTTCAATCAGGGTTTTTGACTCTGACGAAGACCGCTTATTACGGTTGAAAGATCTTAGTCTTGTTTTCCCATTTCTTATTGTGGTTTGATCATTGATATATATATATATATATATATATATATATATATATATATATATATACTTTTTCGATGAAACTACAATCCAATATGAACAAATACAGTTCAATGTACATAAAGAAACATAGAGAAATTAAAGACCCACACATACAGTCTCTAATTTTTGGTTGAACCGTCTTCAGGAGAGATGAGAGAGGGAAACCAAGCGCACTGGTACAGAGACGGTTGGAGACCAACAATGTTGCCACATACGCGCCCGGTCACAGAGAATAAGGTAGACAAGAATCAATTTAAGATTAAATTAAATTAAAATAAGAATATGAAAAATAATAGTAAACACAAAAACAAATAAAATAATGAAATAATAAAAACTGAGGATTGAACAGAAGAAATGATACATAAATAAAAATTACAAATTATGGACTAAGCTTTAATAAAAAAAACTCAAAATAAATTAAGTAAATGAAAAATATATAAGATAAAACATAAAAACTAGATTCAGAGACAAGAAACTAATGCAATGATGCATTATCTCTTAAGATTTAGGCCAGGTGCACTACGCGCATTGAGCAACCAAATATAGGCTTCTTTGGGAGGCTCGGAGAGTGAGGTTTTTGCAGTCAGAGGGGATTTGTCGCAGAATCTGTGACCTGTAACAGGTTATGAGTTTTGCTTAAAAATGGTCAGCGAAAACTGTTCACTTCCAGATCAACATAAGGTAAAATGTTATTACATTACTTAATATAAATTATTCTGGCTTTTGTGGTGCTAACAATATGTAATATATTTACTTTATATATATAAATACAATATAAATAAATATATGTTTTATATATAATACAATATGTATGAATACAACATGTGTATTTTACTTAAAAATTGTTGAATACTAAACTTAGAAGTATCAATTTTTAAATGAAATACATGTCCTTTCAGATAGTTCCAAAAGGAATTTATTATTTTGTTACAGATGTTTTTCAACTGTTGGATGCTAAATAAGTTATAATTATGAAAGTGTATTTATGGTTAATTAGGTAGTGATTTAGGACTGGATGATGAAAATGCAAAACATAATAAGGGGTTTTTTCTTTTACTGTGATATTCCCTAGAACATTTATATATTTCCTCTAAATACACACTCAAAGGTATATCTTTTAGTAAGTATAAACATTGAGCAAATGGAAACGTATCTTCTTGTTTTGATACAAATACACTCAAACATTATTAAAAATTCTATTTACATTCAATACCATGTCTGCAAAGACTATTAAACAAATATTGGTTTAAACAAAGTAGTGGATGTAAAGGATTCGTGATGCTGTGATATTACGGTTACTAAACAAACATTAATGTTGAACTCAAATTCGAAAACCCTTCATACGATCACAGCTGAATCTCAAAAAGTTACTCATTTTGTTAATTACTCCTTGAACGAAAGAAGTTAAAAATAAATATTACGTTTAGTTTAAAATACACTGGTCAAACAAAGTATATTGTATGATATTTACATAAGATTACTTAGATGCAGTAATTACTTCATTTGTTCGAACAACATGTAGTGGTGCTTTATGCACAAATATATTTCTATAATAACATATCTCCAATTACTATAGTACCTTTATCTTCTCTAGGTAACATTTCCAACATATAGTCGTTTGCTGTTTATAAACATTTTCTAAAATCTTAACATCTGCCATAGCACTTATTTTCTTCCATTAATTTAATTAGGTAAATTTAATTCAACTTTACCAGCTGATTGGGTTTATATTTTTGGGTATAATGTCATTGTAACCTCTATCACGCACATTAACTTTAAAAAGAACTCAAAAATTTTAAATTTTACAATGAAACTCAAATTTGTAACTATTAAACATTTCTGATGTTTTTTTTAATGCTACTATTTCAAAGTAACTGCTACTGTTAGTTCATAACAATTCTAATGTATCAACATTCTAGCGTGTTTAGGAGGAAAAAATAGCCTGTAAACATATTTTATTACAAAAGAAAGCGACTTCAGTATTATGCAATATTTAGGCTGCATGTACACTATAAATTCTTCTTTGGTGTAAAATATGAATTTGATCTATCAAACGATGTGACCTGAAGCATTGTCAAAATTCTTGTATACACAAACACACACACATACGCCCAGACATCATAAAAAGATGTCAAAAAAAATGACTTGACATCTAAATTCATCCAAATCTCAAGATTTAAATATTCCAGGATTACTGCTTTAGTTATGGTAATATAAAAATTATTATCAAGTAAATGATGTTATTTTTTAAAAAATAGACAAATCAGTAAAATCAAATAAACACTTTATCAATAAAATAATCAATCTAATATGTTACATTTGACTGTTTTGTTGTCATTGAAATTTGTAACTGTTTCGTAAATGAAGATGTCACTTATGAAATAAAGTTTTTGGAATTGGATGAAAAGGTTTACAAAATATGATGACATTATAAATTACAACCTATTTGACGTTTCGAATTTTATATAACTGAATACACAGTTTGCACAAGTGGTTTTTATACATTTCAAATAATATTAAGTTCGATAATTAATTTATGATAATAAATTATAATAAAGTAATTTATCATTATAAATATTAATTCATTTATAATTAGGGGGATGAACTATTTTGCTAATCGTTAACATTACTCTACATCTAAAATAAGTTGAAACAATTTCATCATGAATGAACAAATGGAAGTAAATTTAATTACAAGAATCATAAACTGAGTACTTTCATTTTAGCAATCTACTAATTACGTTTATTTACAGTAAAGTGTAAAATAATATTATTACATTAAAATTTGATTTTTCTTATGTTCAAAAATATGATTTTTCAGTGTGTGATGTGTGAGATGTAATTTTATCCAGAACCCAACATTTTTCTAGGTTGTAAATCATTGGAAGTGATCATAAAATATAAACTAGATTAAATTAAATACATCATATTACTATAATAACCTTATAAATACTTTACAATGAAGTTGTTAATTGCAGAATGATTCGTAAAAGAGATGGTGATCATGTAGCTGTGCTAAGTTGGAGGAGAGAGTCGCACCTCAGTCAGAGTCAGCATGGCATACACATTAGACACCCTCCCCCCTGTCTGTGCCAACTTTGTGATGAACGACACTCCCAAAACTCTAATGTCTTTTGTTCCACTACACACGCCCTAAATCTTGCTAAAGAATTTATCAAAATATCACTTTTCCTCTTCATGTGAAAAGTTACAGTAACACTGAATTATTTCAACTCTTATTTTCTCACTTTTTCTCTTTAGAAATACATATTTTCCAGATTAATTCTATGCAAGTAATTTATAAGGTATTCAATTCATTTACTTAACTATATTTTTACAAATTTATCATTTGTTATAAATAATGAAGTAACAATCTTTTGAATAACCTATGATTTTTGTTTGTTTGTATGTTAATACAATATACAATATGCCATACTATCATATATAATGAGTGACTGGTCCACCTAGTCTCCTGAGTTGAGTTGCTCTATGCCTTATCAAGTTTAATCTTCTTCGAAAAATGTTCTATCCTGTTCAACCAGGGTTCAAGGACCACCCAAAAGTCAAGCATTTGTATCTAGCTCACAACCAGA
Source organism: Hermatobates lingyangjiaoensis (assembly GCA_026182355.1). NCBI lineage: Eukaryota > Metazoa > Arthropoda > Insecta > Hemiptera > Hermatobatidae > Hermatobates > Hermatobates lingyangjiaoensis. The sequence continues at coordinate 3,101,216 of JAPFBL010000187.1, read as the reverse complement.
ATAAATCCATATCTACTGGTGAAGCCGCAGTGCTGTTGCTCACCAAGCAAGGCAGAAGTAAATACTTTTTACAAAGAGTTTGGAGAATCTCATAGACCAGAGACACTCCCTAATGTCTACCCAACCTTGACTTTGAATCTGCAGTTACTATGAGAATAACACTTCATAAAGGACTCATGCGCTGATGATATTGGTATCATGGGTGAATTTTAATAATTATTAGTGTGTTTTCGGGTAACCAAAACCTCTCAAATTCCAACAAATCAGCTCTGCTAATTTATCTTGAAATGACAGTGGATAAGTAGTATATCCATCTGTGTAGAGAGACAGTCTTAAAGAGCTATTCTATCACCCAATGGCACAGTGTGGATGGTGTAGCTGGGCCCTTGGCTCATCTCTTGGCTGTATACAATCAAAAGTTTGGACGTATACATTTTTTAGATGTTCCAAAAAAACTCAACTTATTGTCTCAATTGAAACTTCTCGGAGACAGAAAGTTTACTAAAGACAGATACCGATCAACCTTACACTGATGAGTAAAACTATGTAATTAGAGAACGAAAAGAGATATATAACAACAAACAATAACTTAATGTAGATGATTTCGCAATTACGAATAAATCTTCAACAAAGTTTGTTTAAAACAAATAACCTAAATTGATAATATATATATATATATATATATATATATAGATTATACTTTCAGTATTATGAATACCACAACTACTATACTGTGCAACAAGATTATTATTTTTAGTAATTTGTTTAATGATATGCTATTTTTTCACTTTTAAGAATCTTGGCTAGTAGTTGCATTGTAACGTATAGGAACGCATGACAGACATATTAGTTGCGGATAAGCAGTGATATAGTAATATCTTGTGATTGGTTTGGCGGTATCAGAATACTCACTGTTTTTGATTTGCAGACGTAGTGACAGTCGTGCTCTCATAGGATCATCTGGAAGTGTGCAGTGTCCTCCTGAGTATTCTACACCTAAAAAAATAAATGAAAAACATCCCAACATTAGTATTAATTCAGATATTACTGATTTACTTTTATATATAACAATTGCATGAAAAATAAATATAGCTATTAAGTGCCAACAGTTGGAATATATAAATTACATCTTTATTTATGAATTGAACAAGGTATTATAAAAGTTAAATATAGAAATCAGATATAAGAGTGAAATGAAGTTAAAAAAAGAATTGTGAATCAAAGTGGGTTGTATGCAGTATACAGTTAGCTGCAGTAAAATCTAATCCAGAGAAAAATCATCCCTTTGATGGTAATATCAATTATTCCTTTTGTGGGAGCCCATGAGGACTTCTTTGACTCACTCGCTCTCTCATTTCAACAGATTGCAGTTTATTAGGTGAATAAAAAAAAACTTGATTTTCCACACCGTTGTTTGCTCAAGTTCTTTGAATGCTCAGTTTGATTCATTTTACATATTTTATTCTTCTTTGTCTTCTAGCACGAGAAGCGTTAAAGCAACCACTTATGGAACGCATTGAGTTTATTCAAATAGAAAAATACTAGTTAACATTCAACTTTTCAGTAACTATGGTTTTTAACTAAATTTATAGACTTCAAAATTTATTCTTAGATTAAAATTATTGGTTAAATAAAATTAAAAAATATTATATTACAATAAAAAGCTTATGGTTTGTCAATATAATTTAAAATTAGTTTATTAGTGACTCTATATATTTACTTCACGAAAAAAATTCCTCTTCAAAACTACTTTTCCAAATCATATTATAAACATTAATAATAAGAAAGTATTTCTATTGAAAGCCAGTACATGAATCATAATGACTACTCAGACAAAAAGAGTTCTTTTCATCTCTTTTTGAAAGTTCATAAGATTCTTGGAGTTACAATTAGTATTTAACCCATGATTCATTCGAGTTATAAATGATTTATTTTTAGAAATATTTCACTTTTATAGTGAGAGAACAATAGATTTTTTAATATTTCTGTTGTAAGTACCCTGATTATTTGTAAGGCTAGTTGCCTTAATATCTCCATTTCATTAATGAGGATAAATGAATGTTATAATTTTTATGTGTACTCTGGTAAGATCTGGGTAACAAAAAAGCATTACTATTAATATTCATGATAGTGGATATATCTTCCTCTACAGTTATCTTGATAACCATCAATCGGTGAAATGGTAGCATCTACGCCATTACCATTACTACTACCATTAGGATTGTAGACAAACTATAAATTTTTAGAGGTTGTTCTAATTGATATGTAGTCTGGAGCTCTGAGCCTTGCAACCAGAGTGGTAGACACTCAGTGGATTCTCATGAGTGGCCCTCAAAGGGCAGTTCTAATGTAAGCACATCAAGAACTTACTTCGAAATTTCAATGAATCGTCGTTATAAGAAGAGACAATTTGATTGACTTAAGACGTGGGAACACGCTGAAAAACCATTTTAACAGAATTGCAGTGAATAGGATTTGATCCTTAATGTAGAAGTCTTTTAATATATATAGCCTTTTCGCTTACTGTTACTTTGCATCTTTGTGGTTCCTTTTGTATGCTTACAGGAAGATGGGTTATTAATAATTCCCTCATCTTTTTATTTCTACAATATACGAAGGGTCTAATGTGACTTCATAGGTAGTAGTTGTGATATTTTATTGACTTTTTTTTCTGAGGGTTTGCTAATCCTGTTTGTATCAAGAATTCAAATACCATAGTTTTGGTCAAAAAAAGTTCTTATATTACATTTGTAATGAATTATCATTTATCAAGATATTTTTTAATTATCTTTGTGACTTTATTACTTGTGTATCCGTTATTGACACAGACTTGAGTAGAATTGTCAAGTTCCTAGTTTATTGAGCTCTAATCACTGCAGTGAGTGAATGCTCTTTTTATATAAGCAGCAATAGTGGATATTTTTTATCTTGTACCTTCACCGTTCATGCTTAATCCTGGATTTATAGTCTTGTGGTAGACCTCAGTAGTGAAATAATCGGTACTGTGTTTGATAAGAATGTATAAGAGTGGTAACTGCTCTTGGGTATTGTTCTTTTTGGTTATTTCAGTCTAGAAACATTTTCAAATTGTGTTTTGAGCTGAGATATATAGTCAAATTCTTCAGCTAAGATGAAAATATCATCCATGCACATTGAATATGCTGCAGGTTTATGCATTGCCAACTCGAAAAGACGTCAAAAAAGGACTTTGGGGAATCTAAGTCCTTCAGTATCTGGAAATATAGTTTTTTACACTTTACTTATAATAATGTAAAAGCCTAAAAAATAAGTAGACTGCATATTACTGATAATAACAAGCGAAATCAAGAAATTCTGAGTGATTCTTATTTGAATGATAACATTTCTACTCCACATCGAAATATTTCTTTCTTTTCCCTTTTTTGTTTTAGAATTTTATTATATAATTTTTTTTAGTCCGTGTTATTTAATTTGAATTCTTTATTTCCAGTAATATACATTTTACTGAAGTATTTTTATCAATATGTGACTCTTTTAGCTTTTCTGTAATTTTTTAAAATTATTTTTCACCCTATTCTCTGTTCATTGAAGGAGAAGTTTTCACCTAACTGTATCCCTATCTATTTCACCAGGTGAGGTTGATTGGCACCTTTGTGGTCTGGATAACATTCTTCATTTTATATGTCCACATCCTACACTTCTTTACCGCTTGTGTGTTTCTCCTCCTTTGATGGTTTACATTGTTTTAAATTCTGTTATTTGAAAATCAGGTAACAAACAAAAGTGCTCGGAATCTTTTGACAGAATTCAGCAAAGTGACAGAAAGATAGCTGCAATTTTCTTAATTGTAATTTCACATTTGTTCACTATGATATTTCCATATACATATAATTTAAATATAATCCTGGAAATCTCAAAAATAAAACAAACACTTTCAGTACTGAATTATTTTTTGTTTGACTCCATAATCAGGAGAAAAGAGGAAAAACAGAAGAAGGAAGACGTGGAATATTTGCAGACAATATAAAATCCAATATATATTTGGAGAAATTCCAAAATAATAATAAAAAAAATGAAAAAAAAAAATTTGATGTTTCCTTATGATCTTCCCAATTGCAACATGATTAATAAAAACACCACAAATTTTTATTTCTCTGTTAAATTTGTGGTAATTTCTTAACTTATAATTGTTAGTTTGATTAAGATAGAGATGGTTACAGAAAGAAAAAGATGCGGATAGAGTGAGAAATAGAGAAACGTAAGTGATTGGTGTTTTGGATGTGCAGTTGATGGATAAAATACATGTAACTTAATATAGAGAATAAAATCAATGATTTGTGATCTGCACAGATCTATAAAAATAAAATCAAAAATCTGACTTTCTAGAGACTTTGATAAAAAAAGGTAAACTAAGTTGGGGATATTCAGCAAAGTGACAGAAAGATAGCTGTCAATGAAATGCCTTATTTATTCAAAGAGAATATCATTGAATGACAGCATACTTTAACGAACAAAAATTCTTCTTGTTGTACGAAAAACTAATGAGTTTGTAATTTTAGCGTGTACCGCTCGAATATTAATTATATCACTAATATACGAGACGTTGAAATAATTATATTTGAACGTAAGCTTGAATGGAAGGAATATGTGACCTCGTAATAAATCCAGCTCTGCCTAAAACTTGACCGCTTTGTTCTTTTCTTCTTGTATTCCTCCTTCATGAAAAACACTATTGTCTAATTAATTGTTTAAATTGCTTAAATAACATACAAAATAACTATTGAATAATTACTTGAATGTAGTTTGCACTGGTAGTATTTTCTCGATGAGTACTGATGTGTGTGCACAAAGTGCAGAGTGGCTTCCAAGTAAGTGATGCTTGCTATATTATAGTAACACGCTGTTTAATATGCTGTCATGCTATGGAGCGGAGCACCTGGTGAAAGTGATCTTTGTTTCTAATTAGCGCAAAATAGATGTTAGTTTTCTACATCAAATGTTAAAATCGCTAGAAAGCTGCTGTAAATTGCTCAGTAATTACTGCATCCCTCAGCCAAACTACCTCAACAATGTATTTCCTTAAACATTAATTGGCAAATGTTGCCAGTTTTAATATAATATAAGAGATAAAAAAAGTTCATGTTTTAGTGGGCTTTATTAAATATATTTTCTTTCTGTCTGTTAAAAATAATTTTTAACATTATTTAAATATAGTTGAATACCAGTGTAGTTAGTTCTAATTAAGTATAAAATGCATGTAAAACCCAATAAACATCACTGATTGCTAAATTACAATTGTTTGATTATTTTGCTTTGAACTGAATTTCACATGGAATGTGAAATAGTCGAAGTTTTCACACAAGTTGAATGGTAAGTTAATGAGTTTACTTAGTAATAAATTCAAAAAAATAAGTAAAGGGAGTATAGAGTTACTATTTACTATGTCATGTAAGGAATTAATACCTTTTACCAAATCAAATGATATGATATCAAGGGCTGAAGGATTGAAAATAATTCAAATGATGAAAGCTGTTTGATGTTGACAGGCATGACAAATAGTAACAAACACTCTACGGCTCCATGATGCCTATCTCGAGTTAGTTTGTCAGGAATGCAATAAAAAAATTTGGAATGGTCTACATTCAACTTTATTATAAGTAAAAACAACACAAACTCTTTACCATCAATTGAGTGTTGGATTTATTTAAAATGGCCATCGCTTTCAAGTTTCATCACTTCTCCAGTAAAGTATTATTAAAGTTATAGATAATCAGTCGATTGATTTCAGAAAAAATCTCTTACAGGACAGCATTGCTTTTGTGCTCATAACCAATAAATCTGTTTATTACTATTCCAGTTTAATCTTCCACAAAAAGTGAATTTAGAAAAATCCTTTTCATGTAATAGTTAAAACATAGTATTTTTAGTGAAATGATCTTAGAGACTTACTTTCATCACAGACATTATATATATGTTTCATTAAATGGCTTGCTTACTTTTAATCTAGTCCTTTTTTTGCATAGCTTTTCTAATTTTCTAATATTATTCTTCAATCTTTTAGGTAAAATGTACACCAATTCACCGAATGTTTTATTCTTTAGGTTAATTTTTAAGGATAATATAATATAAGTTATATTATCAGTTTAATTAGTGTTTAATAATTGTTTTTGATCTTTTGAAAATTTAAAAAAAAATTTTATAGTAATAATTAAAATTATCATATATTATATCCTAGAAAATTATCAGAGTTGATAAAAACGTTGAAACGAGTGTAAGTAACATAAAGAATAAAACATTCGTTGATTTGGTATATATTTTGCCTAAAAGATTGAAGAATAATATCAGAAAATTAGAAAAGCTATGCAAAAAAAGGACTAGAATAAAAATAAGCAAAGCATTTAATGCAACATATATGAATGAAGGTCAGCTCCCAAAATACACAAATATATATATAAATAAATTATATTTTAGAAAGAATACACATAAAAGAGATGACGAATACTCACACCATATTTCGACTGCCTTGTCATAAGGTACAAATATGTGAGCTGCTCCAAAGACAACGGACAACTGAAGAGGCAGTCAATCGGTGTAGCCAACTTATTTGAAATATATGAAAAATTATTAAAAAACAAACTCTATATGAAAAATAAGTAAATAAAAATGTCTAGAAAGTCTAAATTTATTATTTATTATTAATAATTTATTATTTATAATAAATAAATAAATTTATATAATATATAAATATATTAAACATTTATTATTTATTATAATGATAAAGAACAAACAACGATTCCGGTTTAGCAGATCTACATCCCAGAAGACAAAAAAGTGCTTCTTCTGAAGCTCCCAAAGAGACATTAGCGTTGAAATCTGTAATCTCCTTAATAAACTATACACAAAATCACTCTTTGAATTTGGGTCTTCCAGAATTGGCATGGATGATAACGGGAAGGTCCTTACAAACGAAAGCAGACTGGCAAATCATTAAAATTGCGAGTTAAAACGATATAAATGTTCTGTAATTAAAGGTAAATATTGTAGTACCTCATTTCACAAATGAGAAACATGATATAAATTGAAGCTGAAATGTTCATGTGCCAAATATTGATGTGGTTTAGAAATTTTATCTGAATTTTAAGGCCACCATGATTAATTTTAAAAAATCAGAAACCATGGAAAATTATTGAATTTGGATTCAGTATTAACTTGATACTTTCGTTACGAGAGCAATAGCCTTTTCTAAGAGGGTTGACAGCTAGCTGATAGTTTTTTACTCTTTCTTGGTGTACTCCTTTGTTTTCCCAAACATACCTTTCTAGACATTTGTACTTTCCTGCACTTTTACCCTTTTAAATACCACTCTTCCCTCCTACTCTTCTCAACCCCTCACCAGATGTTTTCTGCATCCAGTGTTGCAGTTGGTCTTTTGACTCTGATGAAGACTGTTTGTTACGGTTGAAAGATCTTAGTCTTTTTTTCCCATTTCCTATTGTGGTTTGATCATTGATTATCATTTCACGTGTTTATGTGAAATCTTGATATAACATATATTTCACACGAAACTAAAGACAAAGACTAAAGATAACAACACACTTGCAGTCTCGAATTTTTGATTAAACTGTCATCAGAATGGTAGAGATATGGACACCAAGTGCCCTATTTCTACCCTCTTGTTGACGGTTTGACCAATAATTAGAAACTGTAAGTGTGTTACCATCTTTACTCTGTGTCTATAGTGATACGTGTTACTGTGATACGTTACGTTTATTTTCCTGTGATACGCTTATTTTCCTTTGTTGATCGTTTTCCTGTTGATAATATGTATATGGCAATCAGTCGTGGCCGGTCTTCGGAGCGATTCACATCTATCTTTCTGATGACGAGGCCATCAGAATATGGTAGTGAGTTTCTGTTCCATTTGTGTGTGTCCTTTTTATTGATATAGTGTATTATATATATATATATATATATATATATATATATTTGTATAGGTTGGCAGCAAGTATTCTTTTAAACAAGTTGAATTGAAATATGCAGCAGCCTCTGCATGTACGACTTTTTTACTGACTGTCTCTAATTTTCTGATTATTTTTCCTTCATTTTGGGGTAAATTCCAAATTAATTTTGCCAGAGATACTTGAACTTTACCAGTTGGGTTAACAAATCATGGCAAGTTAAACGAATTAGCAACCAATATAAATTTACTTACAAGGTTTCGACTATATAGTAGTCACCCTCAGGTATAATTTTGGTCTAACATTTAAAGAAACAAATTTAAATTTATATAAGTACTTGTTGAAACAATTTTGAAACAAATTTTAGTTAAACTAATGATTACAGATAAAATTCAGCAGGTTTACAAGTACATATATATATATATATATATATATTTGTTAATTTCATTATTATATCTTATTTTTGAGAGATGAATGTTAATGATTGATTTCTTAAAGCAAAGTAATTGATTTCTTTAAACAATAGAAAACATCTTATGTAAGGTGTCCATAGCAAAACAGAAGTATAAATAAGTAAACCTAGCAAGAAAATTTATTTTATTAAATATGTAATTAATTTTTACAATCTGTGATTGCACAGTGTAATATTATTTGCATTATTAAATAAGGATTTGCTAAATAGACATATTACTGTGAGAAAATGGAATGAATTATTTCTCATATAGTCTTTTGTTTCACACATAGAAAGCTGGGAATAGGCCTTATGAATCAAGAAGTGAGGAGCTCACATTATTAAGAAGTAGGGCCGAAAGACAAACAGATGAATTAATAGGATGACAACAGTGGCTTGAAGGGGATTGAATAGATGTTGCAAACAAAAGAAAATAGCTCAGTGTTTTCGCATGACTCAACTGGAATACAGCTCTGGGAACAGTTTAGTGGTTGACCAACCTATCTCTGGTAACCACGTACTTGTGATAGCGACCACTGCCTTAAAACCCAGGTCTGTTTGAAAAAACATTAGTAATATGATAGCAGTACACTACAGCATAGAAGAAAGGAAATGAGAAATTCAAGAAGGGAAATAGAATTTTAGGACTCATTAATGTACAGACTAAACTTCTTTAAAACAAGGTTTTAAGATAAGAGAGTGGTTCAATAAGGTAATAGTAAAAGGATTAAAAAGGTAATTAGACTAATTCTCTATTAATTAACTAAAAATTATTTAACTGCCCCTTAAAAAAAATTTTTTGTACCATATTTAACCTTCATCTGTTTTACTATTACTTTATCCAACCTATCGTATAGCCATGTTTACCTTTTAATTATATTATATCCTTTCTTCTTTTATAACTTAATTTATAATTCCACTGTAATATTTTTAGTTCTTTTTTGTTATAGTATTTCATTCCTTGATCTATTTATTCCGTATAACTTATATATATATATATATATATATATATATATATATATATATATATAAAGATTTCACATAAACACGTGAAACAACAATCAATCATCAAACCACAATAAAAATGGGAAAACAAGACTAAGATCTTTCAATCGTAACAAGCGGTCTTCGTCAGAGTCAAAACCCAACTGAACACTAGATGCAGAAAACATCTGGTGAGGAGTTGAGAAGAGTGGGAGAGAAGAGTGGTATTTTAAAAAGGTGAAAGTGCAGGAAAGAATAATGTCCAGAAAGGGATGTTTGGGGAAACAAAGGACTAGTAAGAAATGTAAAAAACTATCCGCTAGCTGTCAACCCCCTTTGAAGAGGCTATTGCCCTCGTGACGAAAGTATCAAGTTTGAAGAGACCGTTACTAATGTTTATAATATTAGATCTATTAAATTTAATTAGAGACGATTCAATAATATTTCTTAACAACATTGATTTTTCATTGGTAATAAATTCAGCTCCTGTCCAAACAATATGATGATTTTCATTTTTTATATGCAGGAATAAGGCACTACTTTTTTCCTGTCTACTTACGTTATATTGGTGTTGTTTTACACGTGTCTTTAATGATTTACCAGTTTGACCAATATAAATTTTATGGCAATTTTTAAACGGAATTTTATAAATACCAGCGGACTCCAATTCGCTGGGAGAGTTTTTTATTAACATATTACCCACGTTATTACGATTAGGAAACACTATATTAAAATCAAGTTGTTTGGCTAATCTTGGAAGGGGGTCCACGAATCATGCCACAATCATTGGACCCCCTTCCAAGATTAGCCAAACAACTTGATTTTAATATAGTGTTTTCTTATCGTAATAACGTGGGTAATATGTTAATAAACAACTCTCCCAGCGAATTGGAGTCCGCTGGTATTTATAAAATTCCGTTTAAAAATTGCCATAAAATTTATATTGGTCAAACTGGTAAATCATTAAAGACACGTGTAAAACAACACCAATATAACGTAAGTAGACAGGAAAAAAGTAGTGCCTTATTCTTGCATATAAAAAATGAAAATCATCATATTGTTTGGACAGGAGCTAAATTTATTACCTATGAAAAATCAATGTTGTTAAGAAATATTATTGAATCGTCTCTAATTAAATTTAATAGATCTAATATTATAAACATTAGTAACGGTCTCTTCAAACTTGATACTTTCGTCACGAGGGCAATAGCCTCTTCAAAGAGGGTTGACAGCTAGCGGATAGTTTTTTACTTTTTCTTACTGTACTCCTTTGTTTCCCCAAACATCCCTTTCTGGACATTAGTCTTTCCTGCACTTTCACCTTTTTAAAATAACACTCTTCTCTCCCACTCTTCTCAACTCCTCACCAGATGTTTTCTGCATCTAGTGTTCAGTTGGGTTTTTGACTCTGACGAAGACCGCTTGTTACGGTTGAAAGATCTTAGTCTTGTTTTCCCATTTCTTATTGTGGTTTGATCTTTGATTGTTGTTTCACGTGTTTATGTGAAATCATTTTATATATATATATATATATATATATATATATATATATATATATAAATATCAATGATCAAAACACAATAAGAAATGGGAAAACAAGAATAAACCCTTTCAACTGTGACAAGCGGTCTTCGTCAGAGTCAAAAACCCAACTAAAACACTAGATGCAAAAAACATTTGGTGAGGGGTTGAGAAGAGTTGGAGGGAAGAGTGGTGTTTTAAAAGGGTGAAAGCGCAGGAAAGGAATAATTCCCAGAAGGGGATGTTTTGAGGAAACAAAGGAGTACAGTAAGAAAAAGTAAAAAAAACTATCCGCTAGCTGTTTTTTTTAACTCTTTCTTGCTGTACTCCTTTGTTTCCCCAAACAACCCAAACATCCCTTTCTGGACATTAGTCCTTTCCTGCGCTTTCACCCTTTTAAAATACCACTCTTCCCTCCCACTCTTCTCAATCCCTCACCAGATGTTTTCTGCATCTAGTGTTTCATTTGGGTTTTTGACTCTGACGAAGACCGCTTGTTACGGTTGAAAGATCTTAGTCTTGTTTTCCCATTTCTTATTGTAGTTTGATCATTGATTGTATTTCACGTGTTTATGTGAAATATTTATATGTATATATATATATAGATATATATATTGTTAAAAGTAGCAGCAGCTTCTGCTCTCACGATTTTTGAGCTGGTGGTGTCGATCTTGCGGGCGATTCTTCTATTTTGTGGTTGGAGCTTCCACATCAACTGTCCAAGGCACACTAATTCATTCGAGCTTTCGACCATAATTGTGTTGAAATAATAATTATAATTATATTTGGTCATCGTCGGGTAAGATCTGGAAGGATGCTTATGTTCCTTCAGGAATTCTTCTGGAAGGATGCTTATATAAACTTCCTTAGTGGATGTGATTTTTTATTGGTCCAATAAACTTGCCTTATTGGTCAATCTGAGTACAGGTTTCAGTTTTCGTTCTTATTCCATTTCATTTTATGCTCTATGTTATTGTTCGTTGGAATAACGAACATTTCTTTCACCTGAAGATTAATTGAGAGGTGAGTGTTAATTAATTATGGGGCCAAAATCGTGAGAGTGGAAGCTGCTGCTACTTTTTATAATATTTGCATACCAGAAGATTTGTTGCCGATTTACACACACACACATACATATATATATATATGTATCCAATCCCTGATTGGATGAAAAAACCGTTAACTGTCAGTACCCCCACCCCACCATCCACCCCACCTCAGTCAGTAGCCCTTGCGAATCAGGCCCAAGAGCAGCTACTTCAAACTTCTACTATATAATGTGTTTTAATATCAACTCCAAAGACTAATAATTTTCCTCTTTGTTTAATTAATCACCCTGAAGATGACTGGAAGCCAGTCGAAACATGTCGGTTATAACTTAATTAACATTCTCCAACGTTTGGATGAAGGAAAGAAGAAGGTATTCAGAAACCTTGAAAAACTAGTGAAGAAAATGACATCAGCGAAATACGGTCAGCTGTTCAACGAAATATATATATATGTAAATATTCCTAAAAGTTGGAAGCAGTCCTTATTGAGTACATATATTTAAAACCGTTGTGTCTGATTTCACTTTATTTAGCTTTGTTGAATATTTTCCCATACTGTAAACCCTTTTTTCAATTCAGGGTTATTTAAAACAAAGGTTAGACCATATATCTTCAAATTTATATTTGACATTCTGATTATATTAAATATGTCAAATACAAATTTGAAAATGTATGGTGATGTAATATTTAATTTCAATAACCCTGAATTAAAGAAAAGGTTCCAAAGTTTAGAAAATATTCAACAATGCTAAATAAAGTGAAATTGGATATAAAGTTTTTGAGAAAAAAACTTTATCATTTCAACCGTAACAAGAGGTCTTGTCATAGTCAAATCCCCACTGAAACAAAATGTTTATAACCATTAGCTGTGGGAAGAAAAGAGTGTGTTGAAAAGGGTTGGAGGCAAAAGAGATATTTTAAATGATGCAAAGTAAAAGGAAGGTCAATGGACCGGGGAGAGATGTTAGGGTAAACAAAAAAGTACAGAAAAAAATAAGTAGAAAAATCTATCTGCCAGCTGTCAACCCACTTAGATGAGGCTATTGCCCTAATTAATACTAATTCAAGCTTGAATACACCATTACTAAAGTTTATACTCGTATTTGAGCAATTAAATTTAATCAGTGAGGATTCGATAATATTTTTTATTAACACCGATATTTCATAAGTAATCATTGTAACCATGGTTCAATATATGATGATTTACATTATTTATATGCAAGAATAAGGCGCTACTTTGTTCATGTATACTTACATTGTATTAGTGTTGTTTGGTACGTGACATTAATAGTTTACCAGTTTGACCATTGTAATCTTATAGCAACCTTAGCACGGGATTTCATAATTAAAACTACACTTCAGTTCCCTGGGAGAGATTTTTGTTATCATATTGCCCACGTCATTACGCGAGGGCATTAGAAGGTTTTCTATATACACTAAAACGAGCTAGTTTTAGTATAGATCAGGATATCAAAGAAGAGCAATTACAACTTACTTTTTCTAAAGTTGAGGTCCAAGTTAAATTATGACGCAATGATTTTTAAATTTTTAAATTGTTTAAATTATTAAATGATTATCTTAAAAAGTTTATCAGATTTTTAAAGTATTGAATTGGATACTTGAGGAGTAAAAGTGAGTTTGGAAATGAGTGAGTAAACAACTCTAATTTACAAGTTGTTTGGCACGCTGATAACCATGACCTTTTATTGATTGCTAAATGCTACAGATTCCACCACGAGCTCTACAGAAGATATCAGACTACAGGTATCTGAAAAGACATATTTGGTAATTTCGTCCATACATTGCTCCAACATGTTAACAGATTGTTGATAGTTAAATGTTAACTGACATTCTTTTATATGAGTAAATACCATTATTGTTATATGCTTCTACTGTTTGTTTGTGTTTTTATTAGACCTATGTTTATTACATTCTTTGTATATTAATACACCATTTTCATGGTGTTACTTCTTCCTTTTCAATGGTTTTTCTTGTATACCTTGTATTTTTCATCTAATCTGTTACCTTCTTTTTTTATACTTTCATTTACTTCTTTTTGTTTCTTCCCATGTATTTAAACCCGTTTGGTGAGGGACTGCACTTTTTTGTTACTGATTGCCTCCTAACCATTGTGCTTGGTCTCTATATTTATAACATTAAACCAAAACTTTGTTACTGTGAGTACTTGTGTTATTGTATTTCTATTGTTTCTTCAATAATGTAAAGCAAAAATCGTACAACCAAAAAGCAAAGGCATACAAGATTTACTATTATAGTTAAATGGCTTCATCATCAAGTAGAAGTACTCCTACGGAGCAGCAGCAGCCAGTATATATATATATATATACATGAAAAAAACTTCTTCTTTGGCCTGTTTTCGAGATATAAATCAAACTCACAATGTTGAGAATTCAATGCTCTTTCAAGTTAGAGATAAAAATGAAAATAAAAAATGTGAAATGATTTCTACTTTAAATGAAATATAAACAAGAATATGAATAGTTGAATATATATAACTAAACGATACAACCATACAACATATGCATACAATGTGGATACAGCAGAATCCTGGAATCAAGTGATGTGAGATATTGATGGTACTTTACGATTAAGTTCATTGATATTCAACATAGCAGTTTATTGTTTTTTTATATATCAATAGCTTTTTATTTCAAAATGTGTAGTTTCTCTTAAAAAATAATATAAAATAAAATTGAAATTCAACAGTGAGAGATTCAAGTGTTGACATATTAACTTGGAAGACAGACTGAAACAGAGTGATATTAGTCATACATTTTTGCAGTCTTAAATCTTTTAATACATAAAAAAAATATGATAACTTACTAAATTTATAGGAAAAAATCTCGAGTGGCCTACACTCAACTTTACCATAAGTAAACTTAATATCAAACTTGTAGGGTATATAATTTATAATGTCTTATTTAGGCATAATATAAATGTGTAAATGGAAAAGGTTTATTAGTCGTTCATTCCTGGAAGTAGTACATATAGTGATTGATCCACTTATCAATATAGATGTTTAATTTTGTTAATCACATAATATCATAAGTATTATATGGTGTTATGGTTACATCAGTAACACCATTTTTGAAAAGTGCAAGTGTAGATTTCGTGCTACGAAATAGGTAATCTCTTACAGGAGAACATAGTTTTTGTTCCAATAGCCAGTGGACTTCTTCCACAATTTATCTACCCACCTTGTACAAGTAAATGGAGATTTAAGACAAAGTTTGCCATTTAACACTTGTAATAACCCTATTTTGTACGAAAACCTTACAGAATATTGGACCAATATTAATAAGGCTTCTAAATACCAGCTGACTGCAGCAGCTAAATAGTCTTTACTCGCCCTCTCAACTTCATCATGGTCGATGCTGGTTTCAGTCACGCCAACGCAATTCTGACGAAGCAAAAGAACCGACTGAACTTGAAGAACTGTGGTGATTTGTGACGACGGTCGCAATACATGTCTATAGATATACTTTAACCTTATCTATAAATTAACCTTATGATGACGTACTCAGGAAACTTCATTTCGCATCTCTAAGTAATTAGCCTTTCTGGATACCTCACCTACTACCCTTCTAAATGTTATATTCGACAGTTAAAGAGTGTCTCATTCATCCTATTCAATCCATACCGTTGGGAATAGGTGGATGTAGACAAATCTTGATGAACGGAATGAAGACGACGTTATGCGATATTCTAAGTAACGTCTTAAAAAATAGTGAAGAATAATATTCCTATTCACTACTGTTGAATTTTATTTGCTTTACCATCTGTTTATGAGTTAAAAACAGTTTTATAAACAACTTTTAGAATACTCAACCTAAACCTATTTTTTGTACAATCGTATTGATTAAAGCTTTGAAAATAATAATGTAATTTAAAGATTTGTTTAAATTCCTGATTTAAACGAACGACAAACTGATACTGAATGTTTACCCAAGCTGCAGTACATGTCATGAAATTAAAAATAAGCGAAGGCTTTGTTTACTCCCTTCCGATGAGCTATTGGACCAAGCAAGGGTTATAGATTACTTTTATAACTTGTCATGTTAAATCAATCACGCTTTGCACACTATGCGCTTTGATGATGACTTTTAATTAATATTCCAGTATGTTTTATTTTTTGACGCTTAATGAGTTCTGTTATGGTGTAGTGCTTTGTTTCAGTCAAATAGCTGTATATTGAACAGTTCTTTTGCATATCATTATGCTATTAATTGATAATGTTTGTCTTTGTTTTTGAAAGCCTGGCTTATATAAAACAAAAACAGCGGTCTCTCCTCCAGTTATTACAACAGCCTGCATGATTCTCAAAAAAAAAAAGTTCTCCAGATAATAAACACGTTACACTGCGAACATGGGTGAGAGGATATTAATTTATCGATCCCGCGATTAGCGATCTCGCTGCAGCTTGTCAAATATATCCTTCTCATTATTACCAAGTTCATAAATGAAAAGGTAAGTTAATATATTTTTCACGTTACAGGTTTAATAAAAGTATATCAAGTATTCCATCGTAGTTTTATGTAATTAACTTCCTGCCCAATTTTCAACAATAAATGCTTCTTACGCATTACTATCAATATACTATTAAACTTCTCTAATGACAAGCAGGTTAACCCATATTATATTCGATTTTTCTATTCTTTTTTATTTTATATCAATGAAGACTGTTTATTATTTCAGTATATAGCCTGGGAGACTGTAGACTACGATATAGGATATATTGTTGGTTTATATATCTCGTATGTATAACATTTACATATCTGTGAGAAGTAGAGGGAGGGGGGTCGATATAAAGACAAATATTCTATGAAGATGGATGAAATGTTTGCCCATCTAGACAGTTTCTAGATTTAAATAAAATTCTGAATTCCGAATTTTTTATTATTCTTACAATCATTTTGATAGCTCTACAAAACAAAAAATTATTCAAACAATAACAATTATCAAAAAACTATATAGCAAAGCAAATAGGTAACTTATTTAAATATGTAAATATAATTAAATTGGAAATAAGTAAAGAAACTTGAGAAGTAAATATATTTTATAACAAAAATATGGTTTATTGTTCTTGCAATATAAGATAATGTTATTGTAATTCTCAATACTGATCAAGATGTCTTCATAACTAAATATTGTTGATGTATATTCGTTTGCTTGCTCCAAATTTATTTGTTCGAAGCTTCTTTAGAAAGTATCTTCCAAATACCCTTTGCTAATTGAATGTTACATTAGTAAATGTAGTCATAATGACTACATTTAATTTTACCACCGGGAGGTGGTATGCTCATGCATAGACACCTCCCGGAATGTCTGGTGCGTTAAACGACATAATTTTGTATTGTTGCATTGTACTATATAGAGTGTCAGTTCAAAATATTTTAAACAATTAGATACCCCAACAACTGTAAAATACTTTCAGTGATTCAGTGTTTAATAGCAATCAATATATTAGAAGAAACAATTAATCGACAAGTTTAATCGACCAGCCTCAATGCATTATGTGATCGTAAAATGCATAAATGAGCATTCAAGGACGAAGACTACAATTAAAACCAACATTCGGTGATTACAAAGAATAGGTCATGACTCTTTTTGAGGAAAGAGTCCATTCGTCACATTTCAATTGCAAATTATGTTTCAGTTTTTACATAAACAATGTAAAATAATATCAAAAATTCAACAAGTATAGCAGCTGATCCCTTTGTCTAGGATAAACAAATAGTTTTTATAGCTTTATTGCTCTTTGCTGTAATCAAAATTTTATGAATTTTTTTATACATTACTCATTTTTTGTTCAATTTTTGGTCAAATTCTCGTAATATTTTAATGATCCGTTTAGCGTCAAAAAGGCTTTTTCTGATAACATAAATAGTACCTTAACGCGGTGAATGTTATTCTAAAGAACATTATCTCAAATCATTTCAAATATAATGTTCTATTTTTAAGCATAGCTTCATTTTGATCCATCAATTGGTATGGCTTGTATCGATCTCACGAGCTTTCAGATTGAATTATAAGTCAAAATGTTTACATTTTATTAAAAAAAAAATTTCCCGTTGTTTTAAAATTCTGAATATATTTTTTGTTTATTCTATTTGAAACTTGAAAGATAATACCAAAATTTCAAAACTGTGGAGTTAGCAGGTCAGGGGAAAAAAATGTTTTCTAAAAAACGGTTTTTGGCAAAAAAAGTGACTTTCCCATCATGAATAATTCTTTCGAAACAATAGGGATCATCTACAATATGAGGCCCATTTTCGTGTAAAATATCAACTAGATCCATCAAAGATTTTGGACCGTAGCGTGGTAACAAGCAATGTTAACACACTCACCCACCCACCCACTCACACACACACACAGACATCATCGAAAAAACTTCATAAAACGACTTCTGGGACCTCAAAACATGTAATTCTGACAAAATCTCGAGATCGAATTTTTTGATCGCCCATTCTCTTTTCTCATGAAGACGGATAATCCGAAAATTTGCGTTTCTAAGTGTATTCTGGTATGTAAACCAGATCAAGAGAAAAAAATGACTACTCTATTTTATTGTCATTAATAATAATAATAATATAAATATATACAAGTTTTATTTCACATACAGAGATTAAATTGATATCAATAAAAAACATAAATTAGTATCAGGAGTAGTTGTAGTGTTAGTTGCTTAATATATGTTCAGACTTGGGCGTAATTAGCTGTAACTGTCTCTGCTTGGGTGAGTGCGTGTGTACTACTTGCGTATGTCAAGGCTGCATCTTCTCACAGTAGAAAACTATTCGAAACGTTTTGCAATGTCCAGTGATGTCCTTAGCTGCAAAACAAAGAAATTTGATTATGGTGATGGAAGATTATTATTCAGAAGGATAGAAAAGGAGCAGGTAATTATAATACATATTCACCAAACATGGGGAAATTCTTAAACATCATAAGCTTTGGTTTAATTAATTGATAACATTACTGACACTGATTATGGTAATTCTTGGAGATTGAATTTTAGAATGTTGGAATTAGCAAGATTAAGTTTAATCAAGTTGTCAGTATGATTATCCCAGTATGATCTGGCCGCTCGTACTTACTGCATATAGATAATGTCATAGTGTTTGAATCTGAGATATAAAATAATGCAGTGCATATCACGCTTCAGTGCATGTATTGTCAGTCAAAACTTTGTAAGATGTCGATAGGAATTCAATTTTGCACTGTGATTCGTAACGATTTAAAAATTTATGGCTAAAGTAATGCAAAAAGTAAAACTTTATAAACCGAAGCATGTATTGTGGTTTATTTATAGCAAAAGTTGATATGAAATAATGAATACATTTTGTAAGTAATGGTTGGTATTATACTCTGCTTAATCTAACACTAAAACACAGTAGGCTGAAAGTGTCAACCAGTGGACAAAAATATTTTAGGTGGGAAAACCTTTGAAGAAAACATCTTGTTCTCATTGAAAAATAACATTTCATTCATCTTCTAACTTTCATTATTATTAATAAAATTATAATAATATAGTATAATATTGAGGGTCAATATAATACTATACTATTATTGTGAAATAATATTATACTAAAATAGAGTATAATGTTAATCAAAGTACAATAATAATATTAATTATATTAATAAATGTATATTATTTTTATTGTCTAAACCAATCTCTAGCAGGTGATAACGTCAACCGTTTACCGGCTTTTTCTTGGATCCGTGAGTCAATAGATTCTACATTGGAAGTTCTAAATTTTACCTAACTCAAGTGCATTTGGAGTAGGGATCTTTAACAAGTATCTTTGACATCGTACCGGCTCGAGACCGACGGCTTAACGTCCTTCCCGATGTACGACGTACTCAAAGTTATTCACCTCCTGCTTGAATAAATCGAGGGCCAGGTGCAGATCGAACCCCAGACTACCAGCCCAGAGGCGAGTACATTGACCACTGAGTACATTAACCTAGCTCCTAAAGTATATTATACTTCTGCTTACTTTCATTATGAAATTCCCTATTACTAACTACTCTTTTATCATTAATTTTAATTGATTAGAAAGTTTAACTAAAGAGTTTATTGAGGCTGGGGTACACTTCTTTACCTAGAAATTTGTAGGCCTCACGCATCATTTGGAGAGATATAAAATTAATATTGCTTACTAATTAAACATGTAACTCGAGTTTCTTACGACTTGATTAACTGTTTATGACCGAACAGTCAAGAATATGACCATTTTTTATTTTTTATGAAGATAATACCTATCACGACACATTTGCCCTTATATCCACAACAAAGTATAAGGGTACTTTGTAGTATAAGTATGAGTTCAAAGTATAACTTCAACTGTAGCGAGCCTCTAGTTTGGAACTATTAATTATGATTTGTTGCATAAATTATATAAACCATAGAGTCAAATGTATACATTATGAAGAGTATAAAAAAATTAATTTTAATTATTAATAAAATTTAATTTTTTATAACAGCTTCCAAACGTTATCAATTTTTATTCTGTAAGTGTACGTGCATAAATTATTTTGAAATGTCAGTGTGTAAATAGTTAAACAATTTCCAAATTAAAATAGTTTAAAGTCAGTTTGTTATGGGTTAAAGCGCATACCGGTATCCACGACAATAAACTAGCACATGCAGAAGCAAAGCTGGTGAAGATGAGGAAGGAATTATCTCATCCAGAGACACATGTGAAACAGTTATTAAAAACTACAAAATATTTGAAAACCTGTGGCAAAATAAAACTAAAGGCTCTACTTCAAACTTTATTCCCGATAGTGGCAGAAAAAATGAAGAAAAAGATCCAACATACATATAAAACCATGTTCAAAAAAGAAAGTCAGCATACAAGGTGGCCAATGACTGAGTGCAAAATGATCGCCAATAAAACTAGTAAATTTATAAAATTCATAAATTCTATAAACATGGACATTTTGAAGTATAGGCCTTATAACGTGACGAGAACTGTAATTATCTATCACTATAAGACTTTAAATAGTAATTATAAGAATACCAATAATATCATTATCATAATTTACAATTATGAAGAACTACCAACGGTTTCTCCACTCTTTTACCTCTCTCTTATGTATCATGGATCAGTATTACTTATTACCCCTTTAAGGGTAGTTGTAATATAATAAAAAATTAAAAAAAAACATAATTTATTATATTAATATTAAGTATCAAATGTTATACCTTGTCTATTGTATTTCTCTAAATTTAATTATTTACAAATTAATGACTATATTGTATTGAAATTGTTCATATTATTATAATTCCTAAATGAATTCTTGTAATCTATGTAAGGATTCGGGTGATAAATAAACTCCCGGATTTGGGGGTTACCCAAATAAGGAAAACAAAACAAAAAAAGAAAAAAAAAATGCAAATTAGTTAGATAGAAAATGAAGCAAGTTACAGAAGATATGATTTTTATAAGTTAACGATTCTAGTAAATTCTCTATCCATTTATTTAGAAATTCTGTATATGTAAAAATGTTATAAGAACTATTATTACTTATATTTTCTCAAGCTTCTACCCTTTTTATTTTGTATCTTCGTAACATAAAAGCTGGTCACCTGATCAACGATTGCATGCCACTCAATCACATTATTATGTTTGAGTATAGATTATTCCAAATAAATAGTTTCACATTGAATTCGCTATTAATACAATTATTCATTGAAACCCAAATTAGTTCGCAATTCAACTGCAAAAATGACGGACGTGTAAAATTTGCTCAACAGTTTTAACACTTAGAAAGTGTACCCCTTTCACTAAAGCATTAATGAAATTTTATGTGTGCGATATGGGAATAGATGGCAAAGCAGATTCTGGTGAAAACTCTGAACTTTAACTTAGTCAAGATGACGCGTGCTTCACTCTTATCCCGTATAAGGCACCTACTTTTTTTTATATGTATATGTATTTAAAGTCTTACAGATTTTTTTATTTTTTGGCTTATATTTGAAGGTATCATAAAAGTATCTATTAATAGTGTTAATGAATATTAAAAGACCTAAAAAACGAGGCAGTCTTAAATTCGAACTTTCTGTATCCAAGAAGGCTAGATTTAGCCTCTTCATTGAAAAAGTTATTTTGCGCAAGCATGAAAAAAAGAAGTCATATACTAGTGAGTGGAGGTTTTCTGTGAATCACTAATTTGGTAGGAGTTGTATGTTAGCAGCTTATTCTCAAATAGTGAATGAAAACTTTACATCAAGGTTATTTTAGTTTTTGAGAAGTCATGGAAATTTATTAAAAGGAATACTTAAAAAAGTGGTGCTTTTTCATCTTTCAGTAAATACAATTACAATAGCAAAAATGCGAATTGGGAGTTAGTATTTTTGAATCATTATACTATTGGCCCAACTCATATAGAGCATAATGTTCAGTTGTAAAAGATATGGAATTATTGAAAAAGGAATAGAAATTCTTATCCAGTTGTGTACAAACTTCGCTATTCTATATCAAAACCAGAATACAGACCATAGTTTTTATTACTATCAGGTTTATTAAAAAAAGTCCTTATATGTTTTAATTAGTTAATAAAAAAGTAGCTCAATAGAATCGTAAATTTTAAAATGTTGTTAGATTATAACTTTTTTAAAATTATCAGAGAAATATTTATGAACAGTAAGAGAGAGTACTGCATCTCTGACATTAATCTGTCCTCTTTTAAAACGTCAAAAAAGCTGAGAAACATCTATAATGTGATTTGTAAGATCGCCAAAAAGAAATATTCGACTTAGTTTGCGATCGACCAATCGAAGATGATTAGAATGTTACGCCACTGTGGTAAGAGTGCGCCCATTGTCTCCAGTCTTGCAATAGCCTGGGAATCTTCCTCACTTTGTTTGTCAATGGTTCAATCCATTCCTTCGTGCGCCTCTATTCCATTCTCAGTGTTGCTTCAGTCCTTCGTGCGACATTCTTGGAATCGCACGAGGACGGTTAAGAAAGGATCGTCCAAATAGAAAGGATATGAATAAACAAAAATTAATTCCTGATTTCTTGTAAAAAAACTTTTTAGTCATGACAACATACGGTTATCAACATGTAATTTAAAAAAAGTTAGTCCGTTTTCTTAATGTCTGTATGTTGAAAAAATTTATTTTTATATCACGTGCTTATTGTAAAATCTTGTAATTGATATATATATATATATATATATATATATATATATATATATATATATATATAGAAAATTGTCACAATAACACGTGATATAAATATTCAGGTAACTCACCACAAATTAGAGAAGATAGTCGCTCTAAGGCCTTTCGTTTTCACGTCGTCAGAGAGCAAGTGAATACAAGTTGTAAACAGGTTATGAATTTTGATTTAAAGAAGGAGTAAGATTGGCATCATTGACAGTATTTTTCCCTATAACTGTTGAAATAGTCTTGATTTGTTTGATAATTCCTTCAATTAGAAATTCATCTAATTTAAAAAGGCCTGGACTAGTGTTGACCAAGTTCTTAGAAAGCGCCCTCATAAAAGACTTTTCTAAGAACTTGGTCAACACTAGTCCAGGCCTTTTTAAATTAGATGAATTTCTAATTGAAGGAATTATCAAACAAATCAAGACTATTTCAACAGTTATAGGGAAAAATACTGTCAATGATGCCAATCTTACTCCTTCTTTAAATCAAAATTCATAACCTGTTTACAACTTGTATTCACTTGCTCTCTGACGACGTGAAAACGAAAGGCCTTAGAGCGACTATCTTCTCTAATTTGTGGTGAGTTACCTGAATATATATATATATATGATCAAACCAGAATAAAAAATGGGAAAACAAGACTATGATCTTTCAACCATAACAAGCAGTCTTCGTCAGAGTCAAAACCCAAATGACTGTTGGGTTTTTGTCTCTAAAGAAGACCGCTCGATACGGTTTAAAGATCTTAGTCTTGTTTTCCCATTTCTTATTGTGGTTTGATCATTGATTGTTATTTCACGTGTTTATGTGAAATCTTTATATATATATATCTAATATCGTACTGAGTGTTTGTTTCATTTCTGTGTGTTTTTTTGTCAATATAGTTTATATATATATATATATATATATATATATATAATATATATATATACAAACTGTATATAAGTAATAACTGTAAATAAGTAATAAGTAATAAATATATATATATATATTGTAAAATTAGACATATACATGTTAAAAATGGAAAAAATAGTTAATTTAAAAATAGTAATTTTGGAAAATCTCTTTTCAGGAGAAATGAAAGAGGGAGGCAAACTACATACACAATCATTCCTTTATTTTGTTTTGCTATATGAATCTAGGTATGTGATTATTAGCTGGTTTTCCTTACTACACTCCATGTGTATTTGAATGAATTTCAAATTATCCGTATATAAAATTTAAAAAAACCTTGATGAATGACTGCTTTATAAATAGCCATTAAAAATACAGTATGAAGGGGAGATAAACTCAAAATGTTATGGAAAGATTCTTTTTGCATAGATCATTATTTAGATGATGGCTTCTGCTTTGAATTTTTCCGAAGTGAGTCAATAAAAGATTACTTTTATTATGATTATACAATTAAAGCTATTTAAATATATTTATCATAAAATTGTTTACCATTCTTGCTTTTAGGCAATTGTTAATGCAATTCCTATAAGAACTACACTGATTTTAAATTGAAGCTGTTTTTGAATAATAAATGACTTATTAGTAATCCTTGATTTGAATAGTAAAAATTGGAAAAACAAATATCAATATATATTTGAACAGATTAATTATAGAACAACAAGAAATTCGTTAGCTATTAACATTTAAAATTAATTGACAATCTTTAAAATCTGACCTAATTTTCTGAAAAGATCATACTTTCTTTAAATTCGCATAATATGAATGTTTCCACCAAGTCCATAACATTCAAATGAAGCAAGCTCCAGGGTATTACTCACGACGAGTGTATTTCAATAGAGCGGTAGAAGTTTCAGTTCCATTTCTCGAATGTTTGCTATGAATTATTACCTCAAAGAATTTGCTTTACCGCCAGCAATATAGCCAGCTTTTCTGGCTTTCCCAGTTACATTTTTATTCTGAAAAGGAAATTATTTACATTTTTTTTTTCTTTTAAAGACAAATATAGTGTTCCAAAAACTGTCAGTTGATGTTTCAGGTTTTTTACAAATGTAGATTACAATAATTAAACATGTACGAGTATAATTCACTACTTTTAAGTTGATTGTTGCTACTAATAAAAAATTGTAAATATACAACTCAATTAGAAATACAAATAGATTATTCTATCTTAGAAAGAAATATGCATAGTTTACTAAAATTTGTGCAAATAAATAATAAATTAGACACAATTTTTAATCTTAGAACATCACCAAATGGTAAAAGCCTATTATTGTGGTCATTAACAAAGTAAAATTGTTACAACAAGATAACCGTATGCTCTGCAATGAAACATAGTACTAGAAAAGCATTACAGATTGTGAATTTAAAAAACTATTAAACCAAGAATATGAAATACTGCTGTCTATTGGGATGATGATATAGTCACAATTTCGAATTTTAGGGATAAAATCATATAAAATGTCACCTAATAATTGGAAAGAGTGGTATTTATCATAATAACTTCATGTTTTCTTAATTTACTGAAATTAACGAAAATTATTCAAATCAATATTAAAAACATTTAATGGGTGCAGCATGTTAGAAAAATTGTAGGAAATCTTTGCAATGGAGCTGTGACTGAATTAACTGTTGGTAAATGGTAAAAGAAATAATTACGCACGTGCATATAAACCAATATGTACAAGGGGCTCTCAAATAGAATCTGTATCACAGGAGGCTTTCACTATCTCCCAGAATACCCATTCAATACGAAGACCCAACTGCTCCACCAGCCAGCGTAACCCAATGATAACAACCAATGAGCCTAACTCTACCAGATAATACACTTTTATATTTAGACTCTGTTTCAAATATTTAATATCGCAGCTTTTCAAAAAATACGATATTAATAAGAGAAAGGCAGTGCACGTAAAAATAAAAAAATTAGTATTTAGTTAACTTACATTTACTGCAAATGCAATAAGCTAATTAAAGTAATTTAAAACATCACCAAATAAATATAAT
Organism: Hermatobates lingyangjiaoensis; assembly: GCA_026182355.1. Classification (NCBI taxonomy): domain Eukaryota; kingdom Metazoa; phylum Arthropoda; class Insecta; order Hemiptera; family Hermatobatidae; genus Hermatobates; species Hermatobates lingyangjiaoensis. Next base: position 3,075,113 of record JAPFBL010000187.1, on the reverse strand, counting down.
TAATATTATGAATATGAATTTTTAATAGTATATCTTAGCCTTTTATTATTTAGAACCGCTCAAAAATGAACTGCACATTTTCTCAAATAAAAGAAAAATATTCTATTGTAAAATTTAAATTTTTATTTTTTTTTATAATTCATAAACTATTCACCATGTATTTTTTAGTACAGTATTAGATTCTTGCCATTTTAGCTAACCTGGAAATTTTTGTCTGAATATATATATATATATATATATATATATATATATATAATTTTCTATTTAACTTCCTTTGAGGACTTTAATTTTGTCCAAGTCTCTTACATCCTAAATTTCATCATTATAAGTCATATAATAAGAAGGTCAAAATGTGCACAGATGGACGCGATGATAAAGAAACACAATTTTTAAACTCTCAGTGAAATGTCATATGAAATAAATAGGCTGCTCCTTCAATCAAACTTGATCAACATTTTTGATAAAAATACTTATTTCTGAATATTTTTGATTGATAAATATGTATTTTCAAAAGTCTGAAATCAAGTTGAAATTAAATTTATATATAGAAAAATTCTAACGTAGTTCAATAAGTTATTATGTGGTACGATTATTTACTCATTGTAGGGTAAAAAGCTAATGAAACAGTCTCCACACTACAAACGCGTTGTTTATACGATTAAATCATTATATGTGGAGACTGTTTCATTAGCTTTTTACCCTAAAATGATATAGAAAAATATATTGCATCATAGACAATTATTCTTAAAATAAAAATTAAAAAAGTAACCTATATAGATATTATATAATTAGATATATATAATTCTTTGGGAACATACAATTAAAGAGTGTTAAAATGTATTTAGTTGTTAATAATGTTGTGGTGTTTCCATTTCTCTTATAGCAGTATACATCCCATTTATAAATAATTCACCACAAAGTCGCATGCATTTTCGTGTTGCTTTGCAGACCTGCCCAAATAGTTTTCTCATCATGTTCCGCTGAAGGAGAGTTCTTGTGAGTAGCTCTCATGGGTGCATTAACGTATTTTCATGTAGAAAAAAATCATTCTTTGATATCATTTTTACACTTTTTATAGAATTTTCTAAATATATAAATTTATTTTTTTATATTATATGTCATTCTTATTTTCTGTTAAATTTTATTATTGATTAAAATATTAACACTAATGAGACATCGTCACGTAGACAGCCTAAGATTTTTGCATTTATGAGCATCTTATGGGAGAGGAATGCCTACTCTGTTCAAGAAGTTTACCTAAAATTTGAAATAATTTGCTTCAGAGACTTAAAGTGTTTGTATTATTGCCTATTACCTATTTAAATTACTGTATACTTTGAAGCCAAGTAAAAGACATTGTAAGAAATATTGTTTAGTAAGAGTGGGAGAGTAATTAATATGACGCAATCTAAATGTAGAAGTGAGTCAATTTCTTTACCTTGATTACTATCAGCTATCCAATAGTTTCTCAGGCAATTTTTAATTGAGTTTAAATTGCGTTGCAGTGAACTGTAGCAAGGTATTGGCTAGGAGGTAGTTAGCAGAGCTCATGATTATCTCTGTTGTGATGGATAAGGTTATTATTAATGTGAATAAAAATGACGATAACTGAGTTTTGAAAGAAAAGCACTTTGAAGGTTTATTTTTTTAATGAGCACTTTTTCCTATTTCTTATGAGATTAAGTACTTTAGCATAACTATCATGTTAGATTGGTGATACTCGATAAGAAAAATTATCTACCTAAACAATAAATGTAACTAAGGAAGCAGGAGACATACGTTATCATAACCAGGTTAGCCCAGTAGCAATGCACCCGATTTTGGACTGGTAGTCCAGGGTTCTAAACCCACTCTGATCTTCGATCTTCTCGCGGGAAGTGAATAAATTTGAGCATGTCGTCCCAGGTAGAGGGTATTAAACCATAGGGTCCGACCCTGTACGATGCAAAGTATTCGTTAAAAATCCCTACTTTAAATACTTTTGAGTTTGGTAAAATTTAGGGCTTTCAATGTAGAATAATTACAGTAGTATCACAAAGACGAATGTTTGGTCTATTTGTGATCTCTTGTGAGGCTACCACTGAAGCTAACATAATATCAGGATATAGCCTACCAAGTTTACCAAGAGTACAGGTAGTAAATTTGTTATGGTAATCACTTGAAAAAAGTATTTTTTTTAACACATGTATTGAGCAATATTCAACTATCTATATTTTGCCTAGCAAACAAATGTGATGTGAGGTATATGTTTATCGATGGCTTCGATAAACATCATTAAAGAATGGAATCCACTGGTTCAACTTTTCATCTTTCGTGACAGATTACCCTTCAAGTAGGTTTCTGGATTATATTTTCTTAATCCTTCTTAGAGAGATTGAGGAGATGAAGGAGAAGCAAGGATTTGTACACAGGGATTCGGGTGAGAGGAAAGTATGTATGTATAGAGGAATTTGGATTGCAACGACGGTATTTGTAAATGCTTGAAGGTTTTAGGCAACTTCCCAGTTGAAGTACGTTAGTTCAGATCAGTCTCAACAAAGTCATGTACATCTGCAGTTTCTTAGGATGTATCAATCTAGAGTGTCAATCTGTATAGGAATCCTCGTTTTTGGTTTTCTTTTCAGTTGTGTATGGCAATTCAAGATTAATCGTTTGTCAATGAAGAGTCCCAGATACCTGAGAACATCTACAGTTGAAAGAGGGTGCCATTCATTATAATAAATTCAAATAAATTGTTATAAATTTTAAACTATTATATTAAATTTAATTTTATGCCATGCATCTTTCTAAAGAAATCAAGGGTTTTATATACATTTTTGTTATAATAATAAAATATTTCACTTGATAATTAGTTTTTGCAAGTGAGACCTGAGTTGTTAGTGATATTGTTCATTAAAGGAGTCTAAACATGAATTTAAACATATTAAATCTATCTATATTTTATCACAAAGTAATATTAATGAAATAATAATAAAGGGAATTATGTAGTCAAAATTTAAAGTTGCAAAACTTAAAAGTGGAGAAAAATAGTGAATGTTACGATATAAACAGAGGTAATATTTTTTCCACGTTGCAGTAAAGTCGAAAAACTACGTATCTGAAATCCATTATAATTTATCAAACAGTGCGCTTGTAGAGTGACCACATGTTGTGTACATGCTCACCCATATACTCTCTCCACACAGCAGAAAATATCATAAAAATAACAACAGAAATCTTAAGTGGCCTACACTCAACTTTTTTATAAGTAATAAAGTAGCATGTTGGTTTACAATATACTAATTTTTGTCACCTGAAAAGCTTTCACATTCAATCAGAAGTCAAAATGTTTACATTTAATTAAAAAAAAAATTGCCATTCAATCTTTGTTATTTCCATCTGTTATTCTTGATACATGTGAAATAGATGGCTCAAGTTCATATAAATGTAATTTATAATTTTCAAAGTTTAGCAATAACCTCAAAGATCTAGTCTCATACCTTCCGTTATTTATGCCTGCTATATCATATATATTAGAAGTGTCATGACTTTTTGATTATGAAAGAAAATAAATAAAATAACTTTAATATTTTTGTTAATTATATACTCTTTACAGCGCATCAAAAACTTAAGAAATCGACATTTTTATTAAAGTACTTGCTAAGCAGAATAATTTTTAATAAACTTTTATAAAATTTGCGAGATCATATGAAGTTGAAACATGTTACGCTAAAAATTGAGTGGATATAATTGCATATAGAGCTTACAAAATAAATCTCAAAGGGTATTCTGAGCATTAAATTATGAGCAATAATACAGAACTTTGATTATTCAATATTCAAAGTAAGGAGATCTGCTTGAACATTTATTTAGAAATTCTGTGATCTTATTTATAAGTAGAGAGTCTGTATTAACTGAGTCAAACACTTTCAAGATGTAAACCCAGCAATTATTGATACCATCCAATTAATAGTTGATATAATGATCTGATACATTAGATATTGTTAATGTATAGAAATAAATTCCTTGAATTTCGTTTTTGGTAGCCATTTTAACAATCATGGCTGCCAGAGTGTTAGACAATTTTATCCTATAATGCTTTCTTAAAAATATTTTAAAATCGTTGAACAGCTTAATAGGATGGAAGCCATTTATATTTAATATTTGATTAAGCACCAATAGTAACTATGCCTATTGGTGACTCCGCCCTCTGGCATCTTCTGTCGTCAACCATTTTGCTCTGTCATTCCTCCAACACTCTTTTTCACTCTGATACTAGATTTTATCACTATCACTTTTCTCTCACTCAATCTCCATATCTCTCATTCTATCTTTCTCTTTCTCCCTCTCCCTCACTCCCTCTTTCTCTATCTTTCTCTCCCTCGCTCTCTCTCTCTCTCTCTCTCTCTCTCTCTCTCTCTCTCTCTCTCTCTCTCTCTCTCTCTCCTAAAGAAATTAATTTAAAAATGGAAGTTCATACACCATGTTCTGACAAGGTTACATCAGAGCACGCCCTCCTCCTGACAGTTCCAATAAGAATTTTATCTACACTAACAACTCTACTACGTAACGGAATATATAAGCCGTTTCATATGATGGTGCTGTAAGTGTATTTTTTTTTATGAAGATATTTAAGGTATAGCATTTGAATAATTTGATGTAGTAATAAAACTTTATTGATCTTTAATTAGCCGTTTAAGGTCAAAACAATTTTTCTGAAAACAGAAAATTTATTATTACGCCACTTTAGTTAATGTACTTATCTAAAACCCTCCATAGGAAAAAAATCCTCTACTCAAATTTATTTTTAGGTACATTTATTTTAGGTACAATTTTATTTTGATTTGTCAACGGTATGTCTTCTACCGTCCTCACAAGTTTTTAAATTACGCATAAGTCAATATTTTTATATTTTATTGAAAAAAAAAACTTATTAGCCGTTGTTTTAATAAATAAAATTTAAATAAATTGGTTTCTTTTTAATAAACCCAGAGAATATGGTTTATCTGCACGACAAGCCCCATTTTTTTGTAATATCTATTTGATCTATCAAAGATTGTGAATTGTGGTATGTACAAAAGCTTTTGGATACACACTCACTCACCTACCCACTCGCACAAACGCGCACACACACAACACAACACAACTTCTGGAAAGAGACATATGAACTAAAACAAATCATTATATAAATAAAATGTTTGAACATGGTTTAGATAACAATTAAATAGATTTAAGTTTCATAACGTACTTGTATAATGTAATTATAAAATTGTATATAAGTTTGATGTATATAGGAAAATGATTGTATATACTATTGTAATTCTAAGGCCAAAAGAACATGTAGTACTGTAAGTGGAGCTTGTGCAATAAAGATGTTTAAAAACAAACGCACTCACACACACACAAACACATACACAAACATACACACAAACACACACACATACACACACACACACACACACACACACACACACACACAACACAAACACACCCACATACACACACATACACATACACACATTATTATTGATAAGACGTCATAAAACGACTTTGGTGGCCTGAAAACAGGTAATTACGTCAAAAACTCGAGATTGATATTTTCATGATTGTTTTTTTTTTACTTACAGTAAATTAAAAATATATTCATAACACGTCAAAATTTAAAACAGTTTTGTTTTATACAAGTACTTTAATATATTTATAATAAATAATTAACAATTAACATGACTCAATTAAAAAACTATTATTAAATCATAGACTGAAGTTTTATCATTTTATTTTCCCAATTGTGTACATTCTTGAATAAATTTCGCTCTCTATAGTTTGCTTATTTATATATATTAAAACGTAATTGACAACTATTAAATAAACAACTTTCATTACCAACTTATATAAACGCGTGCACTGACATAATGCCCTTCAAAGTTGTTTTCAAGAGAGAATGTACTGTTCAATTATTGTTATCATCTATTTCAGTTATGGAAAACGACATAATCTCTACATCTGGAAACATAATTTCGTCTTAGCAAAGTTTATTTAGAGTAGAAATCTGTAAGAAGCACCTGATATTATTCCAGCTTGAGACTGCTAACTGCTAACAAGCTCCCTCAAGATTTTCCATCATGCAAATTGAAAATCTTCATTAAGAAGATAATCATTCCTATTCTCTTTTAAAGGTAAGTACACTTTCACTAGAGCAAGCACGAACCCTAGATTATAGCTTTTTCTCCAATTTAACTAGAAATAATTTCATTTAAATAGTTTCATTTATCCAGTTACTAAATACTACAGAAATTTCATAGTAAAAACAAATGGCGCAATAATGTGAAATGCACACCATAAATATACTCAAAAAATAATATTCTTTAAAAGAAAAGGAAAAAGGAAAGGAGATCTGTTGATTGATATTTTGAAGAATATTATGAATTCTAATAATGGCTAATACGAATGGTTTACATATTGATAATTGTAAATTTCAAATAAAATTAATTAAATAATTTGATATTTACTTCTTTTTTCTCATGAGGAAAGATGGTCGAAAAATGAACATGGGTTATGTGTACTAGCAGTTTTTTATTTTCCCAAGACAGACTCTTAGTTCACTCTTATTACCAACTGGTTTAATACACATTATTTAACATAATATTTATAAGCTACATATTACTGTCTATTGTTTAATATCAATATTTATTAAACAAGACATATATAAAGGTTTGTTTACACCAATTTTAAATCACTTTTATAAACTAATAGACTACCCGCGACCCTTTGGGTTATCTAACACCTTTCTTTTTAACGCAATCATTCCCACATAAATGCCTTTTATTTTATTTTATTTTTATGTTGTTCGATAAACTCTAAATTAATTCATTTCTAATAAGTGAATACTCAACATATTTTTAGACATATGTAAAACTCTTTATTTACATTTTTTTTTACAATTTGAATTTTCTAAAAACTTTGCTTTTTTTTCTATTTGACACCATTGAGAGCAACATGTAATTGGCCATGTTCAAATGATCTTTTAAAATGAATTTCATTGCTTGTAGTGAAATTAAACAAAAAATTGTTACACATTGAGGTAACTTATTTTATAATTTTATTTACTCTTTTTATTTAAAACGATATTATTTTGAAGAAGTTAGTGTGTTTTAATTGAAATGTAAGTGAAGTTTGTCTGGACGGAGAAGCTGTTGAAGCTGCTGTAGAGCGCAGGACCATTAAGACTGGTGTCACCTTCAGCCGTAGCTACAGTAGCTATAAACTTCTTTTATTGTATCTCCAACCTTCCTCTAATCTCTTCAAATCTCATATGGTGATTTAACACATGTCATGTTTTATTGTTATTATTAAATACCACAGCAACAGAACAAATTATTGAATCATATGTTAATTGATAACCAATATACGAAATAACAGGGCTTATATTAAAGTTATGTTTTTATTAACTATATTGTATTCCAAGATTATCAAATTATTTTTGTGGTTCAAGGATTTCTTACATACCTGAACCTTATGAAATAATTTAGTAAAAACATCTGTTTACTTGAGAAATAATTAATAAAATAACTCATTCATAGTCAAAGTGAATAGTGTTTAATCTTAGTAAAATTACTTACTATATTTAAAATTTTTGAGTCAATGTTGATAACTGAAAAATTGAAACCTATTCAAAAATATGTATGAAATTGTATTATTGAAATAGTGTGATAAATTATAAGTGTTATATTTAATGATTTAAATGCTGTTTGAAACAGTTATTAAGAAAATAGAGTATAAACCATTGACCATTTTAAGACAATCGTTTTTTGCACATTACGGTTTATTGAAGTCATTTTGCGTAAGAGTATCTAGGAGCTTAATATAAGGAAAAAGTTGGCCTTGATTAGTCCAATGAGAGAATGCAAGGCGAGAGAAACTAAACTAGACAGAATCTAGTGGTGAAAATGACCTTAAGGCCATTCTTTTCTTAAAACTTTGTGATTTGAGAAAAAAATAGACATTTAGCTTTTTATTCTCGGGGTTGTAAGCAAAGACACTTTAACGTCAAGAATACTATCAGGCTCAAATATCTTACAACTGTGTTAAACACCATTACAGCCTGCAATCAAGGTAATACACTGCTGTTCCTGAACCATATCAAATTTTCATAAATCAGTAGTTCTGTCTTTTCTCAAATTTAAAGGCGATTATAGTTTTTTCAAGTGATAACAGTTTGCTGGATGTTATCTGAATTAAAAGGACTAACTACGTTTATTAACATCTAATATCTTTTTTCGGAGTTTTTAAATTTATTTCATTTCATACATGTAATCCTAAAATTTTTATTGATATTAAAAATAAAATACTAAGTACTTTTTCATGAACCCAATATTAAAATTTATATTATAATATAATTTAATATATATCAATTAATTTATTATTTAGTTTTAAAAGAAAAAAATCGTTTTACAATGTATTCTGTAGTCAATTTGTAAACTTCTCATAATGTGTTGAACTGTTAAAAATTAAAATAGTGTCCAACATATTCTTTGACTCATTACGTTTCATTGTGTTAAAATTACAACAATACTACAACTAAATAGTATTATTTAGTTATTATTATTATTTAGATGGCCCGTTAGGCCTTCCTCATTAATTAAAAAAGGTTATTATAAGGAATTTGTAAAATTTTTGTACAGCATAGATATTAAAGAAAAAGATAATTAATTGTTTAATTATGAATGAATGTAAAATAAGTTAAAATAAGTATTTTGTAGTGATAATGAAAGAAGTATTGCGTACAATTTGACGATGATGCATGTAATACACAGTGGAACATGCTGAGATAAAATACAAAATATAAAAAAAAGAACTATAACTAAAATTTTAACAAATCTTCAATAACAAACTAAGCAAATTATAACAAACTAAATAAAATCTTCAAACAATAGTCTTATCATGGATATGAAAAAAATTATTCAAAAAATATTTAGATTTATGCTAAAATACCTTCTAGTATAGAATACCTTAAAAAATACCTTCTTTTAATATAAATTAAAGGTATTATATATTATAGGTTTTATAGAAATACCTTCTTTATTACCTTTTTTTGTTATATATATAATATATAAATGTATTTTAACGTTATTTAAGTAATTAAGGTATTAGAATATCTTGATGTATTATTTTTGTGTGATTAAGATAACATGTGAGTAGCGATAACAGATTGGAATGAATGTCTTATAAAAATGCAAAGCCAACTAAAATATGAGTAAGGACCACATATTAATGAGCAGAACGAAATAACAGTTTACTTATGTCAGGATACCGCTTAGTGAAAGCTTTGACTTTGATTATTATTGAATCTAATTCACACTATTCAACTATGTATAAATATTCTACCTATTACATTTAATTCTTAAATAATCACGGCTGTTCCTGAACTTATAAAGTTTTCATAAATCAGTAGTTTTGTCTTTTTTCAAATTGGAAAGTAATTATTTATTTTACAAGTGATAACAGTTCGCTGGATGTTATCTGAGTTAAAAGGACTAACTGTTTATTAACATCTAATACTTATTTATTGGAATGTTTTCATATGCTTAAACTTGTTTCATTTCATACATGTATTTTTGTTTAAGCTCTTTATTTAAATTCCAGATCATCAGTCATACAATGGTGAATAAAAAAAAGCTTAGTTTAACACATGTTTACATATATATTTACGATTTGGTTTTCCTGCGTCAGTATTTTTTAAGTTTAAATTTCAAATAAATTAGAATAATAAAAAATATTTTTAATTTAATTACTACAAAAAAATTATCTCAGCAGAGATTTCGAGCATTTCAATTTTGAGAATGAAATTATTTACCTGATCTTTGTTAATAATTTTTTTCACGACACTATGTAATGGAATATTTTTTCATGAATGGGTAGTAAGAATGAAGCATTGAAAGAGACCAGATTTATTAAAATCTTTTCTTTCAGATTATGGGAAATGAAGTGTTCATTCAAGTATTGATAAAAATGGTAAGCCGTAAAAAAACTGATGAAAGTCCACTCTGAAAAACGCCAAATGAAACACTGCTCTTTTGATTCTAAAGCATCCCCAAGCAAGAGTTAGAGTAAATAACGCGAGTTAGGTGGACTCTAGTGCCTTGATTTTATATCATCTGGCACTGCACTAACTCTGGCTTTAATTTAACTCCTATAAAAATTTATCATTGTGGTCTAAAAATAATTATCTGATAAACGCATATTATTATCCACTGAAATAAACGATTTGTCACAAAACAATATATACTGGAGCTAGATTGCTCCACCTACTCTTCCAGACCTGAATCATTATCCATTTTTTTTTTTACTCAAAAAGCTTCATCTAAAATGTATATATATATATAAACTAGAATGTATAAAAGGACACACAGAAAAGGCATCACTGAGACTCACTACTATATTTAGATGTCCTCGTCGTCAGGAATAGATGTAAATTGCACCAAATGCTCATAACGACTGGCTTAGCGTTATACAAGAACTCCATGTATATATAAGTATATATACATATACATGCACATGCATATAATTTATACATGGAGTTCTTTGAAAGTAAAATGTTAAGCTCAATATTACCGAGACATGTTAAATGGTATAGATATATTGACGATATACTTTGCATCTGTCCTAATTCTATAAATAAAGGTGATTTCCTAATAAAATTGAATTCATTACTGCCGACAATCAAATTCACAATGGAAGAAGAAGTAAGTGGTAATTTGCCCTTCTTAGATGTCCTAATCCATAGGTTACCTAAAAAGTTACGCTTTAGTTTATATAGAAAACCTACGAATGTACTTGCATATGTTCACTTTTATTCTTCCAAGTCAAAAAATGTTAAAATTTCTGTTTTTAGAAATATGTTTTGAGGGCGTTACGAGTTTGCTCTCCTGAGTTCCTTAATGAAGAGATTAACAACATTAGGTCAATTGCCCTTTCATTGAAATACCCCTCCTCTTATATCCAATTAGCATTGAAGGGTGTTAAAAAAACTTTCTCTAATACTTTAACAGAGCCCCGTTCATTGTTAAATTCTACTCGTATAGTTTTGTCATATCATGAGTCATTGGACCCCATTCAAAGATTAGATAGGCAACATGATTTTAATATAGTGTTTTTTAATCGTAATAACGTGGGCAATATGTTAATAAAAAACTGTCCCAGCGAATTGGAGTCCGGTGGTATATATAAAATTCCGTGTGAAAATTGCTATAAAATTTATTTTATTAGTAGAAGCCTCTTCTAAGAGGGTTGACAGCTAGAGAATAGTTTTCTTTTACTCAGTAATCAGGAATAGACTAGAAGAGAGGACGAAGTGAGAGAGATCTACCTACGTAGAAGGACGGAGCTTATATATATATATATATATATATATATATATAAGTGATAGACGATAGACGATTGGATGGAAAGTCTAAGAGAAGGGTTTGAATCCTGTGTATGTGAAAAACCATCCAGCCGTAACATTTTCCGCACGACTGGCTGCTTTTTCAATTAGTACTTTTACCTGGAAAAAATAAAGTCTACATTCCGTGTATATTCATATTCATTAATAAAATCCGCATTCAATAAAGTATTATAAAAGTTTTACCTATAGATATCGATATTACTATTAAGATATGTAGTGGGGAACTAAAAAACAATACCTAACCATTCAGAGCCGTATTACTATTCTTGCTTTTTGTCATATCTACTTTAAGTTGATCGAAAATATCAGAACAATACTTTCTGTCTACTAAGCTTCCTAAATCAAAGTTCAGAATACTAATTTCTGTATAGAACGAGTGCACATTACCTAAAACCAACTGAATATAAATGACATTTGTGTCAACTTCTTTTTTTGGATCTTTATATATTATTTCATATAAAAGAAAACATTTTTTGAAATCTCATCTTTAATTTTGATAAAAATATTTTAGTTTTCGTTAATTAGAAAATATAACACTTACTTCATGTAATTATCCATGAAGTATTATATTGTTTGAGTTAAACATTGAACAATTTCAAATTCAATTTTCTTTATCTTTCATCAACATTTATTCCATTAGATAGAATATTTTGTTCTTTTAAGGATCGAACGCTGTATCGTTTAACTCAATATTTTAAGTAGTAATTTTTCAGTTATAATCTTGTTATATTTTTTCTAACATGAAAGAAAGAGATATGCAAGGAAATATAAGATGACTGTGCTATGAGTTAATAATATTTACTACGTGTTCTATTTCTCTTTTTCAAAAAGAAAACACAATGCAGCTACATATAGTTGAATCATTTCTACAACATTGCCTAGTTCAGTATTACAGTGGTTTTGTAATTCAACCATCAATACATTGGTGATAATAATTTATGTAGGATTCTGTATTGATAATTCAAAAGTCTGTTAATATTGCGAACGATTTGTTTTTATATATTGAAAAAGGAGAAACTTGTTTTTAAATATTTTAATTCTTATTTCATCATCTGAAATTTATGTAAGAAACAAGTACCCCAGTGCTTCTCAGTTATATTATGTTACTCCCTTCCCCCGAGCAAAAAGAAACTAATTCCCCTCCCTTGGACCCCCCCCATTTTCCATCGCTACTATAAATGATAGCATTTGTCTATCAAACTGTTATAAGTACACGTCTGCATAACATTATATTCTTGTTAGCATTAAAGAAAATAAAAGAAGAAAGAGATATAGTTCAACTTACAATAATAATTTTATTAACATTGTTCATTAGTCTGTAAAAGAAAAGATTTGAAGTGCATTAATTTGACTGAAATTCAAAATAATAATAATATTTTTGCTTAACTGTAAACCTTTTTGACAGACTTATTGCAGCATTTGCCGCTGGATAATAAAATTAACAAAATCAATACATAATAACAAATTCAAATTCACTTTACACTTTATTGTAGAGCAGCGGTAAAAATGTATGTTCCCCAGGTCACACGCGCCTCTCACACGAGCACTATTTCAGAAGGACTGGTATACCCTTATTCTTGACAGATAAGTTACAACAGGTGAAAAGATAATATTATAACTTATGGTACAGAAAGTGAAACCAAAAAATGAATTGAATTAAAATCTTGGTGAAATAAGAGAATCTTTCCTGAAGAAGTTTAGAAAAATCATTAAAACAAAATAACTGCGGAAAAAATTAGTTGATGGAAATAGTTCAAACACTTAAAGTAGAAAGCTCTATGTATGAGAAGAAATAATTCTGTACTTGTGCAAGCTATTTTTTTTTAATTTCTGTTTCAAATTTTGTGTGAAGGAATCAGCAACATTAAAAGAGAACTATCTGAAGTAATTTTTTAGTATTTTATGGAATAGTATACATACAGTTGATTGTAAAGACCGTCAACAAGTATATTATGGAGAAAGAAGCTGTTTCTTAAACGATTGGTTTTACCAATATTTATACTCCTTAAAGGAAAACAAGATGATGTCACTGCTTTATTAGTGTTAATTAACTTCACATTTTTGATGTTACTGAAGGAGTACTATAATTACTGTTGAATTACACCCAAGGGACAAAATGAACACAGTAGGAGAACTTTGAAAGTGCTAAAAATTAAAATAGACCATTAAACACATTAAAAGTCATTCTTAATCAACTAATAAACTGACATTGTTAAATTAAGGAGAATTTATTCTTGTGATTTAAGTTGATCAATTAGTGTTTGTTTATCACTGTAATATAACAATTTTTATGTAAAATATTACACTGCGTGTAATTTTATACTCCTTGGTAGACATAATGTTTTTTGTTTAGTATTATTGTTTTAGTATACCTTTCTTCTTAATGATGATAGATGTGTTAATATTTTCACTTGTGAACCTATTTATGTTGAAAGCTTAATCTATTTGTCTATTGGATGTTGTTGTTTTTTTTTTAAATGAGAACAGAAAGAGGGTACTGAAAAACAGTACAGGATGAGGAATAGAAGGCAAAGAAAGGGAAAATGTTTTTGAAGATATTTTTCATTTATTGAACGGTGGGGAAGAACTTGGTGGGGTTTTTCTAACCTAAGAGAGTAGCTTTGTTAGACTATTTTTTTTGTTGCAATACTAACATTCCCCGGGTTTTTATTAATTTTACAAATAAGAACGGAAAAGAGGGTGGTAACTATTTTCAATGTGAATTGGCTACCAACTCTTGCAGTGGAGATATCGCTAAAGACTAGTAAGCGCAGTGGGCATAAAGTAATGAAAGTTTAGTTAAAATGGCCAAGGAAGTATTTGCAATTAGGCAAAGTGAAAACTACACAAACAGCAAACTGTGTAAAGAACTGGCTGGAAGGGTAGGAGAGTAAAACATTCTTTTAGTTTGAGGCTAGAAATGATTTTCATATTGTCATTCAAAATGAGGGAACATAATTCTACAAACGATAGTTAAAGGAAATAAGTAGAGTGATGATTTTTTATGAAGTACTGCAAGACGACTAAACACTGGTAATAGTCAATAACTCTATAGAAATGAAAAGATAAAGTGATACAGACATCAGGGAAGAGAAACTTGTTGATTGTTTCGAAGAAATAAAAGGAATTCTAGAACAAGGAAGGGATTGGAGTAACAATAGGCTTCAGAACAGCAACAACAAAAGGGGAGATGCGCTCAGTTAGACAACCAGAACATGAATCTGTGGTTCAGCGCTTAAGGAAAAAGTCAGGCACATTGGAAGGTCAATATGGATCTCTCAAACAACCACTGATATTAGTAGTTCTCTCATCAAAGTTATACCTCATTCCCAAGAATATTATTAAGAAGAGTTTTATTCTCCTTTTCATATTTCCTCTCAAAGTATATATATATATATATATATATGATCAAACCACAATAAGCAAATAGGAAAACAAGACTAAGATCTTTCAACCGTAACAAGCGGTCTTCGTCAAAGTCAAAAACATAAACTGATTATTGTTATTTTACGTGTTTATGTGAAATCTTTATATATATATATATATATATAATAAATTAATAATCAACAATAACTCTTGATATAATATATGAATCCTGCAATCCTGAAGACTTCAATCAACCAGGTTAACTTGTTATTATATTTTTCGTTTGTTTCATTTAGCTCTCTGATGATGTTGTAACAAAAGGGCTTAGAGCATTTTAATTAATATTTATTTGTTTATTGTGGTATTTAATATATATATATAGTATATATAAGTATATATATATAGTATATATAAGTATATATATATATATATATATATAAGTATGTATAAAAGAAAGGTCCATATTGGCAATAAAAACTTTAACATTTATAAGAGAGACAGATTTAACATATAACATAACAGAGAAAGTAATTACAAAACTCACAGCATTGCGGTGGTTCTACGAGTTACTTTGGAGGCCAGTTGCAGTTTGATTCTCAACGCAAGTTCTTCGCACTTCTTCCTGATAACGATGGATGTCGAAAGATCGAAGTGAGTTCTGTAGTGACTCTCTCTCTTCTTTCCTATATATGTTAATGTTTTTAAAAGTATATATATACATATATATTTATAAAATACTACTCATCCTTTCTACTCCTCTCAACTCCTCACCATGTTTTTTTCTGCAATTACTGTTTCAGTTGAGTTTTCGACTCTGACAAAGACCGCTCGTTACATTTGAAAGATTTTAGTCCTTTTTTCCCATATCATATTGTGATTATTATTTCACGTGTTTATGCAAAATCTTGTACATATATATATATATATATATATATATATAATATATATTTATATATAATTACTTCTCTTTCTTTATCGAGGTATGGCTGGCGTCAAACATTAAATCACCTTTAAGGCAATTTTCAAATAGGTTTGTTCACATCTTCAGGGCTTGGTATTACAGACCAAACCTTAACAAAGAATAAAAGATAAAACCAATTAAATGAAACGATTTTACGAACTAAATAAACTAGATTCACAAAAAGAACATAAATGAAGAATATTATAAGAACTCATTACTATCTTCCTGAGGACTAGGCAATCGAAATGCAGTAATGAGTTTCTGTGATTTATTTTATGTGTGTTATTTTTGTAAATCTAGTAACTAATGGTAACGAACAAGACAAAGTCAGTGGAGCTTGCAGTGAAAGTGAGATGGCCTCTTCGCAAGGTCAGTAGCACTCATTCCCTGTCCAGTCCTTCTCCTAACCCATGATTGCGGAAGTCATTTTCTTATCATTCCCGTCATTTTATAATATTATCGACATATCTTCTAGAATCTTCCTCTTAAGTAATATTTTCAGTATTCAGAAATTCATTTATTAAAATTGTAAGATTATGTAATTATTGAAATTCTTTTAATGAAAATAAGACATACGACTTATGCGTTTTATAAAAAAAAAATATATTCAGAGAAATACTTCTCATAGAAATTCAAAATAACATAATATAGAAAATAGAACATCTGTCCAAAGTAATATAACATAGAAAAAAGATCTGTAATATGACAACTTGCTTAGAGAGTGGTAGAATCAAAAGAGTTTCATCTGGTACTGATGTTACATTGGGTGCTTCAAAAAAGATTATACTAGAGCATCTTCTCCATGCTAAGTCAACACTGGACTCAATCATTACGGTAAAGTTATTGTTAGCTTAGTATTTATTTTATGTATGTTTTTGATATTATTTATTTTAGAATTGATTAACCAATTTTAATGTAATTTTTGTATTATTTATTTCTTACATTCTACATTTTTCTTATTTTTATTTCTTATTAGTGATATTAATGACTTCATATCTGGTCTCTTTTAATTTGCTTATTCTATTTCCCCTCACAATTAGCGGTACCCATTATTGATCTGATAATTTAGCTGTTTAGCAGTTGATACTTGGCAGGCCACTTCGACTCCTGGTGACGATGCTGTCCAAATATGAAGTCCGACATACCGTGAAGGAAACGTTTGTAATGGCGAAAATGCATTATCAATATCAGTAATAATAATAACAATAATAATAATAATAATAATAATAATAATGATAATAGTGTAAAGTATATCACCTTATTTATTTAGAGGATTAAACCTACTACAGCAGGTTCTGGATGGAAATCTTGAAATAATGTCTTGGTAATGCGATTGAGCTGTATTGATTTTGTTTTAGTAACGACACAGCCTGGAGGCACTGGCGTTGCGCAAATAAAAAAAATACCTATCTACAAAGATCAGTTTTCAAACAATACGGCAATATGTAAAGAAAACAAACCTCTTTAGAAAGAACTTAATATAACAAAAGAAAAAAATATTGTTTTAATATTTATTCCTACATATACATATAGTTAAAAAAATTATAACAAAACAAACTTTTAGCTATAATTTTACTCTAAACTTAACTACAATATTCAAATGTCTCTTATTTAAAAAATGTCGGCAAAATGTTCAGTAAATTTTGCTTCGTGGACAACATACGTAGTAAGTGAATGGTATTATCTTCTTCGACCTTGAAGTAATGTGTATCCGTATATAAATGTATATGATGTATATATGTGGGATATTAACTTTAAATCCTGTTAATAAATTTGTCGAATCACATCTGAATCAGCAGCTCCTTGACTCTACGACTACTGTCCTCTATTATATTCAAAAGTGTTGAATCTGCAAAACTGGTTTTACGGTTCTTCTGTTACTGCTATATATGTTGTTTATCAATGTTTATCAAAATCAAACTCCCTAATTTCATGATAATTAACAGTTTCTTGCGAGAAATGGTAGTTTAAACAACAAGTCATTTTCAAAGACCTGACCATGAACTGTTTGTCCAAATATTCGGTGATTTACTTTAATAGCCCTTCTAATGTTGTCTCAACTTGAGAGTTGATTGCGAAAGCTCTGCTTGACTAGCTGAACACGAAGCCCTGAGGCTGGAGATACGGGCATGTTTGTAGCCGAAAATCGTGATTCATGCAGGCGGAAAAACAGTCACATTGGCTTTCTGGGTCGAAGGCACGTTATTCCTTAATCTGAAGCCAAACCCTATATGCGTTTTTCAAACTATCTTCAGACTTTTCTTGAAAACCGAACACTAATTCTTATTGAGCTATAGATTTATTAAGGAATTATCAACTGTACTAATCATTGATAGGATAATAACTTGCAAATTACTGGGAAGTTGTTCAATTAGGTCTTTATATTCAGTAACGATAATAATGATTCATAACTATATCAATCCCATTTGAGAAAGCTGTGTCTGATGGAATTGTGCACATGTTCAGCTACTAATGGGTAAAAATGAAATGAAATTATGTCCACCTTAGGCATGGGTCTTTAGCAGAGAAAGTGGTCAGTCTATATTGAAGAGGATTCTACTAAGCTACTGGCTATGGCACGTCATATTTTAGACAAAATCGGGCTCACTGTTTGGCTACAAAGTGAGTTTGACGAAATAAAATAGTAACTACGTTAAAACTAAACAAATATGAATGTATATTGCACAAGAATACCAATAACCATATTCCTATTTTAATATATAACTTAGTATTTCTACCGCCATTTGGTATCAAAGTTACATATAAACGGTAAATTTAAAGAACTGGGAAGAAACGTTTGTATAGTTTCTCCAATAGCCATCTAGCTAGGTAGAGTTCCTGGCTACAAAATGATATTTTATTAAAATTCGTTCATACCAATCAAATGTAAACTTATTATCATAGTTAAAACCTCCTAATGTTCAGAGGTTACTCTGACGAACAATTTAAATGTTTCTACTAAATTTGACTTGATACTTTTAAAAGAAATATTCCTCTGTTCAGGTGTTCCTCTAGATCAAGACATAGTTGCCTATTTCTGTTTCCGTAATTTTTGCATTTTTATTATTGCACTTTTTTGCTAAACTGACAGTCTATTGGCAAAAATTATGTAACTCAAATACCATGCAGACTTACTGAGAACTTGTTACTATATTACTACTCTGTAATATTGTAACTACCTCTGTACAAAACTACCGTTTTGCATCAGTCTGAGTCATTTGTTAGACTTGCATATACTTTAGGAATGCTTAGAATATGCTTTGATGCTAATGAAATTATATTGAGAGCAATACTCAGCTATTATGATTGCAAGAACAGTAGAACGCCTATAAATTCCTTGTGAGTAAGATTCGTTCACATAAAATCACATCAAAACGGAAACGAGACAAGGAAATATTATCCTTACATAAATAGAGTTCATTGAAACACCTTTCTATTAACAGTTGACATTTAACAATAAATTGTATTAGCTAGGTAACATCCGAAGTAACTTTCCTGGAAGCAGAAAGTTAAAAAAATGTTTAACTTCTTAATGTTTATGCAATAGAAAGTTTGGCCAGTGAATAACTTTCTCTTATATTTGAACATTCTCAATTTTTTATACAGTTTTTTTAAGTTTAGAGACTAAAACTAGCTGAATCAGTTGATTTTCTAATATACCGGTTGAGTGACATACAACTCTATGTGTTTCAATTTAATACTATTTACGAAGTGTCGAAGTGTATGCTATAGTATTCAAACAGATTCTGCAGTTTTTTTTAGTTGTTTAACAGAATATATAACTAAGTTATTAAACTAAGGAAGCTGTTGTAGGATCTGATAAGAGAGAATGTGGTTGCGGTTTCAAGATGCTTGCAAAGATTAGACGATTTCAGCACAGGACAATCAGCGAGTGTGACGAGCTGAGAGAGGCGCATACCAAACTGGTGAGGTCACTGTATGGCCCTCGATTAGACTTGATAAGGAAATACATTGGCACATGACTGAGACGTAACAATGATAGCCGTAGGCTTGACCAGCTAGTACTGTCAGAACATAGTAATAGGTGTTGTTCTGACAGTACTATGACTTACTCAATTCTACTTTTCTACTATTCTAAGGATACAGGAGTAGTACCTCCTCTACCTAACCCATTATTGCTGCAGAAGAAAAGTTAGGTATAAAGGTAGTTGAATTGAACGAAATAATAAAGCAGACGTAAATCAAAACAGAACATTGGACTAACTTCCCTTTTTTGAGGGTAAATTCCTGTGTAAAAGATGAATAAATCAGCATTAACACCACTATATTTCAATTATGTGATACATAAACGAATAATATCTATTATATAATGACACCAATGCTTCTAACCACAGTATCGTCTGATTAATGATTTCAGAGCTCCCTTATCTAGTATGAGTTATTCCACATACAGCTAGTTCTTCTCGTATTAAAGATGTTGTTTTTGCGTTTTCCTTCTAATATGACTTTTCCTGTTATTATTCGTCTTTTTTTTGATATCTCATTGTTATTTGACTATTAAAAGTTGTTTGACTATTAAATATTTAAATAGTTGAATATTAAAAAATTTAACTATATTAGCATTTTTATTTATTAATTAGTAAGTGTTTGTAGATTTTCGGTGTTTTTAAAAGCATATATTTACAGCTTGGGTATATATGCAAATAACTTTTGTGCACGTTTAATGAAATACTTTCTCAATCATAAATAACTATGTTAAAGCACAATTAAATACGATTATAACTTACAAAAAAAGTCAAATTCAATTACCATAGCGGCTCATTAATATGTTGTTAAATTATTTTAAACATAGAAAACAATGTAATAAAATTTGATTGTATTTGAAGCCTATCAGTTTTGCAAAGTGACCTAACTATACCAGCCGAATTTCGATATATTGTGCAAAATTTGTCAACATGTTTAATTATTTTAAAATCTTATTTTTCAGATACTGCTAGTTTAACAACAAAACAAAATATCTGTTATTTTAGATTCCCTCACATTCCAATTTTTTGAATCATTTTTGCCACAAAGATATATAAAAAAAATCAATATAAGTACTTATAATAAATAATCTGTTGTATTCATTAGTGTATCATAAGTGTGCAAATTGAAAATGAATCATGTAATTAAGAGAAGATTACTTATTGACCATTAGTCATATATACACTTTATTTACCATAAGTGCATACATCATTTATAGAATTTGTATTTTATTAACAACATACAAAAAATGAGGTTTGAATGCATTGTGTTTTTTGTTGGATGAATAACATTCATGCATGAATCTTTGTTTAACTTTTCAACACTTTTGACTACAGAAAAAGAAATAGCTAAAATACGTGCTGGTCGTTTTTATTTCTCATATAATTTAAATACGATTTGTATAACATTTTAAAAAATAAAAGATAAACGCAATAAAAATTTCTAGTGGGAAGTAGGTGGTAGATATTTTAGGTTATATTTTTAGCGCATTGCCGTTATGCCAATAAGTCAATAGTGGATATGACGTAGGAAGTAACTCCTAAATATAGCAAATGCTATAGGCCAGTATGCAATACAAAAAGGAGAACTACAATAACCATATTCTCATATCACTAATTTTCTTGATAGAAAGTAATTGACAGCGAGATGTACCTGGGGATAAAGGAGCAAAAACCTTGATCCATAGCCCTGGTTATGCGGAAGCAGTATCCCATATGAGGTCAACCCACGTCGAACGGAATACTTTCATCTGCCTCTCAGACTTAAGAGTTTAATGAACTCTTCAGTTCATATAGAAACGCTATTTATAATATGTATTAAATTAATTTCACCATAAAATAATATAGGTGATAGATTCTTTGAATTAATAAGCCTAAATTTTAAAATTAATAGAAATTAATACTGCAATGAAAGAGTTTCATTATGTCGTATTCCATAGATATATGACGTATTTAGTAGTTAAATTACAAATGTAGCATAGAAAAAACTACGCAACTCACTTTTATATTCGGACACCCGTCATCATAGGGCAAAGAGACTTGAACGGCGGTGAGGACACCTGCGTATTCGATCCCAAACCTGCTTTTAACGGTTGTTTTTGGACTATTTTTCATCAGTTTTTGTGGCTTTTCGTAAACGGTTTCAGTTTGTTTTTTCTTAATGGTTAGTTACCCCAAACACTTGATGCAACTTTCTACCACTTTTACTTTTCTTATTTTATAAAAACTAAGAGATTATAAACTTTCAGATTATTGATTTAATTGTGAGAGTTGATCAACTAATATTTTTTTGATATTTTATATATAAAATCATTATTTGAACACTTATTTGAGCGAATATTCTGCTTCATTGTTGAAACCGTAAACGAATATCTTAGTCGAATATTTTAGTTACCCAAAACGAGAACTATCTCAAAATTTAATGAAAATAATAAAGTATGGGATACAAGAAAAAAAACAGGTAAAAAAGTAATTTATAACCAGACATAAGACTTTACTATTTAATTATTTATATTCATTTTAATTTGATTTAAGTTTTAAAATACTTTACAATTGATGCTAGTATTTTTTAATCTGAAGTATAATATGATACTGGTGCTAACTTACCACAGATTAGGAATTATGTACCATTGTTGGGGACATTTCAAAACAAAATGTTTCATTTTTACTATTTGTATTGTAATAAACATCAATATATTTTACAAAATAATATGAAATATTGTGCAAATTACGAAGAGTACAAAGCAAAGGCTTTGTACTGATTATCTAACAATGTACACAATGGGCAAAACCTACAGTAAATGATTATTTCATCAGTAATTCACTCGGAAAGTCAACAATGAAACACCCAAGGAATAGACCCTTCCAAGTTCTCATAAACAGAATAATTTAATGCAAAGAAAGATGTTTTACAATACATTTTGGATTAAGTCAAATTTCTGATATTTTTTATTACTTATATTAGCAGCATGTAACAACTTAAAGGAACACTTTGTGTATATATTAATCAATGATCAAACCACAATAAGGAATTGTAAAACAAGACTAAGATCTTTCAACCGTAACAAGAGGTCTTTATCAGAGTCAAAAACCCAACTGCTGTTCTCAGTTGGTTTTGATCATTGTGGTTTAATCATTGATTGTTATTTCTCGTGCTTATGTGAAATCTTTTTATTTATGTATATATTAATATACTCAATTCAAAACTATTTTTAATACAAATATTAGCCTACTTTTTATTCTTAAAAAGATAGTGAAATACAAATAATAACATTTGGTGTTAGTCAACATTAAAAAAGATGTAGGAACTAAATAAAGGGGTCAAGCTAAGAATTCCGCTTGTCACCCAGCAGAACTGCCTTCCCAAGTTCGATTAAGCGTTAATCGATTATGTGTCTGGTGACTGCTGAAGACTTGGACATGAATGGAAACTCTGTTTTGATAAAGAATTTCTCTTAGGTAAAGAGATTTTTTACATATTTCCTCTTAAGATTTTCTAATCTCAATATAATAATTTAAGCAATTATTGCTTAAAAGGTATATTTATTAATTTGATAGTGATTGTGTGATAGTGATACTATTAGTGATATAGTGATTTGCTTTATCAGAATATAACTTGCACCTTATTATGTGAGATTTTATTTGGCACATCACATTCTAAGGTTTATTGACCGTGTGAGGTTATCAAAAGCACCTCTTACACATGCAATATGTTTATTTATAATTATATATTGATTACTTTTTATGTTTCTGAGATCATTTTGGTTGTTTGAAAGATACTGTAATAACTATTTCGCTTTTCAAATAATATACAGCCATAGTCCTTTCAGTACGTTATTTTGTTATGTTCTAGTAAATTTACAATAGCAGAATTTTCTCTGGACATGACGATGACTGTAGTTCAGACACTGTCAGCAGTGAGAATGTATAAATTTCTTTGAGGTATCTGTGAACTCATTCCAATCAACCATAATTCATAGAGGAATATATAGGTTTAAATTTGAAACGTAAATAATAGTTTCACATATAAGTATCACTGTAAGTAGAAACGTAGATATTTACTGTGGTAAGTGGAATGGAGAGACCAGGGCTAAATAAAAGAATTATCTCTCTCAATATCGTTCACCGTGGGTGTCCTTTTCTCAAACTTCACAGTTAATGGTCAGATGTCCACTCAAGCACTTGAGATCTACAGCGAGTACTTGATAAATCCATTTAAGATTTATGTGAAATAAATCCATTTTAAGAAAATAAATTTGAAATTTTCTTTCCTTCAGTTTTTTAAAACTGAAAAAAGATAGATTATGTTTCCTATGTTCTGTAAAATGAATTTGGAAAGGTTTAATTTTTTAAGTTACTTATTAAAAAAGTTGCAGTTTCAAATTAAATTTCTCTAAATGAATGGAATATTATCTCAACAAAAAATGTTCAAAGAAATTAACTGAAATACATAACAATTTTACTGCTAATATCAAACTTAAATATAACCATAATGTAAATTTAACCATATTAAATTATCTGAAAACATAAAACACAATTGAATTATCTAAAAATTTATGAACACATGAAACACATAACTTTTATGACCATGACAATAAACATTAAGAAATATCTACCCAGGATATTTTAATGTTAAACTGGAATGAAGGAGAGTAAAATATATTTATAATTTCTATTTAGAATGGCTGTATTCACTGAGAGGTTAATATCATAAAGTAAATAATTAGAAAGTTGCCTTATATGAGCCACTTATTTTGAAAGTGGCCTAATTCCATTTATGTTAAAATCGAGGTATTTAAGGGTTTGCGTTTTACAAAATTTAAAAATATTGTCATTTTATTTATCAACTAATTTTTGTTATAAAGAAACTTAGTAATTTTAAATAAATTTTGTACAATTTGCTGCAAAAGGTAAAAAAGATAACGTAAAAATGTAATTATTTAAATAGCTGGCTAAATTTTTTTTGAAAATGGAATTAGGCCACTTTCAAAATAAACGGCTCATATATGCAACACACAATCCGTGTAATGACTAATTATTAAAACATTTTGCTGAATTCATGAAAACGCAAGTCGGTTGATTATTATATCAATTAATTAATTATTAATTTTTATTATATTAGTTATAAAAATGAATTTGCCAATGTATTTAGAAAGCAAAACACATATTTATTATATCAAAATTCAAATATCAATTACGGGTCAACAGTTCTAGTAAATTAAGCTATATGTATTATTATAAAAAAATCATTAACTTTTACCAAACTTATTTGTTCTAATTGGGTTAAAAACATCAATCCTTTATGGTCTTTTGTTTGATTGGTAATTCTACAAGGGGAGTCCTAAACTTTACCCAACTCAAGTGTATTTAGAGGAGGGATCTTTAACGAGTAGCTGTCATTGTACAGGGTTGTGACGACGTACTCAGATTTATTCCCTTCCCGCGAGAATAAATCGAAGGCCAGATGGGTATCGAATCTCGGACTTACCATATCAGAGGAAAATATGTTAACTACTGAACTCTGTTCTGCCGGTTAATTTATGTTGATTTACTGCTTGACAATGATAGAGAATGAAAGGCATCAGAAGGGGTGCAAGAGGTGAACAAATGATTGATTAATCAAAACGAAGGAAATGCTTTAAGTAAAGACGGTCGCGAAATATTCAGAAGATCTATTGAGACTCAGTAAAAATACAGCCAAAAAAGATACGTTTTTTATTTAATGTAAAGAGTTATTGTAGATTATAGATTAATATGTAAAAAATATGAGGGGCAAGTGTATAAATTATAAATACACTATAAAATCAGAAAGACGATCAAAACTGGGCACAAAAAACTGGGTTATCTAAACTAGGTTACTTGTCGTAGTGTCTACAATGTACTTTTCCTTCTCTCTCTTTTCTTGTGAAGACAAATTGTGAGAAAATTTGGATTCGTAAATGTGTTTCTCTACTCTGTGTGTTACTCTTTGACTAAATAGAATGTAAATAGAATGATCGACGGTATCTGATTATTATAAATATGATATTGTTTACTTTCTTAATGAATGGTACATAGAGAAGTTAA
Source organism: Hermatobates lingyangjiaoensis (assembly GCA_026182355.1). NCBI lineage: Eukaryota > Metazoa > Arthropoda > Insecta > Hemiptera > Hermatobatidae > Hermatobates > Hermatobates lingyangjiaoensis. Next base: position 3,049,315 of record JAPFBL010000187.1, on the reverse strand, counting down.
ATGATTTAATAGAATAATTGGGATGGAACAAAGAATATCCTATTCAATATTAGTCGCTTTATGTATAGTGATACGAATAAAAAAAAAACAGTAGTAGAGCCTCAAAAAGACTTGGAAGTATGATTCGGAAGTTGGCACTGAATCGAGAAGGCAATAAGGAAAAGTGTAGTAACACTACAATAGGCTGAAGTTACCAACACAGGTTAGACGATACTGTTATTAGGAAAAAAAAACTAAATGTGCAAAACTGTATTTTTTTATATATAAGAAAGCGTGTTAATTATTATAAATGAAATAAGCATATAAGCTACATTATAATATATTATTATAATTAGATATAATGTGTAAGAAAGAGATTGAATGGGTAGGATCCAACTATCCTCTCAGTTTTAGGACTACCATAGTGTCCATGTGGACTTAGAGATCAGACGAGACAGAATATAATATTTTAATGTTTCATATAATTCCAATATTTTTTTGTGATATTAATTAAAATACTTTATTTGTGAACCATAAATAGAATGCATTGGTGGTTACAATATACCGTTTCAATGTAAAAGTTATCTCTAAAAAATTTCTTCAGTATTAGCCGTTAGTATAACAGAAATATTTATCTCTCATCCACCTTCAAAAATCTGATTCAATATCATGACAATTTTTTCTTTTAGTTTAATTTATTTTTCCATTTTCTCATTTCATGTTTTGTCGTTATGTCTTCTGTCTGTGATTTGACAGAATCCTCAACATTTGAATTGTTGAATCTCGTTCATAGCATTTGATTTAATTTTTCCATTTCAATAAATATAATTTTATACTGTAACGGTAGAAAGTGAAATGCAAACAAGATGTACTGTTTTTAAGCAAGACACAATTCTGTCATTCAATGTAATTGAAAAATTCTCTTTATAGATTTTTTTTGTACCCTACATTTTCAATACTATACGTTTTGCAATTTAATATAAATGCTGTTCATTCATAAATTGCATACCGATAATTAAAAGTCTGATAAAATATTGGAATAACACTTCTGAGAAATAATGTAAATATACTGGAGATAATTTAATAAAACATTAAAAAACAGAACAATAAAAAGCATTCACAATGTAATTCTACACATTGAATTTTCAATATCACAAAGACATCTATTAATTAATTATATAGATCACAAGGAAGGACCTGCCATAATAAAAATAAGGAAAATAGTCCTACTAGAAACAAAAAAAACTTAATAATGATATGGTTGTTTTATCACCATTATCATCTAAGTTATTGATATTTATAGCATTTTTAAAAATTCTGAGCTCTTGTAATGTAGATTAATTTTCCTCAACAAGTAACTTTACATAAAATTAATCAAGTATGATCTACATAAGTTTATAGAAAAACAAACTATAAATACAGCTATAAAAACAATGAAGAAATACCCTATCTTATTTAATAAAGATGATTAATATCAATAATCAGTACCAACCCACTGATATTCTAGTTAAATAAATATAATAAATAAATAATAAAATCCTCATAATAAATAGAATGCATCAGTTGGAGATATAAACATTTGTGACCATCTCTCACATATAAACAATAAAAAAAATCTGAAATATTAAAAAAAATTACTAAAATGTTTAATACAATATAATGGAATAATAACAATAAAAATATAAAATTAATATACTTAAGTGCAATTATAATCATATACCCATATGAAATTATATAAATATTTACTTAATTATCGAATAAATTTGAAAGTAAGAGAAAATAACTGAAAATTTTTTATTTAATCTAATATAAATTTCATAAAAATGGCCAAATTTCTCTTATCATGGTAGTGTCCAAATAGTAATGGACAATCTAGTACATTTAGTAGATTTTGGGTTTCATGAGGAAATATTTTCTAAAAACTATGCAGTCCATTTATAGTATAAGCGATATTTTGATTATTCTATTAAAACAACCCATCAAACAATATGGTCATTTAAAAAAAGTTAATATCATTATTAATAGTTTAATATATTAATCATAATAATCATATGCATGCCACGTGTGTTCGTCATGTGTTTCTGTATCGAATACAGAGATACACACACACATACAATACATACATACATATATATATATATATATATATATATATATATATAAAAAGATTTCACATAAACACGTGAAACAACAATCAATGATCAAACCACAATAAGAAATGGGAAAACAAGACTAAGATCTTTCAACCGTAACAAGTGGTCTTCGTCAGAGTCAAAAACCCAACTGGATAGGTTTGCATTGTCAATTATAGAATTTGACAATGAACGGAGCTCTGTTGAAGTATAAGAGAAAGTTATTTTAGCACCCTTCAAAGCTAAATCAATATAAGCGGAGGGTATTTTAATGAAAGGGCAATTGACCTAATGTTGTTAATCTCTTCATTCAGGAATTCAGGGGAGCACACTCTTAACGCCTTCAAAACCATATTTCTAAAAACAGAAATTTTAACATTTTTTGGATGGGAAGAATAAAAGTGAACATATGCAAGTACATTCGTAGGTTTTCTATAAACACTAAAGCGTAACTCATTAAGTAGCCTATGGATCAGGACATCTAAGAAGGGCAAATTACCACTTCCATCGTGAAGTAGAATATAATATACTTATTTTATGTGCAATAAGACTTCAATATTTATATGTACAATGTCGGGGTTAACACTAGTAATAATAATGATTAGCACGACAGAGTTTTTACTTTGCTCTAAAAAATATACATTCATCATGAATAAACTTATTTTTGTGTTTTTTACTGAGTTACACGGTTTGAAGGTTTTTTAGTCCATATTTGAAATATCTGTAATAATATCTATGTTTCAATTCCTGTATGTATTCCAAAATTATGTGAATAAACTACAGGTCACATTAATTTATGAATTAAATGAATATTATATCTTGGGATAGTTCTAAAAGTGTTAAAGTTTATGTTATTTTTCTATAAAATTATGTTAAAAAATATGCTTTTTACTATTGCTTAATAGGAAGATAATTTTCGACCCGTGTGAAAATGTTGATTCTATTTCTCATAGATTATACTACTAATTTATAAAACTGAAAATTTATAATTGCTATATTAAAAATGACAACAGCATTAATAAAAAGAAACCAGATTTTTTCAATTACACAAAGTGTCTAATTTTTGGATAAATAAAAAAAATAAACTACATAATCTTTTGCACTTCTTGCATTTAACGATTGAAAATTTTTGTATACAGAATCTACCTAAAACTTTTTCTGTTAGAATAAAGATATCATGATCTTACAGCTGCTTATATAAACAATATAGTTCTAAAGCCGCACTCTTTCTTCATAATGATCACCATCTGACTTAGTCGTTTACAGTACGCTAGAACATGCTTTAATGTAATCCAGTTGTACAGGTTTATTAAACTTAAAAAGCTTTTTAAAAATGTTGTTAGGTAATATGAATAAGTAAACTAGTTATGATAAAAGTATTCGTCTACAATATTAAAAAATATAATTTTGAACTATTAAATGTAATATTATGTAGACACATACATTTCAGTTTACCGCTAGTATCTCCATATATTGTCTGTATATTACATCTTTCATTACCTTATCCTATTAATTTTTTTAAATTATTGGAAAATTATTATAAGTTTTTATTTTTTTAAATTCTACTTTCACAATTATTAATAATTATTTTTAATTATAAATTATTATTAATCAAATTAAAGTATCAACAAATTATTAAACATTATTGGGTACAAAATATTTTATCATTGACAAAAGAGTTTCAAATTCTAACAAATGGGAAACCCCAACTTTAGTTTTACTGGTTTCTTTTAAAAAAATTACAAATACTTTAATAATATTGCAAACAATAATATTGATTATAAAAGTTGTGATACATACAATTTGTAATCAGTTAATTATTTCCAATATTTTTAAAGCTATTTGTTTTTAAAATATTTTACATTTAATGTTTTATATGAATGAATTATTTATTATAGTTATTATTACTTTTACAAATTATGATGTATGCAGAAAAACAAATTTTTTTAATGTAGAACTTCTCAATTATGGATTTTTTTTTTTTTTTTAGAGCTTGATTTGCAGAGAATATGGCCCATTAAAGACCTTGTAAAGAGTGTAAGAAATGAAAATAATTCCTTCCACATATATGGATAGCATTATTAATTAAAGCACGCGTAAATGAAACATTCATATTCATGCACTTTCAGAATATAGGGAAGTGGGTATATGTCTAAAACCCTAGTTGAAGCTTAGCAACAAACAGAAAAACAGATTGGCATTAGTAATTTATTATATTTGGTTATTATGGTGAATGGTATATGAAATAATAATTTTTTAAAGATAAATTACAGAATATATATTCAATTATCCTTGAAACAATTTCTGGAGATGTATACACTGAAGAGTTTGAAGAACTTGGTTACCAATTTAGCCAACAAGTTAGTACAATATTTTAAAGTAACAATGACAATTGTGACTGTAGAAAAAATAATCCAAGCAAAATGGGGTTACAAACAATTTGGATCAGAGATTATTGCTTTAATTGAGTTGGAAATTTCGCCTCTTTATAATCAATAACAGACCGCTTTGATCTCTTACAATATTTTGATATTACGATCTCTAGCTATATTCAAAGTACTAAGTATTAAAAAAAAAGTATTATAACAGAGTTTTTTTTAATAAGAAAATACCGTTTTGTAACCCACAGGGTGGGTAATAATCTCCAATCAGACAAATAGGTTTTTCTTTCAGTGAATCTGCCTTTCATCTTATAAAATTAAGTAAATAGAATTCTCTCTGGCAAAAGCTGCTCTTTTATTTAGAATTTTTCCGGTTGAATCAAAGTAATATTTCAAGCATAGTGGAAATATCAAAGTGCAAATCGTTGCGTAAATATTTATGCTTGGAAATAAACTTTGGTTGTAAGGAGTTAAACCTTTGGTTAGAAATCAATAGAGGCAGAAGGTGTTTGAATAAATTTTACATCAGGAAAAACCATATATCTATGCCATCATATTCTCTTAATACTGGTAGTATATGTAGAATATATGATATTCAACTTAACAGTCAAATTAAATAATGTTCAAGTTGACATGAAATGCGTCTCAAATTATATGCCCCCCCCCCCCCCCCAAAATATGATATAGATCAGGGGAAAAAACCCTAAAAGAATATCTAAGAATCAATGGTCAATGGTAGAAGAAGAACAAAGATCAAGTATCGAAATAGACTGATATCCGTTATGATAATGTCAGGCCCTTTAATTTTTCAAACATTAAGCTTTAAACTTTTAGAAACCTCTAAAGCTTATTATTTTAAGCTTTACATATTGTTGCCAACATAGCAAGATTGGTAAGCAGTAAAACGGAAACATCTAGTACATTATGCTTCGTAATATTGTTTTTAATAAAAACTGTACGTCTATTAGTGCAAAATCTTATTTTATGTAAATTAACGCTTTGCATGCTATTTGCTTATATATACAAGTACTCGGAAAAGGAGTAGTTCTAAATGTATTCAAAGTTAGTAAATATGATAAAATCAAAAGTGTTATGCTATATGCTTAAAGATAAATTCAGTTTAAAATCGAAAAGACGATCCAAACTGGACTTAATACGAGTTCAAAAACGAAGAAGAATATTACATAGACTGATAAACCCAAATTTTAGGAAATTTTAGGTCTTATAGTCCTAGAATAAATTAAAAATACATTTCAATAACTGATATTTTTAACTAATATAAATTAGTATAATATCATACGGTTGACATAATAAAAAAACGAGTTAAAAATAAAATTTGTAATAAGAAATAATAAAATTTTAATATTAAAATAAGAAAATTAAAATATTAACAATAAAATAGAATTCCAATGAAGTTACTTTAATGAAGAATGTTTATTTGTATTGATAGTTGAGCCAACGTTTGCAAGAGTTGAAAGTTTGAGTATTAAACATAATATTATTATTCTTTGTTTGTGGGGATATGAATTAACTGCATGGGTAATATATACTTTGATAAGAACTATAAAGAAATAATTTTGTCTTTGGATGTAAGCATGAATGATATGATATCAAAACAATTTCTCTTATAGCTTTCCGAGCACAAAAAGTAATATTTTAATGAAATAGTTCATAACTGTTGGAAAGGTGAGGTAATTTGTGTCCTCACTAAGATGTGTGAAAGCGTGTCAACATGAATATTATTCTGTTAAATATGTTGGATGAGGGCTATTTAAACACCACATTCATGGAATAATGTCAGAGCTTTTAGACTTTGTAATAATTATAGAGTACCTAGAACAGATTTAAAAAATTACAGCTAATATTGCAAAGAAAGAATTTTGTCAGAAATCGTATCAAACGTCACCTATTTTTAAATTAACAATAAATGTAAAACCTATGAGAGTGCAGAATGATAAAAAAGAATCTTTGTTGTTTGAAAAAAGAATTATAATAAAGGTTGGTGTCTGATATGGCCATCAGACACCCAGCTACATGGCAGTCATTGATTTCCTACTTTGAATTCCAAGCAGGTGCTCGATCTGCTTAAGACAAATTGGGTAACTTCTAGGCCAATCATCGAATATTGACTTTCACCTTTGCCTGCTTGAATTCCGTTAGCCTTGAACCTTAATCCTTGAATCAACATACTTCTATGATTTTCACTCTGATTCTAAAAATTTTTCAAAATAACAAGAAATATATAATTTGTCATCGTGCTAAGGATTTATCAACGTTGACATTTTAATATATAACAAAACATACATTTCTAGTTTTCTTTGCATATTCTCAGGTTTGTCTTCCGTTGGTCTCTTATAAAATCCTGAGCCATTTTTAGCAGAAAGCAACTCACATTCACAGTATATAAATAAACTTAAAATAATTAAAAAATAGTTATTCCTTACTGTCAATATGGAACACTAGTACTAAACTTATATATATATATTTGTTTTGTTTTTCAGTGCATATTATCCTGCAAGTCGGAACGTGGCCGGATAATAATGAAAACATAATCACTAAGTATACCCAATTCTTCTTTAGATTTATAAATAACATACAAATTAATGAATTATAATTAGCTTATGTAAGTATATATATATATATATATATATATATATATATATATATATATATATATATATCAATGATCAAACAACAATAAGAAATGGGAAAACAAGACTAAGATCTCCCAACCGCAACAAGCGGCCTCTGTCAGAGTCAAAAACCCAACTGAATCACTGGATGCAAAAACATCTGGTTGCGGTTGGGGTACCTTAGTCTTGTTTCCCCATTTCTTATTGTGGTTTGATCATTGATATATATATATATATATATATATATAAATGATCAAACAACAATAAGAAATGGGAAAACAAGACTAAGATCTCCCAACCGTAACAAGCGGCCTCTGTCAGAGTCAAAAACCCAACTGAATCACTGGATGCAAAAAACATCTGGTTGCGGTTGGGGTACCTTAGTCTTGTTTCCCCATTTCTTATTGTGGTTTGATCATTGATATATATATATATATATATACATATATATATATATATATATATATATTTATATATATATATATATATATTTGTGAATTTTTGTAGTAGTCCTTCTTTTAAGTATTTATTATTATAAGCGTAACCATGGTTGGAAGAAACTTGCTTCTTTATAAGTTTCTCTATCATCCTAAATAATGATTTCGTTGTTGTATCTAAACTATATAACAATCGTCCTACACAGTTAACAGTCAACATGTTTCAACTATTTCATAGAGCCATCTTCAGGTCATATATATATATATATATATATATATATATATATATATATATAGAGAGAGAGAGAGAGAGAGAGAAAGAGAGTGAGAAAGAAAGACAGAGAAAGATGTATGAATTATGTTATATTTTAATATAGTGCAGATGTATATACAAGTTTAAGTAAATCTATAACTAAGAAGGAAACAGGTTACAATAAAACAGGTTATAATAAAACTTCCTCATGGTAGAGTTACTACTCGTTGGGAAAACATAAAAAAAAGAAGAAAAAAATACCTATTATATAATTTTTTTGTTTTACAGCACGTTTTGATTTGTTTCATACTGCAACATTACCTTATTGTATTATTGTATTTATGAGTAAAATTGTGTTTAATATGTGTTTCATTAGCTTACTTTAACATATATAATATCATGCATAGAAGTTTTAAAACTGCATGCTATATTCACGAATTTACACGATTCCCGGAGGAGGGGTAAGGAACGTAAACCCCGTGAATAACAAGAGTCTAGTGTAACCAAAATGAAACTTCAACTTCTTAATACATGAGCTTTGTTAACACATAATAGGAAAACGAAATTCAGTTTGAAGACTAATAATGGTGGATCTCAAAGAACATGTAAAATTAATTGTCACTATGTAATATCAACTGAGGTCTATGACTATACAGAATATATTATAAGGTATTAGCTTATTAGAGCTGGCGTGATATAATTGAATAGTTATAACAAATACTGTATGGTATAAAGAAACGAAAAAAATAGAATTTTAATTTAACATTTTTTAAAAGCATTAAAATGAAATGATCGAATTTCTGAATATGGAAATTCAAAAAAAAAAAAGAAGAAATACAGTAAATGGAATTAACGGTGAATACAAAACAGATGTGGAGTTAAAAATAAAGCAGAGATTATATTATCTGCATCCCAGTCAATTATTTTTCAACAATCATATTTTAGACATTAATATTCAATTAAACTGGAATCTATTATAAAGGAGTTCACATATAAACGTAAAGTAGCCAATCAGTTAAGAAAAAAAAAAACTTTTTTTAGTAATAGAGTAATAATGTAGATATTTCAACAAACAAAATTAACATTTATAATCTATAAAAAAGTGCAAAAAGTTATAAAAAACTGTAAAACAGACAAAAGTGAAAGAATATAAATAAATCTTCAACGTAAGAATACTTTGTGCAATAAAAATTCAGCAAGCTAGAAGCAAATAGATTGACCTAAGTAACTTATAAAGACACTTACATGGTGATCGCGTATACTATGCCAGACTTATTCTGTATTTGACTAACACCTTCACCTGACAATGCGCTTTAACATAATAAGAAGTTACAATGTTTTTCTAATTTTAGTTTTCGTTATAAACAACTGAAAATTGTCATAAATTACGATACTAACTGGGAATATTTTAAGAAAGTAGTAAGAAATATAACATCACTTTTTTTTAAGAATGTGAATATTGCCATGATAAATAAAGTCAAGTTTTGTGATAGAGTTGTATATTAATCACTGAATTAGGTGGAAGTAAAGGAAAACATATATTTTAGAGCCTGACATGGTTATGGTAAAAACAAAATAGAGTAAGTTAGTGGGGAGTCTGGGAGGCTCGTTATAGGCGGTAATGGGCTCGGCTGGCGCGGGCCCAGCCGAGGATATTAGCATCAATATTGAAGAGGGGTCTTCGACTGGAGTCTCAAGAGTGGCACCGAATCTCTGCTCTATACCGGCCAGGAGAAACCAAACAAGAGCCTCAGGTCGACTAGTGACCCCTAACTGGCAGCCACATTACATTAATCCTAATATAGTATAGATCATTCTTGTTTTAGTCACTAAACGAATGATAGAATCACGTTTTATGCTCAATTATATTAAAACTTCAAAGAATTCTGTCAAAACAATTTATCTCGTAGCATACCAAAAACAAAAATTACTCCAAAAGTAGTCTTTTAATAAAATAGTTCCCAACTGTCGGGGAAGTTAGATAATTTGTCTCCTTATTAACAAAAGTGTGAAAGTATTGTAAAAATGTGCCAACCGAATATTATTCAGTTAAAAATGTAGAGTACGGCTATTTAAATACCCTATTTATTGTTACATACTGATACTTGTAAGCATTATACAACTAATAATTATAGACTACTTAAAACAGATTTTAACAATTAGTAAAATTGCTATTGCAAATAATTTGTTAATGGAAGAAAAAGAGAATATGAATTGAAGTCAAAATATATTCTCAAATAGGTTAATCAAAACCAACTTTTGGTAATTCTAAAAAAAAAAATTGACCGAATCCAGATTAGATAATAATACACCTATTTAATCAACTATTGATATATTATTGAATTTGTTATATATACATGCACACACGCGCACAAGAAAGCACACATACACGAACAAATACATGAACCAAGAAATTTAACACATGAAAAAGATAAAAGAAAAAGATACAAGATACAAAATCCAATCAAAATACCTAGTCCAAATAAATTTGTATATATTAACGAAGAAAATATAAATGTGATACACACACAAAGTGTTTATATTTGTTTAATATAAACTGTAGATAGCAGCAGTAATTGAGTCTAGCATTCCTTGGAGAGGTTGACCAACATATGCTACGTGACAGCCCCGCATAGCAGAGCCGATCCAACGTTCATTCTTTTCTCAGGTTTGGTCCAAAAAATGTTTGATCAATATAGTAGAATATATGTCGTCAAGGAAATAACAAGTTTATTATAGAAATATTTGTTAGTTGACTAAAACATTTTTACTTGGTTTTAAGTGCATAATATACAAAAAAAATATAAAACAAGATAGTATAACACTCAACAGTGTATGGTGATAATACTCGTAGATGAAAGGTTACTACGTATAGGGCTTAGAAATTAAAATTTTCTGGCCTAAAAATTAGAAAAAGCTTACAGATGCATAGAATTTTGATATTGGAAAATAATGAACTATTATATTAGAAGTTTGAAATGAATTTGTTTAGGAAAGAAACATCTAACACAACTGAATATAAAAAAGAATGATTCTTGTTTGTTTGTTTCCAAAAAAAGTAAAGTTACACTAAGTTACATTCAACTGAATCATTTACACTTAGTTACGTTAATTTACTCTAGTACACTCAATTACATTTAGTGGGGATCAGTGGTACCCATGAATTAGTGATAGTAATTTTGTAATTAGGTGCTCTAATTTAGGATGGGGAGGAAGCTCTTTGGTCTTTATTGATGGTCAGACAATGAACGAATTATCCCATTGACTTCAAACCTAAGTCATGATAAATATTGATAAATCTAGCATGAAAAGCAAAACTGGCTATAAAGCGGGCACATTTATTATACATCCTCGAGATAATCCTTATTTGTCGTTTCAGAATTGAACTAAGTTAAAATTCCACATAAGATTGTAGTTCATATTATGTCCTTATGACTAATTTTTTTTAAATTCTTGAGGAGTATTTTTAGACTTAAGGATGGTTACATAGTTAGGTGATTCCAATGCTTTACCTTTGTACAAGGAATTAGTTGAAAAATAATCTGTAGTTTAGGATTACTGGTAATCAACATCATCTCTTGGATAGGTTCTGACTTGTTCAAAAATGATTAAAGGAGAGGAGGAGAACAAATATTACCTATACAGACTTCGTGATATTTGCCTTTATCAGAAAATATCTCAAATTTACCTGTAGTCGCCAGTCCACAAATTAACTTGCACAGACTATTTATGCAGCTTGCACTTTCTTTAAGATTGAATGTAAGTCTGCCTAGTTTAATTCTACTGCACTATCACTTGCATAAAAGTCAAACTTTGTATGCATCTCTTTGAAGGTTCTTAAATCTATAATAAGGTAGGTCTATGTATAAGAAATAATTGGCCGTACGTGAGAAATGTCTAAATTTTCTGAATAAAATAGTAATGTAAGCTAAAATCTGAAGGGCTGTAAAAAAGTCTCAATGCAAAAGCAAGGCAAATGCTTTTTCCGATTCCAAGAGCACAACAAGAAACTTTCAGAGAAAAGTACCTTTGGTGGAAAACACTTTGAGTTTATAAGACCAAACAGTCTTTTTAGATGAAATGTTGGTCTGTGTTCCAGTGTCCTTTCACATTTGACCCACCCTGAAGCAAGTGTACATATGTATATATAGTCAAACATCGAAATAGCAATAGTGCAGTACTTTACATTATGACTCTCATAACTAAAATCCAATGTACTAGTGTGATTCAAATTTATTACTGAAGTAATAAATATTATTATCACATTTTTTTGAAATATTCATTTGTAAAGTGATGATTTTCATCAATTAAATGCCTGGCATGAATTTTAAACATTTTTAAATAGTTTGTCATATTTTGCTAAATGTTTAAATTTTGAATGTTATTTTGCTAATATAACATTTTGATGTATATTTTCTATTACTCAGTGGCATGAATATCACCGAGGGAACTCAATTTTTTCGATTGTTTTGGTAAAATTGTTTCTCTAACCTTGACCTGTCAAACGGGCCGCGAGCCGAATCACCGTATCAGCAGGCAAATTGCTTTCTTACCCTCCATGCCAATATTTTAATGCAGCCTTTCTACCTTTACAAATCGCTTCTCTTCTTGAGATTCTGTTGGACACACTTAATGGAAAATTGAAAAAGTCAATGTAAACAACTAGAGAAATTACTCAGCGTGAACTAAACATCGGGTAATTGCCTGGATGACATTGATGCATTAGAAACAGTGTGGTTGTAAAAACGAGATCCGGCTTGCAGCATTTGATTATTTGGTACAATGTGAAAAATGAAAATAACGAATTACAAATATTAGGAAAGAGAAGAGATGTTTATAAAAACTGGGAGAATTAAGTATATCGAGCTACTGTATTTAATTTTTTACTACTACATTTTCACTAAGTAATCATTTTGCTCTAGACAAAAATAGGTCTGATTTGGACGTGAACTACACTTAATTTGGCCATGAGTTGATCTTGAGATTTAGAAACTCTGACTAGTGACATAGTAACTTGCTATCACAAATAATGGTATATTATAATTAAGGAAGGATGTCGAAATGGCTAGAAGATAAACTGATAGTGAATCATTCAATAATAATCGAACAATAATAATAATTGTATTGAAGAAATAGAAAATAACAAATGCCAATTTACTCTAATGGTGCTTTTAGTTCTGACTTACTGACTGAACTTCTTCTCCCAACTGCTTTGTTCAGGATTACTTCATCCAAAACCCAAAATACTGCCCACCACCAATAGATAATCCTAGTAGTGACGTTGACATGACATTGTTGTAATTCAGCGATGAGTTTGTTGAGCTTTATCGATACATGATAGGCTCATCTGTACCTTAATGTCTTAAAGCCTACACAAATATGTGATTAATTTCGTCTCTATGTGAACATATCAAATTTTGTGGTTCAACATATATCGTTTATCGATTCAGACTTAAGGGTTGTAAATAGTCTTCTAAACAGCTTAGCAATTGTTGGAAGCACTAGAGAAAGTTCATATCACCAGAATTATTCTACTCTTTTATTATTTTATAATAATTTTATAATTATTTGAAAGTCATCTGTTTTAAAGAATGTTGAGCATCGATCAATTAGAACTAGCACTTTCCAGAAAACTGATATTTTGTTAATGTTATTAACAGGTTGTAAGATATATAATTCAATATCACGTAAAAGCGCCTTTCTAAGGTAATTAATGGAAGACTCTTGGTTATCTGTATATCTACATACAGGCAAAAACCAAGTAAATTAATTTAATTTTTATTATTGTAGTTTAAATTAGTGTTACCATTTTTTCAATTTTCAACACCTGGTAAGATAACATAGTGGATATGCATTTCCTTCTGGGCCAGTAGATCCGGCATCAATTCTCACTCTGTTCTGAATATTAGGAGGGGGGGGGGGGGGTTGAACCAAACTGAGCATGCCATCTATCGGAGAATGAGTTAAGCAGTTGGTCCCAAGCCCGTATGATGTCAGGTCCGCTTTAATGATCCCTACTCTGAATATGCCTGAGTTAGACCAAATTAAGGACTCCCAATGTGGAATCATTAAGAAGATGCTATTTTCCCTCGGGGAATCAGCGATAGAGGTGCTTCCTAGCAAACCTTAATATAACACTCGAAAAATAAAAAAAAAAAGAATCACAATACCACTTAAACTTATGTCAACAATTGCAGTTTACTTATCAAGGAATATTTTTTATATTATAGTCAAATTTTCTGAACCCTATTAAAAAAGTGTTTTATTTTGAGTTATTATTTGTTCATTCCATTCAATAAAATCTTATTAAACTGCAATAGTATGTATAGCAAACATGGGGAATTAAGAAACAATATTTTTTGGCATTGATTGAGGTTATTAAAAATTGTACACGATTTTTACTTAATATCGATTTAATTCCATGATTTATTGAGTAGAGGACACATTTTGTCCCCGCTACATATAAATATTGATGATTTTTAGGAATATATCACTGACAGAATTGCTAAACATGTTATGTGTGTTCACAAACTCTTGACTGAATTCGTTGTTTCCCAAATGTTGAAGTAACTAAGCATGTATTTTCAAAAAACCATATGAAACAATGTTACTATAACTACTGTAGTTTTGTTGAAAACAATAACTTCCCTGATTCAAAATTTTATCAAGAGAAACAGGATTTGTTTTTCACAAAAAAAATCACAATCCTATAAAACTGATTAATTTTTGACCATAAAAAGTTAAAATTGCTTTATAAGTGATAATTAAAAAATAAATCCATAGGGCATAAAACTGAAATGTTATTGTGGTTAGCCTACAGTTCCAATCACACGCCAATGAAACATGAAAGTTACAATTCCTTTTAAAATGTATATATTATTTATGAATATTTTTAAATTACAACAACTTCACAAGGTTACCAAATCGGTTGTTGCAATATTAATGGAAGAATAGCTTGGTGCTGTTTATTAAATGACTATTGTTAATATTACTTTTTAATAGAGTAACTAAAATATAATAGCTTGATCAACTAAAGTAAATATTCATTTAAAAGTTTTTTTCTTAAAGTTGATATATTAGAGCAAGTCTTGAGTTGACACAAAAAAAAACCATTGGCTACTGAAAAGTGTCAACTTTTAGAGAGAGGAAAAGAGATGAAAAGTTTTCCTGCCTACAGTTTCATTTCCGTCGTATATCCATCGATATATATTTTACGTTATTTTATATTTATTTGTGAAAACATATTGTTGAAATGCTGGATACTGATACATTATTATGAGGAAACTGACTTCCTCAAAATATTTTTAAATTGTGTCTCATGAATTTAAGTGTTTTTACTAAAACTTGAAATATACACCAACGAGTGAAATAAACTATATTATTCTGTTATTATTTAATGCAGAATAAATCATTTTATTGAACAGATATATGTTCGAATATACTCTAAACATATAAGATTCTTCTTAAGATTAAGTACTAATTAAGAAGCTGAAACCCCAAACTATTGAACATAACTAAAAGAAAGCCAAAGTTCAAAGCTGAAATACCTGTCTCAGCCGTCGAATCTCACGTCATACTTATCTATCTATATATAAATCCGACAGGAACAGGAGAAGATCAATTGAAGAACAAGAGAAAATATTACACGGTAAAAGCTGGGAAGAACTGCTGACAGGAAGTAGGATAACCTCGGTGTGCATCAGTTGCTGCCTTTCGAACCTTCACTAGGCACGATTACTTCGCCATTCACTTGACCCATGCAGAAGTACTGCAAACTGCATTGTGCTCTCTGCCAACAAGCTAAGCTCAACGCAGACTGATTACAGCGCTACTTCGGTGTTGACAAACCAGTCTCTGAACCACCTCCTCGTCTTCCAGAACTCTGTATGACGGCGCAGAACTAAAATTAAAATACATGCATATTATTATTACCACTGAGGTTAGTATGGTTTATATTATTAACATAGCAAACCATCATACCTCGTACTATGATGTTGGAGTCGTTGGAGTGCTTCCGGACGTTCTCCATCTTCAATCGCAACTAACTAACTCCAACGACTAACTGACTAACAACTCCAACATCATCGTACGAGGTATGATTGTTTGCCATATTAATAATATAAAACTAAAATACTGAATAAAAAAATATCACCTTATTTGAAGAATATACATTTTGGTTAATCGTAGAAAGTATTTTGGAGACAAATGATGATGAATTTGTTCTTGAATATAATGGAATAACTTAGGTAAAATAAAAAAAAAGTATAAATTATTATAATTAGTGATATATAGAGGGTTGAAGGATTGATGATAGTTAATTAAGGTGCCATTGAAGCACATAAAATATATATAATTTTTGAAGGAGAATATATGAAAAATGGATTATGGGTAAGTTTTCTAAGATTCAAAGTGCAATTAATGATGGGAGTTTAGAATGGTGTGCTAAACGTAGATGCTGGGGGGGTCACGTATAATAGGATTTGTTATGAATATACCTGTTCTTAATTAGCTTCAGTTGAGCGCATCATAAAATCATTTAAGTAACAAGTATTTAATAAGAATGCGATAACAGTGGTTAAGAAGCGAAATGGTATTGATTACAGCGGCGTGCAAGCTAATGAGTGAATAGATCAGAAAGCATGAAGTTAGCTAATTCTCATGCACATCTGCAAGGCTTTCCTACGACACGTGCCGTGTGGTCATCACTACAGTTTTCTTACTTATTGGGTGATGTGTTAATTAGTATTACTGTAGTAAGTTCCCGTTGTTAACACATAAGCATTATTTGCATATCAACCAACTGACACGATATATTGACAGCAATAAAATAGATTCATTTGCTTTCTCACAATGTGGCCTCGTGTTTAACATGCTTATCCCCAGTACCAAATGTTTTGGTGATTAAAACTAACAAAGTAGATTATATTATTTGTAGTATCTTTTACGCAGTATCTTACAAGTATTATGTAAATAAAGTGGTTTGGGAACACTATATCAGGTACATCTGTAATAACCTTTTTATAATAAATTGCTTAAATTAAAATTTGCGACCCTAATTATAGAATTCAATGTTCCCTAAAAAAATGGGCACCTAAGACCAAACTGATCACTTGATTAGCTGTCTAATATTTAGAAAAAAACTGACACAACTTACTTCTATATTTCGATTCTCAGTGTCATCAAAGCAGGAGTGACTTTACTGGCAATCAGAAAAAACTGAAAACTAGAAAGTTTGTTTATTTATACAGTGCTGCTGCCAAATCAGAAAATAAAAAGGGAATAGCAAGGGAGACAGCGTTCAATTGCTTCCACTAAGTTGCTTATAAATTTTCAACGGGTTCCAATGATTAAAGAAGAAACCTTCCTGTTCATCGCTATATTTATTTTTATTTACATATTTTTAATAACTACTTTATTGTGCTGGTTCTTAATCAGTATCCCTCAGATAACATTAATACTTTCAGAGGAGGTAATATTTCTCTCCTTGGAGCCCGCTACTCTGAACACAACATCTACCATTATTTATACATTACTTATTTTAATCAATATATTTATTCAACTCTTTTTTTTATATTTGTTAAATTTAGTTATATGTATTAATTTTTGCAGTTGCAGTTATAATTATATTATATTATTATTCCTTTACCATTTTCTCTGTATTTTTATTAAATATTTATTTTAACATTTTTTCTGATTTGTTTTTTTTGTGTTATATAACAATTATATAAACGTTGTCTATCAGTTTATGTTTATATTTTTAATTTTTTTTGAGTTATTTCTATGTAGTTTCTTTTTACTTCTCTTGCATAAGGTTACACTATTGCAGATTTTTAGAATTGGTTACGTCTGTGCCAGTTGAATGCAGCTACCCCAGCTTTGCACTTCCATCTTAGAACGACGGATGTCGACAGGATCTTAGTGAGTCTCACTTGTAACTGTCTCTAGTCTTGTCTTCAGCTTACTGTATTGGAAGCCTAGTTTGATACTTTATATAATCAATTAAACTGTAAAAAAAAATTACATGAAAGATTAGATCTTTTAACAGAAATAACTGGTTTTCGATAGAGTCAGACTAGAATTAAAACAAGTGAATGAGATACCTCGTGTGTAATTGAGAAAGGATTGAGGCAAAAGAGGTATTTTACTGGGGTAAAGGGTAAAAAAAGAAAACGAAAGACTACCTAGGTACTTCCGAGTAGACAAAGTAGTTTAGTAACAAATATAGCAAACTACCTGCTAGCTGTCAATCCTGGAAGACAAAGCTATTACTCTCGTCATTATTTGGTCTAACTTGAATAAAACATTATCAAAATTTCTAGTAGTTTATCTGTTAAAGTTTATGATGAAGGTTTGGTAATATTTTATAAGAATATCAATATGTCACACGTGATCATCATGGATGCTTTATTCACACTGATTTTCACAGTCTTTTCCTATCTTTCCTAGTACATTGGACCTTTAAAGTACTTCTTTTGGCTCCCTCCTGCCTCAGTAGCATATCGGATACATGGCACACTTGTCTCAGTTTGAGTGTCACTATGTGATGGACCAGTTGTTTTGAAGAAAATATTTTATAGACCAGTTCTTTGATTGTAGAAAATAGACAAATAAATATACATTATGATTTGTCTTCTTGACCCAATATTTATATGATGTGATTTTTTTTGAGGGTTGAGGACCAATGATTTGAAACTAGTCCTTTGCCAAAAGGACTAATTTCAAATCATTAGACCTCAACCCTCAAAACAATTACATCATACTAATATATATGTATAGTTAACGTTCAGTTATAATATCTATAAACATTAATTTTATATAATTAAAGAACATTATTTATACTTATCAATATTCCTAGAACGTGAGGTATTTTATTGAATTGTAAGAGAATTGCAAATAGGGGTGTAATATAAATTCATATTTCTGTTGTCATCGTAATTATTCTAGAAACCATTAGTTTGCATCTCATGTTATTCAAAATAAATTATATATTTTGTACAAATTCTTCTCAAAAAGAATAATTAGACTACTAATGAAGTCAATTTAATTTGGAAGAGGTTAAACTGCACTTGTACATGCCGTGTAATTAAAATTGATCAGTGGTGTTCAATAAAGAGCATAGGCTTTCTTTGGTGGTAACGTTTTTTTAAACTTTCAATATTGTGGAAGTCGAAATCAGTGCATGTAACTCTCAGTTGAGAATTTATGAACTTGTCTTGAGCCAAATCAGTTAATTTTAAGCCAACCTTATCTTTAAAAATATCACTGAAAAAATAGTTCAAATTATAAAAATTTGAATTTTAAATTAAAATATTATTTAAGCATATTAATTTTTAATAATATTTTTTTTAATTATTATTATTAAAATTTAACAGTTATTTAAAATTATTCAATATTTAAATTAAAAATATTAAAATAATTTAATTCGTTATACGTTTTGCCTTGTGTAGTTTTGATTGCTTTTTTTTTACCCGTCCATGTTGAGGAATAATAATTTCATTTATTTTTATCCCTGTGTATAAACAGGTGTTTTATAAATGTTTCTATATATTTTTAGACTGTTAATCCAGATATGCTTTTCTAATAAACTAATACCTAAAAAATAGTAGCATTGGTGTCGAACAATCTGACCAGTTCGATTGTCAGATCGAAATATTGGACTTAGTGATTTTAGTCTTTCAGTCTTTAAAATATTCTGGTCTCACAAACACACAGAAAAATTAAATTATAAACTTATTTTAACCAAAACTCATGGGATCTTAAAACACATATCTCTGTCAAAAATTTGATTTCCTGAAAACTACATTTTTTTAATACCTTTTTCTTTCAAACAGAGGGGCCATAAAGAAAAAGATAAAAATTGTCAAGTAAATGTAAAAGTAAAAAAAAAAAGCAATGAGTAATGCAATTCATAAAAAGTAATTAAAATAAATTTGTGGATTCTAAAACTATAAGGTTTAAATTAAGGCAAAAAATAAGTTTATTTATAAAGGCAGAAACCAATTTAAAAGCAATGATAGAGATAAATAACACAAAGGAAGCAGAGTAAAACTAGACATATAATAACTGCTCGTAACGATATCTCATCATACCACCAACGGAGATAATTATCACCAGCATATAACAAAAATTACATATTTTTAAACTGTGCTGTAAATTAGTAAAAGGTTATTATTTTTAAAGTAAAATATTCATTCCTTCCCACTGATCGTTTCAGTTCACACAACTGCGTTTATAGCCTCGAGTAAAACATTAAATTAACTTTTTATTTTTTGTTATTTACTTTTCTAATTAATTTAAATATTAAAAAAAATTGATTGTTATTTAATTTGAATGAAACATTTATTACTTATATAATTTTATGTAAGTACTTCTTTTTGTTGTACTTCTTAAAGATCTACAAAAATGCAATGTAAAAATAAAAAATATTCGAAATAATTATATAATATATATATAATCAACTCTTTTATTATAACCGCTTTGTTTCTTGTTCTTTATTGACCTTTTACCTTCTCTTTATATTAACCTTTACTAATCCTTTTCCAGTTGAACCCTGTTAGCAGGAGGTTAGTTCGTAGGATCGAATCTC
Organism: Hermatobates lingyangjiaoensis; assembly: GCA_026182355.1. Taxonomy (NCBI): domain Eukaryota; kingdom Metazoa; phylum Arthropoda; class Insecta; order Hemiptera; family Hermatobatidae; genus Hermatobates; species Hermatobates lingyangjiaoensis. The sequence continues at coordinate 3,028,914 of JAPFBL010000187.1, read as the reverse complement.
TCAGTCTTAAGATCGTGAATGCCGAGACTGTGGTTAATTTTAATGATACCTGTTTAAAAGAAGATCTGCTGCCTATTTATTCCAATATATATATATAGTGGCCCTCTGCTTGTACGAGTGGACGCACGTGCCTCTTCCTCTTCTCTTCTTCTTCCCTTCTTCTCCCTGACGACGAACTTCAGTTCGAAATATCGACCCAGTAAGTTTTCTCGCTTCTTCTATTTGTTGTCTTTTTTCATTTATAAATATATATATGCATTTAAAAACGTTACGTCTGATTCCACATGATTTAATTTCGTCGAATATTTTTCTAAATTTAGAAATCTTCTCTTCAATTCGGGTTTCAACTTAAAAAATATATCACCATATTTCCTTGAATTCTTATTAATGTTTTTTACACCTACCTCATAATGCTGAAATTTACCGATGAGTTAGGTATAAACAACAACATTAATTTCCTAGATGTGCAGATATCTGCAATGATAATGAGTTATCAACAGTGATGTTTTTCAAGCCAACACACAGCGGGTTATACCTTAATGGTAGGAATGAATGTCCCTCATGATATAAATATGGCACTATCAAAATATTAATAGACAGAGCATTTAAAGTCTCAGCAGATTGGAGCATCTTCAACAGAGCGGTAGAAAATTTAAAACAATAATAAATAATAATAAAGTTTTTATCAATAATGGCTATAGTAACAGTGAATTCTATAAAACTTTTAAAAACTATATCAATCAGAAAAATGAGACAAGTGGGAAAGATGAAGTGACAAATCAAACTACCTACAAGATATACTACGAAAATCAGTTTTATGACAACCTTAAAACAGATGAAAGAATACTTAAAACAATATTAAAGAACAATATCAAGTGCAAACACAAGAAGACAGGATCCAACTTATTATTTTTTACAAGAACTAAACCACTATGTAACTAATTATAAGGAACCAGCATGAGAAGAAACAGCCATTGATATAAACGAACCTAGTAAATGAGTTTCAATGTCCACTAGGAAACTGTGAATTCCTAAATTACTCGTATATATGATCAACGATTACTACCGTTTCTAGGGGGTTGACAATACATCTGGTGTCAGGAGCCCCTAAAAACACCTACAAAAGATACAAAAATTTTAAGGGAAACCATGGTTAACAATACTAAAATAATAGGAACGGAAAAGAACAGGAAAAGACTCAGGATACTAGAGGCCATGTACATACAGAAAAAAGATCGAGGTATGAACGAGTAAAAAGATAACCTCATTACCAGTTGGCGCTTGTATGGAAACCTAAGGAAAGTGAAAAGATTGATGCCAACACTGACAACCTTAAATCTGACTGTGTAACCTTTTGTTAACCTGTCTGTCACGTTCGTAAACTATTCATTTATTGTTTATTATGTAATGAGATTTTAGGTATTTAGATTAATTGTGTTATGTGTAGCTTTAATTGTTTCTTTTTTTCATGAAAAAACAAACACTGAAACAAGTTCCATAAGAAATCAAAGAAATATGATGATTTAATTTTTAAGTTGAACCCTAAATTGAAGAAAAGATTCCGAAAATATTCGACGATGTAAAATCAAGTGGAATCAGACATAAAGTTGTTAAATGCATTTATTCAAGAAGGACTGCTCCCAACTTTTACTTATATATATATATACTTTTTCTACAGAAATACGATCTGAAACGGACAAGCGCAGATCAATGTACATAAAAAAAATCTGGAGTGGCCTACACTCAACTTTACTATAAGTAAATTTAATATTAATCTTCTTGGGTATATAATATGTAATGTTTCATTTAAGCCTAATGTAAACATCTAAATGGGAGATTAGATTTTTCCCAATTTTAGTTTATTAGTCTTTCATACCTGAGGTAGTCAGATATTAGTGATTAATCGACTTATCAATATTTAAGCTTATTTTTGTATATCACACCACTGATGCAAACAATCTCATTAGTATAACTACAGCAGGTATATTATTTTTGAAAAGCCAAAGTAAAAATTTCTTGATACGAAATAATCTGCAAGAGAACATGACTTTTGTTCAAGTAGCCAGTGGATTTCTTACATAGTTTACTTCACCTGCTTCTAGATTGAATATTTAAGCCAAATTTTTAAATTTAAAACTGAAAATAATACTCGTATTTTCTCTGAAAAACATCATAAACATCGAAGAAAAATGTCTTAATTTATAATTAAGGATATACGTTAATTGCATGCTTAAGACTAGAAGAGCACTATTGGGTAGCCATTTACATGTCCCATTTGTTTACTTTTTTTTTATCAAATATTTTGTTTCTTTGCAACTCCCACACATTAAGGCTTTCCCCTTCACTGCTGTTCCAGGGGAAAGAAAGTGTGGCTCATGTCTTAATTGGCCCCCAATTAACCTGGGGTTAAGACTATTAATCATCAAACGAAAGATTTCAATTTTGAATTATGTTTTACAATTTTGGCCTTTCATATAATTATAATACTGGGAATTTTATGACTCCTTGGTTTTTAATAAAATCATTTTTTCTAAATAGATTCCTTCTTTTTATTTTCATTGTTATTCTAATTCCCACGATTGCATTTAATTTTTCATAATGTACTTCTTTTGTTTGTGTTAAAATGTACGAATTTAATTTGTTAATTTCCTTTGTTCTGTCAAGTACTTTTTCAAGGCCTTTGAAAAAGGCTTTGAATAAATCGAAACGTCGTCTGTGAGAGTTTGATTAGTAGTGGAAGAAACTGATAGCATCCCGATTTATCTGGTTTAGTTATATATCTGTCCCTCGGGCGATAATTTATTATTGTTTATATACATGCATATAAATTTCAAAAAAGGTTTCAAATGAACAAAGCTTCATTTTAGGGAAAATCCATAGGAACAAAAAGCGCTTTTAAAACATGTGGTCCTGTTCTTTTGGTTGTTTTATTGTAGTTAGGAGATAGAAATGCGAATATTCTATAGAGACATAGAATATAATTCCCCAGTGCAAATGACAAATTGCGCCACTTTTAAACCCACTTCTAAAACTGTTTAATAACTTTAATATTCCCAAAGAACACAGTTTACATAATAATTTTTGTATTAATTGGTATTAGACTTTATGACAAAACTACTAATCAAAAGAAAACTATTTTTAAATTAAATGATTTATTAAAATGAAAGGGATGATGAAATACATTAAAGATGAATATTTATGAATACTCGGTTTATTAGTGGTGAAGGCAATGATTAGAAAAGCTACAGGGTTCAGTGGCCTTAAAAGGCTGATTGCGGCCCATCTGTCTCTCACATAATCTGCTATTAAAACTATTACCACCTGCTTTATAGCAAGCTTCTGATTTGAAATGTTATCTGTAATGAACTTATTTTATTGATTTCGTAGAAAAACTGGGCTGTATTTCTATCTATTGGGGTGTTTATTAACATATCATATGTGTTTGTTCATAGAATTAACTGTAGTTAATTAATATTACCTTTGTTAATAAATAAAACTGCATTTCATTAGCTTTTTATCCTAAAATAAATAATATAATTCTTTTTATTTATATATTACATAAAGTTTACTTCACATTATAAATATAAAATATAAATATACTTTTACTGAAACATATATGGTTATTGACAGTAAAAAATATAATACAGCAATTTTAGTTTCACTAATAGTATACCGACATATTTTGATCATTAGTAATTGAAATAATTTTTTTTTTAATTTTGAGGTAGGTACTGTTTGATTGGTAATACGTAACTGCACTTAACTAATAATTTGAATATCTAAAAGTGATGAAGGTAAACGTTTTTAAATTCTGAAAACTAGCATTTTTTTCCAGTCAAAATATTTGCAGTATTAATTTCAAATAATGTTGTCTCACAAATACTCACTCACTCATCTGATACTGTTTTGAAGAAAGTCGGATATACTCTAATAACTCAGCAGTGTCGAACAGCGTTTAGAAAGATACAAATGGAATTCAAATGATTCGTGCATTATAGAGGGAATTATTCGCTTGACGGGAGGTCGGGTTGTAAGTATACAGTAAAATCTATATATATGCAGGTATTGGAGGGTCGCATATATCCGAACAATTTTAAAATTCCAAGAATAGAGAACCTACTGACCCGTTGGCATTCTGAGAAGCATCAAATGACACGGCCATCTCATTGTATTGATTTTTCTATGTTTGAGTACAAATTCTACAGCTCATTTTATATCAACTAAATAGCTATTTTAATTCAGTCATTTAGTATGATTATTACTGCATAAAATTATTAATTGAACTACTTTCAGATTTAAAATAACAAGAATACTGAATAAATAATTATTTTAATATTTTACTGATAACTTTAATTGTTTGATTTTAATTTCACCACTTTTTAATTTTGTTTCCTCTTTTTTCGAACCTGTATTCGCTTGTTTGAAAACAAGTGACAGGCCTAATTAAAACTTTCCGTAAACTCTTGTAAAAAATACAGTATCCATTTAATATTGATTAAATAACAGTTCAAATTATTGGACCAAATAAATTAAATAACATTTTATCTTTTTAAATTTTTAATTGAAATGGAAATGTATTTGTTCACTCAAAATATATAATTATATATGAAATACTTTTTAATGGAGGGCATATTGATATACATTATTAATGCATAAATTAACAACAGGAACCAATTATTTATTTTTTTTTAATATGTATATATTTTAAATAATTTGTTTCGAAATTCAAATATTATTCTATGTATTGATAATTTTAATCACATTTAAAAATAAATATTAATGAAAAACTAGGCACTTCACTGGGAAGAATTATACAACATCTTGATAATTTACGGCATCTTGAAATCAATGTAATTGAAATAATTATTCAATTATATTAATTTAAACAATATGTTTCAACATAGGGGAAACAATGCTTCCCTTATGATTATAGAAGCAACATTGAAGCATTTTATTATGCTTCTCTAGACGGACCGTCTATTATTCTGTAAACTCATTAAAATCAGTGTAAATTATGCGGAATTTAATGCTTCTAGCTTTTATTTGCTGAATATGCGCTGATACGTAAACTAGTGGACTGACGGTACGAGAAAATTCACTTAGGGGATGTAATAGAGATATTGCATCCCTCTGGATGTAATTATTCAACATATTGCTTTGATAAATGGCCAACACATCAATTTTTTTTTTCGCAGTATTCGCTGATAAGGAAAATTTAATAATATTAATTACACCTAAATTGGTTTCATTGTTAAGTTTTAAATTACTGAATTGGTGAGTTCATCTAGTGACATATTGTATATTTTTCATACTGGAGTATAATAAGGATCATAGTAAGTTTCTACACAAGTTTTTTAATTCAACTACACATTTCGAAAAATTCATGTTCACCATCAGGTAAACACGAAGTTCTCGAAACGCTTAGATTGAATTAAAGAACTTGAGTGGAAACTTAGTATGATCCTTATTATACTCCAGTATGAAAAACACTGGAGTATAATAAAACAATGTTTTACGGAGCGAGGGAAACTCTAATTCTACAACTTATTACATTATATTACGGAGAAAGTCATTTTAAATGCATAGATTTTTGAACGATACTATAACATAACAATATATAGTATAGTATTGTATTCATATAAAACATGTATATATAAGTCACAATAATATACGAAATTCGTAGGAGCAAGGAAGGTAAAGCACTCTTGCACTAATTGGAATAGAAAGAATTTTTTAGAGAACATCTAGAATGATGCTATTGACAATTCATCAAGAAAAAAAGATTGAATGAATATTTAAATAAGATAGGTAAGTTTTTATTGTATCTATATATTTGAAAAGTAAAAATAGTATAAAATATATCCATTTAAATAAAATTTCTATTCTATGAAAAAAATATCGGCTAATGCTTCCCCAGTCACAAAGGTCACCGCACGCTCCCTGGTTTCAACTGTAATCATAAGAATCCGTAAAAAAGATTTGCATCCATATTTCACTGTGTATTCATTTGTAGAGATGAATTAACGTATTTCTTAATTAGAACAAGGAATTTATACCATAAGTAAGTTATATTTGCTTTAACTAGTTTTGCTTTAATTTAATCTCTTTTGAATATATATACTAAATTTAAAACAATATAAACTACAAGACAATATGAAAAAAGAAATGAGTTATTATGAAGGAATCCTTGGCTGTTTATTGATGACCAAATAATTGTAAGTCCATGATTATTTAATCCTCTTTATATTTCATATAACAAGTAAAACAATTTTACAAAATCATGCAGAACTTATTCTTCAATTTCATGATTATTATTAAAATAGTAGATTATTATTATTAAGTAACTGTTTAGAAATAATTTGTATTATAGTGTCTTCCTGAAGATGAATACAAAGTGTTCGAAACTCGTTGTTGTTGTTGAATAAAACTTCATTTGTGTGGAGACTTTTGTTTGTTTATCCATTTTACCTCAGAATAATTGTTATTATTTTATCAGAAGTTTGATAGTCACTTACTTTATGACTAAACATTCGAAGGAAGCACAATGGTTGTTTTTATGCTTAACTGCGGTTGTTTATGTCTCATAAGGGCTATTTTTATTGCTTAATGAGCATAATACTTTCTTTTTTAAGATAAAACTACTGAATAAGAAATCGTTTTACACTATAAATTTTAGTAGTCTTACAAAAGGGAACTTTCGAGTCTATTGCTAAAGCGTATTGCAATAGATAAAGTAAATCAACTTTCATGAATAGCTTTTGCTTTTTGGTTGAATGCAACGGTCTTTCAAAATACTCCAATGGATTATCAGCGTTGGAAGTACGTTCCGTTACCAAATGTATCTTTGATTCCGTACGTTACATGCTCTCAATTGCCAAACACAAATCTATGTAAATCCGAATTGTGAATAGTTCTATTTTCTCATTCTTATTGAAAAATAAGTAGCACCTGTTCTTTCATGTGTCACTTGCTTGTTGAGATACTGTTGGATTAACATCTTTTGAATCTCCTAAGACAATACTCTTTTATTTTAACTATTAAGTATTCAAAAAATTACTTAATCACAAAAAACGCTTTCAAACTCCTCAAATTTTTAACATATGAGTATTGGGTTTTCTATGACAGAGCGGAGCACATCATACTGTCACGTATTTATCTTATCCTATCTAACACTCCGCCTTTTTAGTATTCGATTTGTCAGAAACTCAAAGGGGTTCGGTTACCTTTTACACTAAATTATCAAAGTTCCTTTTGTTGTTTTTTTTTTGCTGGTTTGAGAACCTATCTAGTATTTAGTATTTAATATTTACAATGCACATGTCTTACTTTTATGGTTTTATTTGTTGTAATGTATTTTTAATGTTAATAATATAATTCTAATATGTATTTATTACATATTTCGATACATTTTTACAAGTTATAATAAATGTATACCCTAATTTTTCTTATGAGCGCTTGGAATTGATAAGAGAATTTATGGTGAAAAATGCTCTCTACTCTAATTACGAAATTTGTCATTCATTTTTAAGGCATTATTTATTTGATTTAGTCATTGATTTTATATTTAATAGTAAACATTTTGAAACCTCTTGGGACCCCATTTAAACTTCTTAGAACCAATTGGGGGTTGTAAACACACCAGTTGAAGACCCCAAGTTTAGACAAGCTTAAACTGTTTAATAAGCTTAAATAAGATTAATAAGCTTAATATTATTAATTAATAATTAATTAATAAGCTTGTTATGTAAGCTTAATAAGATTTAATGAGCATAGTTTGATGATGATCATATTACTTACAATAATTCTCAACAAAATAAATACCTAGGAAATGATTGAATCTAGATTATTGATCTCAGAACAAATCATCCACTAAAAATTAGTAATTGGAAGATAACTCAGTTGTTAACATTTAAAATGCGCTAAAAATTATTAATTGGAAGATAACTCAGTTGTTAACATTTCCTCTTTAGAAAAAAACATTCTTTAATTTATGCGAAAAATTTATAGAGTGATACCATCCACAACAATTTCTCATATTAAACGTTTTTTATTGATCAAAAACACAATTTATTTATTGATTTATGAGCACAGTTCACATATATTTTTCCCATTTTTAAGTAAATCAATAAATTTTCCATTTGCAAATATTGATAAGCAATGAATAGTTTTATTAGGTAGATATAGATTTCATTCAAACAAAAAAATCAATGATTGATATGAATGAGTTTCTTTTAATTATAGGATAGGTGTCGTTTGAGTATTTTAAAAACTGTTTCACCTCCTTTATTCTTGTGCTAATAAAAGGACCAACAGAATCCTAAGCACTTGCTCCTCAAGGGAGTATCCCAGAGTTGATATTACAGCATGAATTCTAAATGGGGTTTCTAAATGTTACCTTATTCATGATTATTAGAGTAGGATTTGTAGCAAGTGCCTGATATCGTACAGGATCAGAACTAGTGCTAATATGCTCTGTCAGAGAAATGAATGTCCAACATTGTATACTTCTTACTTAAATAATTCTATGATAACTATTTGAATTAAAACATTAATATTTTGTACCTGAATAAAACAGCCTGATAATTAAATCGCACAATAAGCCTCCTTAGCTATTCTCAACACCTATTCTGGTCTCATTAATTGTAAAGTTTAATAGATCCACTAATTTCGAATTAGATAGCAATTAGTGCAGTTTTTTTTTTGTTAATGTGGTATATAGAATCCTCAGTGTATGATTAAATGTTTATATGATCTTCCTCAGTAATATAAATGATACATCAGTATCTCTATCAATGTTCAAAGGCGAATTATCAACTACTTGATTCTCATATAAAAATTTTACGTTCAGAGTTCCAAAAGGGTTCAAGTATAATAATTTGTTTTGCTCAAGGTGTGGGAGAAATTGTTTGATGACTTCAGATTCCCATTTAAACCAAGCCTGGCCCCCTCTAAAAACAACACACTCTAAACAACTCAGCAGAAAATAGCATGAAGACAGTTACCATGTAATTTCATGTTGGTGCCGACGTCATTCCGATGAAATGATAACAACCTTTCAGCAGAAATGAGTGAAAATCACTACGAACTGTGATTTACGTTGGTAAGTCCAAGGCTGTACTACCCTGTCGCTTCTTTTCTTTCCATCTGTACAAAACTCGCCTGTGGGTCCAAATTCCCTCGTTATGCATATTATTATCAACCAGCTTTCAAAAGGGCTTTCTACCAGCAGCCTGTCTAGGATTACAAATATAACAATAATGCGAGTAATAATGACTGGACACCATGACGTCTAATGGATTGTAAGATGGGCAGTTCGGGAGGACTGTAGCAGGGGGAGTAGAATGTAACAAATACCCTGCTAAGGATAATCACTCTTCTTACTTTCCATATTTTAATCGGAAAAAAATATAACACAATTAATACATTTTTTGTCACACGTGATTGATACTGCATCAAATATCAAGTATCCTTCAATTTTACTCTATCTAGTAATTTTCTTTATAATATATTTCATTATTCTTTTAAAAGTTATAACTAACTGAGTTATAAATAACTAATTCTAAATGCATCACAAAACATTAATAGTTATTTATTACTTCCAAAACACAAGTATCACTTGTGACAGAAAAGTATAGTTGAGTATTTTTTTCAATTGTCCATTCCGGTAATATACTTAATAGTAAGCTCTGGCAAATTAACTCCTGTCTAAATTTGCATTTTTACAATGGATATTTACAATATCATTGTAGTATCAATATTGGAAACTGTTCCTGGACAATACAGAACTATTTCTAAGTTTGTCGATACCTAAAATGTTTTGTTAGTGATTTATTGAAGAAAAGAGTTTAGTCTCTCTGTCGTAATAAAACAAAGCCGAAATACTGTTCTATCAATGATTCCAAGCAGTAAGTGATTTACAACCCGGGGTTCAGGCAATATGCTCCGTGTGACACCGCCTGGGCAGGGGCCAACAAACTTCATAGAGGCATCTGTCTCTCACTACAGTCTCTGTATTTATTGCCGTCTTCCAAACAAACATTATTTACTATATTTTACTTATTAGATTCAACAAATTATATATAGTAATGATTGCTTGATTATATATATGATATGAATTACATTATAGGGGCAGTAAAATCAACGCAGTTCCTTCCAGAGTCATACTAAAATGAAAAGTTTTCAAAAGCAAATTAGCAATTTAAAAATAAGCAGTTAAACATCAATTAGATGTTTTCCCTCTACACGTTTTAAGATTTATTTTTAAGGCATTATTTATTTGGTTTAGTCATTGATTTTATATTTAATAGTAAACATTTTGAAACCTCTTGGGACCACATTTACACTTTTCACGAACCAATTGGGGTTCGAAACACACCAGTTGAAGACCCCAAGTTTACACAAAAGGGTATAAGATTTAATAAGCATAGGTTGATGATGATCATATTTCTTACAGGAATTCTCAACAACAAAAAAAATACCTAGGCTATGCTTGAGCCATTTAGTGACTAAAGGTTTACACCCTTGCAGTCTCATATTTTTTTGTTTAATAGTCATCAGGAGTAAGAGAAGAGGAAAGCCACAGCACGCCTTATGAAAGCTGGAGGTCCACCGACAGTGTTGCCACAAAAGTCTCCGGACAGAAAGAAGGAAGGAACATCTAAAATAAATGGTTATAAAGCTAGGTAAAGAGAGAAGAGTTAACATTAAGGAACAGAATAAGACTAAAAGTAGGAAATTAAAAATTAACTTAAAAACAACTTAAAGTAAGTTGTTTTACAACTAGTAAAAACAACTAGTAACAATCTAGCCTTCTTTAGAAATACAAAATAGAAAACTTAAACCATTAATGTGAGAAGCCCTTGTAACCAAAATATCAATAGAGTATTAGTTCTTAGTTAATCATACTAAATATGGGATAATAACACAGTATCAGCACTTTTTAGACTTAATTTTGTTCCTAAGATTAGAAATATAAATTATGTTAAGAAAATTAAGTGTTTGGTTTAAATTAAGGTGGAATCCTTTTGATGTTTTCAATAGTTCTTTTAATTAAATGGTAAATACTATTTTGAAACATCAACTTAAATTAATTGCTATATTTTTTTCTGAAACCCCTCTTTTGCCATTGTACGGATTGATGAAGACAATTGTGGCATACAATTTAATGTGTGTTCGTTTGGTTAGGTTTCGTATTTCAATAGTTTGGAATCCGATACGGTTCATATCTCTAGCAATGTTGATAGACCAAGTAAATGTCGATAGCTTAAAGCTTTTATTTTATTTGATGATTTGTCTGGTTTTTCCTTTGATTTTTTTTAAGTGCATATTGTGACACACTATATATCATGCAAATAATAAGAAAATTTGCTTTATATATATCTACAATAATAGATTCTTGGTGAGTTTTGGAATTGAGACCATGATATGGACTTAGTTAATGTTGTCTGACATGAATGCCAAACAAATTTAATATTGCTAGCTAAATCTCATTTAGTGTCAGAATTAGTTTTAACCTGTTCAGTTAATGGCAACATGAACAGAACAATTCTAGAAATGATTCACTAAATAAAACATTTTATACTTTATTATAAGATCGCCTAAGATAGAATGTACCCTATAAAAATATTGTATATACTTAATTAAATTATATGCTACCAAAGCAATACAATAAAAACTCATGCAAATTTGAAGTTACTGTTGAAAACAAATATATTAAAAGATAAACAATATTAGGTTTAAATAAGAAATTATATTATTTTTTTAAAAGTCTATTCTGAGGGCTGAAATGCATAAACTAGTATCATGATCTGCTAGCATCTTATAAATCTTTAAATCATGGTTCACCAAGATTTAAAACACTTTATACAGTCTTTTTGAGGATATTTATTTTCTTTCTGTATTTATAATATTTACAGCGATACCTCCAAAACTGCATTACATCAGTAACAGGATACACATTTCATAAAACAGTTCACAACACACTGCTAGATCTGGCCAGATCGTTTCGTCGGCGGCGAAGAAACACCAAGCGTGACGAGTTGAATAGCGTAACAGGGAGAGAACGATTCCAACAGGTAAAGATGGCGACAACAACAGGTCGAGATGGCGAAAACAGCTGGTTCTTACAGACTTCCGTCAGTGTTGCCGCTACATCACACCTCCCCCAGCGGAGAAGTTAACCTTCGAAGCGTCAAAACGAACGAGCCGTCCGGAGCGAGTAACTCGAGGTGGTGGATCGTCCGTTGGCTTCATCGAGGCGTTGGTTGAATTATCAGGTGTTCGATGGGCCTGGAGGCGAGTTACCAGGTGTTGAGTTGACCTGGAGGCGAGTTACCAGGCGTTGAGTTGACCTGGAGGCGAGTTACCAGGCGTTGAGTTGACCTGGAGGCGAGTTACCAGGCGTTGAGTTGACCTGGAGGCGAGTTACCAGGCGTTGAGTTGGTCTGGAGGTGTGTTACCAGACGTTGAGTTGACCTGGAGGCGAGTTACCAGGCGTTCGATTGGCCTCAGCCTGCAGGAACCAAAAATGGGGTGGACTTTTCCAGAACTGCGGCAGTTTGACGCCCAACCTACCGACTGCAATCATTGCAATTAGTTATACCAGTTCGATTATCGGGCGGAAACACCAATTTTGAGGGTATTTATGTTCTCTCTCTGTATTTATAATATTTGCAGCGATACCTCCAAAACTGCATTACATCAGTAACAGGATACACATTTCATAAAACAGTTCACAACACACTGCTAGATCTGGCCAGATCGTTTCGTCGGCGGCGAAGAAACACCAAGCGTGACGAGTTGAATAGCGTAACAGGGAGAGAACGATTCCAACAGGTAAAGATGGCGACAACAACAGGTCGAGATGGCGAAAACAGCTGGTTCTTAAGAACAGCTGGTTCTTAAGAACAGCTGGTTCTTAAGAACAGCTGGTTCTTAAGAACAGCTGGTTCTTACAGACTTCCGTCAGTGTTGCCGCTACAGTTTCACTAGGAGTCTGGTTCGAGCTGCGCTTGGTGTCGGTTCTGTGAGTCCTTGTGCTGCTTGTTGAGTGTCCTGGTTCTTCGGTGAAAGAGGGTTGGCGTAGGTAATACCCTATATTCCGGGAGTTGGCAATTGCAGAACTGGTGTGCGTTTGTCGGCTTGGGCGTCGGTTGACGGGTTTATTGAGGTGTTACTTGAAACTTGCTGCCTGACATCTACACCGTGGGTCAACGCTCCTTATACCTGCTCTAACAGAAGAAGCCTACAGTCCCTAGATATGTTGTAGGAATTATTCCAGCTAAAGAAAAATATTATTATTGTCATTACATCTCTGGCAACTTTCAACTTTAAACTCTAAGGGGAAGTCAAAATGGAGAAAACTATTACCACTGGTGACACAGCGTTTAATGACGCTATAACAAAGGTGATTAACCTGTGCCAGAATGGCAATAAAGTGAAAAAGAATGTGTTAATAGAAATAGTACAAACTACTATCAAAGACATAGAAAAAATGTACGGTCAAATTAAACAACAAAATGCAACATTGATGGCACAATTAGCCCAGTCACAAACACAAGGGAAGGTAAGCGGTGAACCAACGCTCAATAAACCCACTTACGCTGCAGTTTTAAGGGCTGTTCAACTAAATAAGAAGAGAGAAGATCAATCAGTAAAACATAAACTTATCGTAAGATCGACGAACAATAAGGATTCCAAAGAAGTTAAAAGATTGATAAAGGAAAAGATAGATCCTTGTAAGTTGCAGATAGGAGTCCAGAAATGTAAAGAGCTAAATAACAATTCAGTATTGATAGAAACCACAACTAAAGAAGAAATAGAGAAATTACAAGCTGAATTAAAGAACAACTGCAGTGAAGAGGTAACAGTAAAAGAAATAAAAAAACAAATGCCCAGACTAATAATACGCAACGTACTTCACGATTTGACTTTGGAAAATGCAGTGGATACTATTAAAAACCAAAACACCGGTCTATTTGAAGATAGCGAAGAAAAATTCTATGCAAGATACCTATGGAAAAATAAATTTACAAATGTTGTAAACCTGGTGGTTGAAGTTTCCCCAGGATTACGTACAAAATTGAGGAACCACAAAATTAAACTATTATGGAATGTTTGTTATTGTGAGGATTATATTACATTAACAAGATGCTTCAATTGCCAAAAATTCAACCATGTTGCTAAACACTGCACAGGAAGATTAACTTGCCATTACTGTTCACTGCAACACAATAGTAACGAGTGCCCCAATAAATCTAATGAAAATGAATATAAATGCATTAATTGCATAAGTTCCAATAAATATGCAAAGGCAGAGAAAAGAGTCAATACAAACCACGCAGCTCACAGCAAATTGTGCCCAAATTATTTAAATCAGTTAAGTAAAAAAATTGAGAATATTGACTATGGAATGTAAGCCATTAAAAATTAAATTTGTACAAATCAATCTACAAAGATCAAAACAAGCAACTAGCAACTTTTGCGAAATAATTGAACGTTTGCATATCGATGTTGGATTAATTCAGGAACCTTATACATACAACAATAAAACCTCTGGATTTCCACTAAAATATAGAATATTTGAAGCAGGAATACACAGGAAAAGATCAGCAATAATAGTGATAAATCCAAATATAACAGCTATCAAAGTTGAACAAAATTCAGATGAAGATTTCGTTTGTACTGAGATCAAATACAAAAACTGTCAAATGACCCTGGTCAGTGCGTATTTCAAAATAGAAGGTCAGCTACAAGAGGATCTGAACAAATTGGAAAAAGTTGTGAATAAAACTAAACTGTTAATTGCCGTCGATAGTAACTGCCGATCCACTAGCTGGTTCGACTGCATGACTAACAGAAGAGGTCAATACTTGAAGATTACATAAACTCGAAAAATCTATATATATGTAACAACAATGAAAATAAGCCGACCTTTGAAACCTCTAGGGCAAAAAGTTTTATAGATTTAACTATAGTCTCCAGTGGATTGTTACCCTACATGGATATCTGGAACCTCAATACCAACGAAGTAAGTTTATCGGACCACAACTTCATCATATTCAGTATAAAAAGCAGAATGCCGCTAAATGAGGAAAAAAAGAAATCATTATACAAGATGGAACTGGCTGACTGGGAACAATTTCATCTAAGCCTCCGAAATCAAGTACAGTGCTTGGTAGGTGAAAGCGACATCTGTGATGATACTGAATTAGATAAAAGATTTAAATTAAAAATATTGAAAGAAGAAATAAATATTACGACCAAGAAGATTAATGATCTCATAAAAGAAGCAGCAAATCAGTCCATACCCAAAAATATTAGCAGATATCAAGGAAGTAAGAAATCAATAAGTTGGTGGACAGCAGAAATTTCGGACATGAGGAGCAAAGTAAGAAAGCTCAGAAAATTATATCAGCGGACTACAAATAATGAAGAACTGAGAAGATTAAGGAAAGAAGAATATTACACTTATAAACATACTTACCAGACCAAGATCGCCGAAGCAAAAGTTAATAGCTGGAGAAATGACTACAACTCTATCTCAGGACCGAACCCCTGGGGAACTGCCTATAAGATGTGTGCCGGAAAACTGAAGCCAGCCATGACTCTAAGCACAATAAAGAGAAATAATGGGACTTTTACAGAAACTCTCGATGAAACCCTTCAAGAAATTTTGAAAAAAGTGGTTCCCGATGATGACGAGACTGGAGAAAACGATATTCATAAGAAAACACGGCAAGAATGTATGATGGACTTGAATACCGAAGATGATCTGCCTTTCAGCACCGAAGAAATAAGAAACACAATAAGCAGCTTTAATCCAAAGAAGGCGCCCGGGGAAGACGGCCTCAATAGCAGCATAATGGTAAGAGCCTTTAATTTGTTCCCTCTATCACTCACGGCTCTGTACGGCCGGTGTTTACGGGAAGGGGTGTTTCCCAATATTTGGAAATGTTCAAAAATTATAATTATAAACAAACCAGGTAAAGAAAGTTGTAACGATACTTCCAAATTCAGGCCTATAAGTCTATTAAACATAGGGGGTAAAATTTTAGAGAAATTACTAATTAACAGGATAATGTACTATTTACAAAAAAACAAGTTTTTAAGCAATCAACAATTTGGATTCCGACCTCAGCGTGGTACTATTGATGCTCTCATAGATTTAAAAAACACTGTAGAGTACAGCCTAAACAGGAAAAGCGAAATATGAATGATTTCTTTGTATGTTCAGGGAGCATTTGACGCTGCCTGGTGGCCGGCCATATTAAAACAACTACGATTTTTTAAATGCCCCAAAAACCTGTATAATTTAACAAAAAGTTACTTTTCCGGACGTTTGGCAACTCTGCAAGTGGAAGATGTAAAAAAACAAAAAATAGTAACAAAAGGTTGCCCACAGGGTTCATGCTGTGGTCCTGGGTTCTGGGACGTGCTGTACGACTCGCTTCTGAAGCTGGAGTATCCGGCTGATATCCGACCCTTGGCATTTGCTGATGATTACGTAGTGCTAATTAGTGATAACAGTAGAGTAAAGTTAGAAGAAAAGGGAAACGAAGTCTTACGTCAAATTAGTCAGTGGGCAAGCAATAACAAAATAGTTTTCAGTAGCGCCAAAAGCAAGGCCATGCTTATATCTAGGAAACGGAATCCAGATGCTAATATTAATTAACCTTAAATAATGAACCAATAGAAATGTTAAGAGAATTAAAATATTTAGGCGTAATCATCGACAGTAAATTTAAATGGAATAGTCACATAGAATATGTTAAAAATAAATGTATGCGACTTATAAATATGATAGCTAGAGTAAGTAAAATAAAATGGGGAATAGGTTCCAAATCTCTGAAAACCATCTATGAGGGAGCTATCTTACCAATTCTAACATATGCTTCACCTGTTTGGAACAAAGGCGTAGAAAAACAAAAAAATAGGGAAAAACTATATCAAGTTCAAAGAAGTATAGCACTTAGAATCACTAGATCGTGCAGAACAGTGTCATATGAAGCGGTATGTGTACTAGCTGGAATCAGCCCAATTAATTTAAATTAATAATTAATTTAATTAAATTAATTAATTAAATTAATAGAAATAGTGAACCTGCATCGTCTAATTAAATTAAAATCAGATATCTTAGATTTATCTTTTGAACAATGGGATGGTCCAATCAAGTTAACAGATCAACCTCACCCAGCAAAATGCCTTCAAATATAAACCATAAGCCAACTCAATGATAACCAAAACGAAGAAACAGACGAGCAAATGGTACAGATATACACAGATGGAAGCAAGATAGGCTGAGCGACTGTGTTGGCTCAGCATTCGTCGTGATGGGTCCCGACAAAACTCGATTTTATCGGAAGATAGGTTTAGATTACGTGAATTTTGTTCTGTCAATCAGGCAGAACAGGTGGCGGTATTAAAAGCAACTGAATGGGTAAATAGGTATTCTGGGATCAAAAATACATTTGTTATAAATACTGATAGCAACGTAACACTCCAACTTCTAATAAAGCAAAAAAAAATTAATAATATTGTAAACAAAATTGTTACAAACATTACAGAATTAAAAAATTTGGGGAAAACAATAATATTTCGTAAGGTCAAAGCACACATAGGAATCATAGGGAATGAGTTAGCGGATGCTGGAGCTAAGGGGGGGGGGGGGGGGTCCAGGACAACAGCTTGGACTTTATTTACGAAAAATATCCCACGTCCTATATCAAAGAAAGGCTTGCTAGATAAACAGTGGCAATATGGCAAACAAATTGGGAAGAATCATCTAAAGGCCTCCTAACAAAGGAATATTTTCCAAGTATCAAACAAAGATTATCCATGAAACATTTTCAAATTAACTATAAACTCTCCCAATACATGACAGGACATGGGCCATTTAAACAATACCTTAGCAGATTGAAACTAGCTCCTAGTCCATCATGCCCATGTAACGCGGAGACACCCCAATCTCCTAGACACTTGGTGTACGATTGCTGTTTGAGGGAACCACAAAGACTGGCTCTCATACGTAAGGTCTTGGTGTGTGGAGAGGAGTGGCCCGTTAGGCCTTCCTCATTAATTAAAAAAGTTTATTATAACGAATTTCTAAAATTTTTGTACAGCATAGATATTTAAGAAAAAGGTAATTAATTGTTGAATTATGAATGAATGTAAATAAGTTAAAATAAGTACTTTGTAGTGTTAATGAAAGTATTGCATATGTTAATGTCATGTTAATGAAGTATTGCGTACAATTTGACTATGATGCATGTAATACACTGTGGAACATGCTGAAATAAAATACAAAATAAAAAAAAAAAACAGTTTCACTAGAGGAGTAGATAGAAATATTTAATTTTTATTTTCACTTAAATATGTTATATGACTGTACCGAGGTACAGTTAAGGAGTTATTCAAGTAGCTCTATTAAGTAAAACGAACGAGAATCATATACCAGTTAGTTGACGTGTTTTATAAATCATCCAATTGCACTTACTAGTTAAATAAAGAACTAAAATGTAACTAACGGTTATTATTAAAACTGTTCTTTCTAATTACCTTAATATAACCATACGATAACTTTAATTTGCATGAATTATTTTATTTTCATTTGATTGTTTATTATACGAATTAGAATTCACTTGATATGTAGCGCAGGAACTCTTCAATGAAGAAATGAGAAAATAGATATATTGAGATTTTAGAAAAAAAAAGAACATAACAAAGCAATCTATATAAATAAAAGAAAGGTTGTGTCTGTAAATTCCTTAGAACTGACTAATTTTAAGTTTTTTTTACGTTTCATACATTAGAGAAACAGAATCCATGTTTACAAAAATTTCTGTCTGTCGGTTTGTCCGCAAAATTTTGTCACAAGTAAACTCAGCCACTGTAACACTAAAACTTTGACAGTTGATTTGTGTATGTCTAACTGGAAAATATAACTTTTGCTTGTTATTGCATATATTGATATTGTTAGTATCACAGAACTTCGTACATTCATAATATTTTTTTGTTCAGTCGTGCGAAGTTTATTGTGAGGTAAATGAATGCCTTGTCGACTCACACCAATTTTTTTTGCTTGACTAGTCGAGCACACGTTACGTGGGTGTCCGCTTTGGAAATTTATCGCTAAGTGGGTTGATATAGTTTCTCAGTCGTTATGTAAGAAGTAAACAAGCGTTGAGGGCAAGGGGGATTAATTTGTAACAGGAGAGAAATACCGCTCACTACTGGAGTGATAAGTTCTGGAATAGGACAGTTAGATAAGCGCGAGAGGGCTAGCAGGAAGGCCTTGAGCAATGTCTTGAGGCCACTACTGATGAATTGCCCACAGCGCGACATTCACTCCCACACTCTTATCGCTTCCATTTCTAACCAATCTCTTACAGACAGCAGTCGTTTGTCCCAATATCCAGTCAACCCACCTGATTACTTTCTCCACTATTTAGTGGTTCTATAATAAATAAAACTGGATTTTTCTGTGCAACAAACATATTAATACAAAAAAACAAACTATAAAGAAAAAAGACTACCAGTAAACTGAAGTTCATTAACATAAGTGTTACAAAATTAAAACAACTTGTTATCTTTCAATCATAAAATAGGATTAGAATCATATTATGATTTCAATTATTATGATTTTTTTAAATCAATATGATTTCAATCATAAAATAGGATTAGAAAATTCTATTTATTTTTTTGTCATTAGATGAATCAGTTACTTCTTACTACGTGTTTCTTGTTTAAATATTTACAAGGTGCACTTGCAATTTTTTTGAAGTAGCAGCAAACACTCCATCATTGCTCAGAATGATATTCGTCAGGATCAAGACCACAAAGGAGTTCGCAATACGAAATAATTAGAATTATACATGTTTCAAGAATAACGGTTCTTAACATTATTAATTACCATGCTAAATTTACATAATATTTGTTTAATTCCTTCAATTTTTTTTTAAAACCTAGGCAAGTAGCTTATATATTCTGCTGTTCTATAAAGTGAAGTAAGTAGAGTTTGGTACTATTGAGTTAATGAATTGGTTCTTCAATTCTTTTGTATGAGGAGAGATCACAAATCAACGGATTTTGGACTTTGAAATCAGTCTGCAGATTTCGTTTGTACAAATGATGAATACAATTTACCGCAATGTATCCATACTTCAGAGTGGCAATCATGTTTGATGGATGAATTAGGTTAAGCGTGAACATATTAAAGTGCAAGAAACATCTTTAAAGTAATTTATAAAACAATGCCGTTTGATTTGTTAAACATATTTTATAGAACTAATTTCAGCTGTAATAGTATTTACAGAAAGTTACAGTCTTAGAATTAAGAATGCCATCAATTTACATCCTGTGCTTTAATATTTGAAATAAAATAATAAGAACAAAAGCAAACTTTATTTACTCAGACTCTTGAGGAGATCGAAATGAAAGATTTTTTCTAGATAATTATTAATTAGAGAATAACCAAGAAAATGAGATTCTTTATTAAAAATAAAGGGTGCTGGTGGGTGTTGGAATGCAAAAGTGAATTTTATTTGATTAATATTAAAAGGGTTAAGGGGTAGGATTTTATTAAAAATGTAAATGGGTTGGGATAATGTGATTTATTGGGCAGAGGGTTGTTGGTACTCCCTGAACTCTATGCTCAAGGAAACTTTCACAGGCGTCCTCTAAAAGACTTGATAATATCATTAATATTGAACATTAAGTATGAGAAAAGAGTGTTTTGAATGAATGTGTCACAAAATAACTCAAAATCATTCACTTTAACTTAAGGAAATCATTATTAACTTCAAAGGCGTAATTTTTAAATGGATCCGGTTATTATTTTAACCAGCTGTTTATGGTGTGTCCTAAGCCAATTTCATAACCTTTTTAACTTATATTGTTTTATTTTCTAGCATAATATTGTTAAATATATAAACTGAATAACTAGTAAACAAAGGAGTAGAATTACAAGAAAATTTTATAATCTCTTCAATAGATTTATTATAACATAAAAAATCATTGAAAAATATCAACTGCTTCAATAAATATTTCATCTGTTCGTTCCATAGTTCGTAGAATAGAATATTCTAACTATTGTACATTTTTGACTGTTTTTAATAGGGGAATAACCGGGAACTACTGTAAGTTGTCAATGTCTGCTTCTCTTTTTTCGTTGTCTGAAAAATGGGATGATTTTTTAATTGATTTTTTACTAGTCTGATTAATGTTACTACCGTTTTCTATGTTACTACTACCGTTGTCTAAAACTAATTGCATTGTCTTCATTGTCTACCACTGTATCTTTGAGATATCATATTTTTCATTTTTCAATTCTCTTAAAGTGAGCATCTGTGATACATTTGCCCTAGTATTTCGATGTTTTATGAATACTTCCTCACGACCTAAAACAATAACCCTACTCACTAATTTTGCCATAATATCAGGTACATCGACTTCATAAGTGAACCCATAGCACGATGCTTGTTATCCTGAAGACCTGACCATTGTGGTAACAATGATAGCTCTGAGAATAATCCGTTGGAGATTCTTTAGATATTTTTTGGTTGTGTTTATTAAGTTCCTCCTCTTCTCATGATTACATTTCATTTTAATCACTCTCACCTCAATAAAATCATTGGTTTTCTTTTAGGCTTAGTATGTAATCAATAAGGAAGTTTTAAAAATAAGAAAGAAATTATTACAACTGTGATTGGGTATTGCCAATTATAAAAATATAATCAATCTCCCACCATATTTATTATTTCCAATTAATTATTTCTATCTTGTTTTGTTGTTACCTTCCTTTTAGTGATGACTATTCCATCGTTATTTATTAATGAGGATTGTTTTATACATCACACTAAAACACCGAGGTAAGGATTCTATTTACTATTCTGTATAGTTAAAGATTTTTTTATGAACAAATATAAAAACATGGTTAAATCAACAATTTCTAAATTATAGAAATATTTGACCATTTAGCCTACTTCTGGCTATTTTTTTTTTAAATGAAAATCAATTATCTGACAAAACGGATACAATTACTTGAGTTTATTAAAATAATGCGTTTATAATTTATTAATATGATTCAGTTTGCAATGGGTAGAAATCAAAAGAAATATTGTACTTGCTGTAAAATGTATACTCTCTATGTTCTATAATTAGGAATCTAGATTTACCTAATAAATAAATGTGTTATTTTTTGCAAGAGTTTAATTGTCATTTTTTATGTATTTTTTTCTAAGTACCTTTATAACAGAAAAACACAATAATATCCCTTCTCGAACAAGATGGTGGACATACATTTTTTCAAGACGAGAATGTTCAAGGTTATCAAGCATATGCAAAATTTAAAGTTTCTTGCTGAATTTGAACACTTAAATTTTAGAACCAAACTAAATTATACTATTTTTAGTATACTAAAAATACGTATAATATTAGTGGCGATTAAGTTTTCTACTAACCTGCAGATTCGATATGTAAATAGGAATGAAAAAACGATCGAAAGTATCATGTCCAAATGATTCTAAATATCATTAGGATTGTTCATTTATATTTTAATTGATTCCCATTTTTACTTCTCCAATAAGAAATTTTTATTTTAAGGAAATATTATAATTCATGTACTTATGTAAATCACCTTCAGAATCTGATCGATTAAATATTCCGTTTTATATCTTTAAGGTTTATATCAAAAAAAGCAGAAAAAAACAAACAAATCTGGAGTGGTCTACACTCAACTAAAACTTCTTGGGTTTATAATGACCGATTTAGGCACAATATAAATGTCTGAGATGTTTATTAGTCTTTCATTCCTGGATGATTACAGATAGTGATTTATCCATGTATCAATATATAAAAAGATTTCACATAAACACGTGAAATAACAATCAATGATCAAACCACAATAAGAAATGGGAAAACAAGACTAACTGGGTTAACTTTACTGGGTTTTTGACTCTGACGAAGACCGCTTGTTACGGTTGAAATATTTTAGTCTTGTTTTCCCATTTCATTTTGTGGTTTGATCATTGTTTCAATATATATGCTTATTTTTATATATCACACCACTGATGCATATAATATCATTAGTATAACTAAACAAGTAATAACATTTTTGAAAAGCGAAATATTTTTTTGTTACGAAATAATCTCTTACAGGAGGTCAAAACTTTTGTTTCAATAACCAGTAGATCTATTACATAGTTTGTCTGACCTCCTTCTACATTGAATATTTAAGATAAAATTTCCCATTCAAAACTTGAGAAATTCCTATTTTGTTTGAAAAATGTTAGAAACATGAAAGAAAAAATTGAATTTTAAGATAAATTTTAATTTATGATGTATGATAATTTCAATTTTTATTTTTCAAAGATTTTTTTTCAATTTTAATTATGTTTTAAATTTTCGGTCTTTTATAAAATTATTTACTTTGAACCTATGTCATACAAGATTTTTTAAAAAACACTTTTCATTCCCTTTGACAAAAGCCAAATTTATTCTCAGCGAGTGTTATCTTTTTCCGGCGTGCCGTACTTTGTTTTAAAGTTGCTGTAAAAGTATACCGAGAATAAATATATTCGTAATTAGCTAGTTTTGCATACTCAAGTTAAATTAAAAAGCCGGCTATTCATTATAATTTAAAACGTTTACAGCTGGAAACTTGAAATTTTTGAAAATAAAAAATATGAAAAATTAGACTAGAATGGTAAAAAAAATCTGGATATTTGTCAACAACATAACATAATAGTAAAGAGTGTATTCCTCACACTTCTATATTACCCAAAGTAAATATTATTCATAAACACAGAAAAATTTATATATGATATTAAGTTGTGTTCAAGGGTGAAACAATAGATTCATTAGAGCATTTTGTGAGACAAATCCATCATACCATGGAAAGCATCAGAAATTATATGTCTGATTGGCGTTGATTTTTTACATGTAAGAATTTTATTCTTTTACGACTCATATTAAGTTATTAAATATTTTAAAAAAATTCATTAAGCGGATTGACTCAAAAATTTCCAAATCAATGTAAACAAATACAATATGTGTAGTCGTGTAGGGGAAAACAATGTCTAAAATAACATTATGGCAAAAACTAGTGACTTTTCCATCTTGCATAATTACTCCCAAACAATAGGGCACATCTACACTATGAGATCCATTTTTATGTAAAATATCAATTTGATCCATTAAAGATTCTGGAACGTAGCTTGGCCATAAACTTTGGATACATGCCACCCACACACACACACACACACACACACACACACACACACACACACACACACACACACACACACACACACACACACACACACACACACACACAAACATACACACACCACACACATACATCATCGAAAAAACTTTACAAAATGATTTCTGGGACCTCAAAACATGTAATTCCGTGGAAATCTCCTGTCTGAGTTTTTTCAGGATCACTATACATTACTTATAGTAAAGTAAAAAGCCAATCGATAGTCATGAGCTAAAATTTATTTCATGTAACAAATTGCATTGAAGAAGAAAGCGTGAATACTTAGAAAATCAGCACTGTATGAAACAATTATAAACTGATATTTGGACGGATAAAAAATAAGTTCCTTGTTTTATACATATATTTAATACTAAAAAATTGATGAAATACTTCCTTGTTTGAAAAAGTAACAGATAATTATGTGGAGTAACTAGTAATTGAGAGCAGTTTGGCCGAGGATGACCACAGCCGGAGAAGACCTCTGAGGGCACAAAGCAGAACAGAACACGACAACTGCTGCCCAGCGATACAATCGCCCTCGATCTTCCTGGATAATCCTCCATTGCTTTTCGGTTTCCTTGTGACGCTTTCACAAGTCTGTTGCTATCTTTCAATCAGGTCTTTCAGAATGTATTTGATTTTAAACTAGGGTTTTGTGGTAACTAGCACATGAATACAATAGCTTGTAATCACATGATAAAAACTAAAAACGAAATGTAAGTAAATCTAAAAAAAATTACCAAGGAAAGCAATACAGTATTGTTGTATTATTACGAATTAATTAAATAAACATGTCATGCACACATATAATTTGATTGATCTCGGGATATAAATTCACTTTTTTTCTGAGTTCTGCCATTTGCGAAAGGCGAAAGAAAGATTTTGTTAGAAACATATTGTATAAATATCAGCATTATAGAAAAAACAAAAATCACTTGTGAAAATTATTTTATGGGAATCAGGACACATGAAAATTATATTTCCGTTTAAAATAGGAAATTCAAATACTAAACAGAATACGTACAATACATTAATATTGTATTTAATATGCCCTATATTTCATTCATATCATATAGAGTACTCATATGCGCTATATTTAAATATTCTCATAAAATAAATAAAAACTGTCTCCCGTAAATGAAATGGGCTATTTACAAGGCCTTTAAGTAATAGAGTAGTGTCTAACTGGAGTGAATTAATAATAACGTAGAATTTCTATAGTATTGTATTGAATTCACGTCGCATTCACGTAGAATCAACTACAGTTGATTTTAGTACTCATTAGAAGAAGATGCTTTAAAAAAAAGAAGGAAAATAGAGCATTCATATAGAGTGGTTTGGACTTCAACGATTTTCATTATTGTTTTTTAGTTTACGTTTAATAAGTTTTGGGCGCCATGACCTGTGTATAGTTTCCACAGGATTTATGGATACAAAAATGAAATTTAGAACACTATTTTGGAATGGTACTAAGCAAAATTTAATAAGGCTCTTGCTTCTATTGATCGATATCGTAAACAAAAGAGAGTATACTATACTACTCATTTGGATGGACACACTTTCACCTACCTACCATACATACATAAACACACACGCTCACGTACACATACACACATACACCAAACAAAAAAAAGGTGTAAATCACTTAAATTTGAGAAACCAAATATCTCAGGATAACTATATTTACAGTAATGTAAAAGAATGAATAACTGAATTATTTCACGATATTTAAGTGCAAGATTTAAACTAAAACTTCTACATTCTTTCATTATTCGGTTCATCCACAAACTTGTCCAAGTTTAAAAAAAATGTTATAAATTTTAGTAAAAAACTGTTATAAAAAAACTGTTATAACTAACAATATGCTTAACCTGATTTTTTTACTATAATTTCACACACAAATATAAAATTGAAACAATTTCCAAAGGTAAAAATCAATAGTACTGGTGTAAATTACTAATTCGGATTAAATACCTGATGAACACAGTAAGAATACTCAGATCCATTCTTGCTATTGGTATTGTTTTTTTTTACTTAATGGGTAATTTAGTTTTCGGAATAAAAGTATTTCTTGTTCATATGTATAAATCCTTGTATTGTGTGTGTGTGTGTGTGTGTGTGTGTGTGTGTGTGTGTGTGTGTGTGTGTGTGTATATGTATGTGTGTTCAAATTCCATTCTTCTTATTGGTATTGTTCTGAAGCTTAATGGGTAGTCCGGTTTTCAGATAATTGTATATAATGATGTACATTATTTAAAACATTATTAGATCAAATAATTATTTCAATTTGTTAAATTTATTTAGCTGTCTGAAATATTTATAAACAATTTCAAGTTGTTCTAGTGAATAGGAAATTTCTTAATGTTGTCTTTGCATGGAATAATTGACTACTGCTGGTGTCACGGTCATGACATGCAGCAGATGCCCGGAATTGAAATACAGCATCATCATGTTTTATTCAGTTTTGCTTGAAATTGAAGCGGGAACATCCTATGTTGAGTTCAAACGTATGTATGGAGATTTATTTTTTGACAGGTTCTGAAAAACACAATGAAAAGATAATTAAAGTGGTAGTCTAATCGAAATTATAGTGGTAAGCAAAGTGTTGGTCTGAATATCCTTTAAAATATATATTATCATTAAAAATAGTAAATCGCAGTTCTTAGCATGAATTTTACTTTCTACGTGTACAGAAATAACTTAAACAAAAATCATATAATTATTTTTTTTCATTTTTTGTGGAAAATATATGGCTATGCCTTCGTCAGGAAGTTGTAGCTAGAGGTTTGTCTGGCCAGTGCTGTAAAATGTGTGGTCAAATTAGTAGACTTTGAAGCTCTAACCTTTTTGTAGTCATATTTACAAATAAATAGTATGTTAATAGAAACATGAATATTGAAATTCATCAATCAATTGGTACTGTATATTCACTACAGATAGTGAGTCGTACAGTCTGTCCTATATACTTATAAGGATTTAGAGTAGAGAAAATTCTCTCAGCAACTATAGTACTAAACTTGTAAGAATACAAAAGAGTTTAGACAGATATGCCTAACTTTTTACAGCTAAAAATAATATAATGCATAGCTCTATGAACGTAATTGAGAAAGGAGAAGTAACCGAATCTGACATGAACCCCCGCACTACAATTGCTTCTGTCAGGTTGTTTTAATGAAGTTTTATGTCGAATCAGTATTAATAAATATAATTTATGATAATCGAAGTATAAAAATACGATATCAATGTTATTAAATCATGAAACCTTGAACAAAAATAATGAATGAATGAATGAATGATACAATGAAAACGAAATGGGAACTGGTCAAGCTGAAACTGTTTCATTAGATTCTACACTGATACCATTTATTGGTTCATCAAATTCAATTTGAATAGTGTCATGAGAAGTGAAGCAAGAGATAGGTATTCCTTACTGAAGTTCTTGGCAAAACAAAAACGTCATTGATTTAAATTATAAATAATGTAATATTTAGAAGTTGTGCAATATTTTTAGTCATAACAGGTATTTCCATTTTTTGTCTTGCATTAACATAGATTGGTAATAAAAATAAAAATTCTCTTCATTAATGATATATAATGTTACCATAAAGGTGTATAAAATCGGCTTCTGATAAGTAAAGATTATTTATCAGAATCTCTATTACATTTTTGTCCGGGAAAATTCAAGGGTTTGTAACTACGAGTAAGTTCCAGGGAATACTGGATGTTTTTAACTGCTTCATTTGTAACTTTTAACACTATGGCGACTACTTGTTACATATAATTACGAAATATAATACCAAAAATTGTTATATTAACCACTACTCTGAAACAAAGTCCACTGAAATATGTAGAATGGGAGAATTTTTTTTATTTTTGCTGATAAAAATACCTGAAGCCATTCAATCACAAATACTTAAAAAAATGTCACATCTCCCATTATACGTACGTTCCAACTATAATCATTCACCGAGATCGTAAAGTCCCCTTCGTTCGCAACTATGCAGAAGACCGCATTCATTATGGGAACTATGAATATGCAAACTATTGCATATTTATGCAAACTATATGCTGAAGACCGCAGTCATTATGCAAACTATAAATATGCAATATGCAAACTATTCCGCAGCAATCTCTCACCAAACCCACATGCTGAAAATCTTTCCTTACTAGTAATCTCCACAAATCTCCCAAAGACGACTAAAACGGCAATGGCCACGTGACATTCTGTCATAATAAAGATTAAATATAGTTACGGAGAGCCGCCAATGGGTGTCAACCCAATTTTCCGCCATAAAATCAAACAGCCAAAGGACAAACTCTGAAGCAAAATTACTTCTAAATACATGAAATTGTAGTCGAAGTAAGCAAAAATATATAAAAAAAATACCTCTAATTTGTTTAGATGGAAAATAGATAAACTATTTATACCTCTCACTAACACATAAGAGTGTGTGAATGAAATTACTAAGTTTAAATAAATAAATGCTATTGAATAGATATTGTATTGCCTTAAGGACCTCTTTGAAGAGTTTGAAAGATTAGTTCTACTGCATAAATTTCTCATATATACCTGTTGATTTGTTCAAATTAACCAATTTATTATTCTGAAAACAATACGTTTATAATTAACAAAGAACAAAATTAATACAAACATTATAAGAAAAATCTGAAAAGAATAAATTCTACTTTACTTGTAAGAAAAATATCTGTATTATAAATTAACTGCAGCGTTTATTCGAAATACAAAATCTGCTCTGTGGACGCTACATCACATTAATGGGACATTCTATAAGATATTCAATAGACCAAAACTGTTAACTAAAACAGTTAAATATTTACGATTAAAAACGTAAAAAAGTAAAACCATATCTAGTTGGAACTTTTACATATTAACATTCTTCTTGGCATAAATTGCTTCTTTTTTCTTCTTTCTTTTTATTTCTTTCCATATTTCCCAAAAAAGTCGTCAAAGTAGAGATGAGGCACTATGATTACAATAACGAAACGAATGTTCCTGGTTTGGCACTACACTTTCTTATCGCATGAAATTAACTGGCTATTAAAAAACAAGATCGTTAATGAAATAGTAGTTGTAATGTATGAATATACATGCAGATATTTTATCATTTTTATATCCCTAATCACATATGGCACTGATTATGATTATTTATCTTGAATTTTGAAAACTGAAAACAATATAGCTTGAATAAGTAGGCATAAGAGCATTGTTGTTTATGAAAAGAGTCTCTCAATAAACCTTTACTGACTGTAAGTAAGGTCAAAATAAGATTCACATTGTGATTTTAACACAAGAGACCCAGTCATTATTAGTCAACTAACATGTTCTTATCTCGAAGCTAAAGCAGATTTACATAAGCCATAGCAGTTTAAGAATCAAATCTTATTAGCACTTAAAACGATGAGAATTTCATAACTAGCTTATCTCAAGGGTTCCATACAAGGTCTAAGGGCTCATTTCACCCAACACATGGAGAATACTCATACACATTTGAAAGCAAGAAAGATTATTCATTAATTTCTAGTTTTTGTTCTCCTAAAGGAGATAATAATTAGTTCATTGACATAAACTAGATAATAAAGGTTTTATTATATAGTTTCAACATAAATATGTTCTAATAAATTTGTAACACATGATCATACTATTATGTAGTGCACGTGGAAAAGTTGATCAGGATTTGGTCAGTTCTTCAGGTTAAAATTAAACTCTCGTTGCCAACGGTTTGGTTTTTATTTAAATCTTTTTCATAAGCCTACAAAACAGAGAAAATATAAGAAATAATTCAATCATACAAAAATCAAATATACATGCAATACATGCAACATAAAGATGCAATTAGTTACAATTAAGAAATTGCAATAGAAATATTGACAATAGATTAGTGAAGGAACTTACAGAATTGTAACATTTTGAAAGAGAAAAACTATGTATTACATAATCTCTCATGTAGGCATATGAACAAATTTTTAAATTAAAACCGAAACGTTGGCAACGACAGTTTAATTTGAATCTGAAGAGCTGACCGAGTCCTGATAAACTTTATATATATATATATATATATATATATATATATCAAATCTATAGTTTATCGGGACTCCCGATAGAGAACTGACCGAGTCTCGATAAACTATAGTTTTGTTTCTATTCCACGGTTGATATTTTTATCAATATATATATATATATTGTAAACAGGAAAACGATCCAAAAGGATAACAAACGTTTCACGATGAATCACAAACACAGAACTAAGGAACAAACACACTTACTGTCTCTAATTTTTGGTTGAAACGTCATCAGGAGAGTTGAGAAAGGGACACCAAGAGCACTTGTGAAGCGACAGTGGAGACGGTTGGAACCTGATGACGGTTCGACCAAAAATTAGAGACAGTAAGTGTGTTTGTTCCTTAGTTCCGTGTTTGTGATTCATCGTGAAACATATATATATATACTAGCAAACGTACCCGTCTTTGACGGAAT
Organism: Hermatobates lingyangjiaoensis; assembly: GCA_026182355.1. Lineage (NCBI taxonomy): Eukaryota > Metazoa > Arthropoda > Insecta > Hemiptera > Hermatobatidae > Hermatobates > Hermatobates lingyangjiaoensis. The sequence continues at coordinate 2,998,159 of JAPFBL010000187.1, read as the reverse complement.
CAAAAATTCTATTATACTTGGTATTCCAAAATATCAATTATAGTATTATACTAATACTACAATTAGAAGTTATAGAATAGTAGAAAATACCATTATTAGTACAGTGCTAAAAAAAAGCCTCTGTATACAAAGATTAGATTTTAAGTTAGACATACACAAATCTACAATCAATGTTTCAGCTTTATATGTCTTATGGTAGCAATATTTTGTGGACAAACCGACAGACAGAAATTATTCTAAGGGTACATGTGGCTACTCTGAAGTATGAAACGTAAAGAAAACTTGAAATGAGTTAGTTCTAATTAACGTGCTCCCAGTCAAAAGCTAGCACGCAAGCCACTGGGCTACTCTGGTTCCATACCTTACTTTATTACCAGTGTTTATATTACGCAAATATTAAATTAAAAAAAATATTTTTGTTGTGTTTATTTATAATACATTTGCACTACTGTCATCGGCGAGCAAGCAAGCTATTGGCAACCCTGGCTAGATCACTTTACTTTATTACCATCTTTTATATTATCCACATTTTAAATTCAAAAAAATATTTGTTTGTTACATTTATTTATAATACATTTGCACTACTGTCATCGGCGATCACGCAAGCCACTGGGCTACTCTGGTCCCATACCTTACATTATTACCAGTGTATTTATTAAGCAAATATTAAATTAAAAAAAAGTTGACAGTTATATATAATACATAGCAAACGTACCCGTCTTTGACGGAATCAGAAGTTCCTGTTTTGGTTTATTGCCGTGTGCCTATTGCCTTTCGGCTATACCACGGAGGAATCAGAAGTTCCGTCATTTTTGGTATTTCAAAATGTCATTAGAAATTATAGAATAGTAGAAAATACCATTATTACTACAGTGTTAAACAAATGCCTCCAGCTTATACACTACATTAGCTGTCTGTCCTTCAGGTTCATGGTAGAAGAAAGAGTTGAAACCTCTGACCGTTGAGCATGTAAACTACATTTGACCATGTGAGAAAAACTTGGTTTTGCTACCTTGTATTCCTGCGTTAGATGAAGTCTCCCTTTGCGACTTAGTTAACGTCATTGCGAAATAGACTCTGACCGGACTTTGCAATCATTTCAACGTAAACAGACAGTGGCTCGGAATCAATGGTATGTGAAGTATACACACAGACTCCCCAATACCACATCCAGTCATTATGTCCGCCTCTATGGCATATCTGTGTAGAGCACGAACTCAGAGTCGTGTCCCGTTGCACAGTTTTGGGGCACTCATGTTTCGTAACATGAAATTTGTTACTGCTACTAAATTGTAGCATGATTGGTGCTCTACTTTAAGTTTTTACTCATGAGCAGGCAGTCCAGGAGAAATAAATTCAGAGTCAAGAAATTCAATTAGATAATGAACTGCTTCTTCGTCACTAATCCAATCTCTTTACTGACTTGTAAGTTCTTTCCTCGGCTTCATATAGCGTAAGAACTTGTTTGTTGATTTTTCCTCCCTGTTCATATTAAGAGTTGAGAATTGCTCGTTTACACAACATTTATTCTCAATAGATAGTACATCCTTAACTCTGTGAAACACCATTTCAATGATGTCAAATACGCAATATATTCATATGCTCAATTGAAATTAAAATCAACTAACAATACCTACTTGCCACACCTGTGTATTTTCAAAACAAACTTGTCTGTGAAGTTAGGAAAATACAGCTAAAAGCCCCATAACTTCGCTTCTGTACTGAATTAATAATCTATTTAGAGCCCATATTTTAAGTTAGGCACACACAAATCCAGTGTCAATGTTTCAGCTCGCTATGTCTTATGGTGGCTGAGTTTACTTGTGACAAACATTTTTGCGTTAAACGTCTATAACTTCACTTCTACGTTGAATTTCCAATCAATTCATAGCCTATATTTTAAGTTAGACCTACACAAATATACTGTAAAAGTTTCAGCTTTATATGTCTTATGGTAGCTGAGTTTACCTGTGACAAAGTTTTGCGGACAAACCGACAAACCGACAAACCGACAAACCGACAAACCGACAAACCGACAAACCGACAAACCGACAAACCGACAAACCGACAAACCGACAGAAATTTTTCTAAGGGTGGATTCGGTTTCTCCAATGTATGAAACGTAAAGAAAACATGAAATGAGTCAGTTCTAAGCAATGTACAGACAAAATCATTATTTTATTTATAAAGATATATATAATTGGTGTATGATTGGTGTATCAAGTCTTCTTTCACACATGTGCTATTAAAGTTAGCAGCATTTTCAGTATTGATCAATTTTTTTGCTGAGGTTTTCTTATCTTCTAACTAGTTTGCTTTGTAAACTACTTTGATCACCACAAACTGTAAAATAAAAGACAGGTTTCAATTGAAGTGTTATTTCAGACTGTGAATGACCTTTATGACGGGAGGTGTCGTAGAGCCGGTTGTGTTAACAAGCTCTTTAGACGAGTGGAAGACTGTTGGTAGGTTCAGCTAATTTAGTCGGTCACGTCTGCTGTGAAGAGAGCTGAGGATCAGTAAGTGAAGAACTGAAGCCAGCTTTGTTGTGGCAAAGTCGAAGACAAGTGTTTTCTGATTGGCTTTCCAATAACTCCGCATCCGATATACGCACTACAATTTCTTTTAAAACTTCTTTCATCTTGGCCGGGTACTCACTGTGAGCATTTACAATGTGGGAGGCATTAATGTTCTTTATTTTTCTGTTGTCAAGGTCAATTTTGTGGAGTGCAGTAACTCGAAAAATAGGAATGGAGAGAGTTCGATAGAAGAACTCTCTTATTCTTACTGGTTTAGTAACCAGTCAGTCTTGCAATAAGCGTTGACAATGTGCCTGCTACGACTTTAGTAACGTCAGTCCAACGGGAGGGATTGGCAGAGAAAGGGGCACCGATCAAGTAAGCGTCCTGAATAATGCCGCCGCAGTCGTGTCGGGAGGCCATTTCACGGAGGCAATAGTAAAACACTCTACCCCACTAGTGTGACAGTACGCCGTCCATGCTCCCTGGCTAGCAGGACTTCGGCCCCACATGGGCAGTCCTGTAGCAGCAAACACCCCAGGGGTTGTTTGACATAGTATGACAGAGTTTGACAGTTGTATGACAGAGGCCAGCCCCACCAGACTTGCAGGAGTAAGTGCCGTCATTAGACCTGAAAAGACGGAAAGCTTGAAAAAAAGAGTAGAAAATTTCACCATAAAAGTGGACAATGCAGATGTTACTGATAAATATTAAACCATATCACAAGTAATATTAGGAGGATTGGGAGAAGAAGCATATGGAAAGATAGACCTAAGGATAGGAAGTTTAAGGTAGGTTATAGAGAGATAACGGATATACAATAGATATACAAACATAAATTGCATTTCTTTCAAAAAATGAATAAATGTTTGCTTATAATTTTAATCGAAAGTATTAATTATAATAATAACTCTTGATACATACAGTAGACCCTTGACAAATTATAAATTTCATTAAAATGAATTAAAAAATCGATTCACCTTTTGACTTGCTGAAGACAAATCGAATAGAAAAATTGTAATTTTTCACTGGACGCATTAATAGAAAAGTGGATCTCAAGTTGTTGCTAGGGCATTATTTAAGAATAAGTGCCATTTATTTCATTACTCTGCACGGTTGAGTCACTTCAGATAAAATTTTATATCCCTTATATATTCTAAATCATTTTTTTTAAACGGTAATTTAAAATAATTAGAGTTATTAAATGACTGTTTTAATTACTATTCTATTATAGTGATTACAAGTATTCTCAATTTTACCATTCTTGATTTGGAAGAATAAAAGACTAAAAACAATACAATGTTTTTACGGAATTGTTAAAAAAGATTGCTAATCAATGCAAAATAAAGAATTTTTTCGTACGAAAACACTCTAAAAAATTCGAAAATTGTTTTGAAGTTTAATATTCTTTGCTAATATAATATAATCATTATTATGGTTATAATATTAGCCATAAGTTAAAACTTAAAGTTACTGATTATATTTTTTTGTTTTTTTTTTATGTATATACTCTCTAACACACTCGAAACTCACACAAGCTCACTCACTCATTCACACATACATTAAGTACACATACACACACACTCTCGTACACGTACACATAGACCAAGAGATTTATGAAATATATTTTTTCGGAACTCTTTTTTTTTAAGGCATTTCAAAACATGCAATTCACATTGATACTCAATATTAAACCCTTGAACTAACAAGTATTTTCATAATTCTATATATAACATAGAGAGTAAATATAAAGTAAAAAAATGTATTAAAAATATAATGTTCATTTCTCTTTTTCAAAAAAAAAACATGTCTAGTATATTTTAAATTATATATTTGTTTATTCTCACTTCATTATTATATAACTCAAAAAAATAGGATTGAGTTAATTTATTTGAGTGGTGTGTTTGGGATCTTTAAAACTAAATAAACCAAGGAATTAAAACAAGAACAGCAGAAGAGATAATCCGACTTTGTGAGTCTGCTTCAAACTGAATAGATGCAGTGAAACGTACTTTGGAAATAAATTATTAAATGCTTTAAAATTCACATTAATATAGAAGAGAATAAAAGATTTGAAACAATTTATCAATAATTAATCTCATTAAATATTCAATTCAATAATCCAACAGTGAAAGTATAGAAATAAACTGGACGTCATAACTCAATTGAAATGTATTTTAAATAAATGTGAATTTCAAAACAACAGTATAACATATTACTTTGATGTGAATTTAATCTACCAAATGTGAGTTTTAATCTGAAAGATTTTTTTTTTTATTTAAATATGTTCAATCCGATAAACGAATTAACATTATAATGAGGACTTAGTGTAGTAATTAGCATAGAGATCAACAATTATCCTATAATGATTTTATCAATTGATTGATTTTTGAAAATAATTTTAATCTGAAGTTGGGAACTAATCATTTATGGGAACTAATAACCATGAATGTACAAGAACAGTGGTTTGCAGCCATTTTTGGCAGGTCCCTCCAAATATCAACAACTGGATTATAAAGAATTATTCTTCATTTCAAAAATAAACAGTTCGTTGGTTAAAAAAAAACTTAAAACATCCATAGCTTTGTGTGAGAAAAAATTAAATATAACATGATAACAATATACAATTAGAAACAAAATATAGATAAAAATGGCAAAATTCATGAAAAAAGATGTTTTTTTTTTACGTTTGATAACACCAGAGTGTGCTACTTTGACGAAGCTGTTTTAACGTATTTATGATAAACTGAAAACCAACTTTAGTCACTGAGTTTTATCATACGTAAATATATATCATACGAAGTTATGAATATGAGTTTAAGAAGGAAGTGCGTCCTACGAAAAAAGATAGGTTTACAGTTATATTATAATATATATTATATATATTATATTATAATATATATTATATATTAATTATAATTATACAATATATATATGTTATAAGTTATATTATAATACTCTTAGCATATAAGGTTTGATAGATTTAAATAATTTATTTAAAAGTGTATTATTATTAAGAATGTATACCCTTATTGATGCATACGCAAGCACATCATGTTTATTTTACTTAGTTTTTCCATTATATTATTTTTTTTGGAGTTTTAAATTTTTAATAGTCATAATTTTGTCACCATAAAGCATTAAATATTGTACTTGTAACTTGGTTTGAGGGTTGTAATTTACACTTTCATAGTTCAGATAAGAAAAATGTAATTATATTTGTGCAGATTAATTATTATCATGATGCGAATAAAAGAGACTTTATAACACTGATGATCGACCATGTGAGTTCCTCACGAGAATGTACTCCGTCCTACACTAAGCACCTGTTGTTCAGTCCTTAGTGTATGTCATGGACATGTTTTATGTATGTAGTTCTGTACATCTATCTCTAAAGCAGCGGGAGTTTGATTTCCAATTTGGTTGGAAGCTTCTAGGTTAGGTTAGGTTAGGTTACGTTACGTTGCTGTGGTAGCCTCCTCCCAAGGGAGACACATAGACCGAGCGTTGACCCTTTCTGATACCACACAAAGAAAACTATTTCTAAATTGGGAGTCCTAAATTTTTCCTAACAAGTGTATTTAGAGGAGGTATCCTTAACGTGTACCTGACATCGTACAGGCTCGGGACCGAGGACTTAAACGCCCTCTCTGAGGGATGACGTGCTCAGCTATTTACTTTCCAGAATAATAAATAGAGGGTTATAGTGGGTATTGAACTCTGGACATACTAGTTCAGAGGAGAGCACGTTGCCACTGAGATAACCTGACTCCCTGGCAGCTTCTAACTAAATCCAGTCTTCATTATAGTTTTTTTTTTAGGTTTACAATATTTTAAAGGTCACATAAAATAAAAAAATTATTATATTATTCGATTTATAAAGGAGTACTAAACTATTATTTGTAATTTTGGAAATTAACCAGATTCAGGGGGTTACGTAAGACACAATGATTCTAAAAAAACCATACTCTAATTAATTGTTAGACAATTTTACTGTCACATGCATTTCACAGATGAGTAACTGCCCAAAGTCTGCCATGTTAATATTCTCCCAAACGATTTTATAATTAGCGAAACTGGAATTATAATCAACCACTTTCTCTCTTGACTAAAAATCAACTGACCATCACCCTCTGCATTTAATCTAACTTAACACTTTTCTTTTCACGACTTTAATTCCAGATTATATTAATAAAGTTATTTTTTTTACAATAATCTTGATAAAATTTATAAAAATGTAAAAGACAATATTAATTTCATGTGCAATAATAGAAAACTTGAAATGAATTATGCTATTAAAAGAACATCACTTTATTACAAAAATGAAATCCATAAATATTATATTTACTCTTGTGATTATTGCCAGCTACCATTCTATACAATACTACATAAAACTATTTTATAATATGGAATTTATTTTACATAAAATGGATTATTCAAACATATATTCTGAAAATAAAATTAAAATATTGTCTGTTACTGAAATTTGTTGAAGTAAAGAGATGTACAAATTGAAAAGAAGAATTCTTTCACTGAAAATCAATTTATATTTGATTATAAATAAATTTGTTTATTAAATAAAATGATTTATTTATTAAAGAATATAAACTTTCATTATAGAAAATGAAAACAACAACAAATAATGTTTACAAATAGTTTGGAAAAGGGAGCTTAGATTAAACTTTAGCAAAACTTTTTTGATAACAGTTAAAATATTTTATCTAATAATTAGTTTATACTTCCTATTTGATTTTATATTTACAATAAACTGTTAAATATTTCAGTTATGTCTAGGCTAAAATACTTTTTTGCAATAGATATTTTTTGTCTATAATAAAACGTTTTATATTGTAAATAAATTACAGCAATAATTTTAGCTCTTTTCAACAGTCATATTCTACAGGTCTGACACTAGTCAAAACCAAAAACTGGTGGTAGTTAAGTGGTTTGCACCTTTGTAAAATTGCTATTTGTTGTCGGGACCGCACTTTCCACCTGCTTAGGTGACAGCCTTCTCCTTGCTGCAGTCGCTTCTTTGCTCAGAAAGCCTTGACTGGTATTTACACATTTGCACAGAAAGCCCAACTTGAGCAAGGAAGATCACATTTCAACGTGTCTCAGCACTGATTTAGGACGTAAAATATTTCCTACTTTATTAAATCTTTTTACAAGAAACCGTTACAACCAGACTCAGTTCTCAATCTCACAACCAAGGATCCTTCAAAACCGGCCACCAATACTTAGGATCTCTTACCCACTTCAGGATCTAGTCAAGAGTAAGCCTTTCAAACATCTCTATTACTACCTGAACATCTGGTGTTGTTTGTGTTACATATTTTTCAGTTTTTTTTTATTTTACACTTTCTTAGGTATATAAAGGTATACTACCGTGTTATCGGTTCTACCTACCAAAATTGGACTCACTATTTTCTAATCCTAATGACAAATTAATACTAAATATAGCAAATGTAAACCCCCACAGAAGTATGGCGAATCATTTTTAAATTAGCTTCCAGGGGGTAAATTTCGTAGACTAGACATACTATCTGCTAGAAAGAGAAGGGACAGCCTCTCAAAGATCCTAGTCTTCTTCACCATTGTCTACCTTAAAAATAAAAAAAAAGGCGAGTTTAGATCACTTTCCGAACTTTTTTTTTATAAATAGTTGACTTTTCTTATCTATTTCAACTCTCGAGCTTTAAACGACGTGTGCAACCAAAAATTCTCTCACTCTCCTATTCTCTTTTATCTCCTTTCTTTTTAATTACTCAGAGTTCTTACCCCTCCTTCTCCCTATTAACCGATTCCAACAAAAAACAGTCTGTGAGTACGTCTCAGAACAGCTCGTAATACCACCAATCGTTCTAACAACTTCTTAAATAATCTGTATACTGACCATAAATTTTGCCTACCACAAGTTGTTTTAGAGTAGGGATTTTTAGAGAGTACCTGATATCGTTCAAGTTTGAAACCTACGGTTACATGTCCTCTCCGAGAGGCAGGGTGCTCGATTTGTACATGTATATATTGATATAAGTATCGACCGTAAAATTGAAACAAAATTAAAGTTTATCAAGACTCGGGTAGTTGTTCAGGTTCAAATTAAACTCTCATGCCATGTTTCTGTATTTATTAACACATTTTTTATAGGCCTACAAAACAGAGGAAATATAAGAAATAATTCAATCATATAAAAATCAAACATATATAAAAAGTACAATTAGTTACAAACAAGATAGTACTTATTTTACGATAGTTTAGTGAGAGAACTTTCAAAAGTATAACATTTTGAAATAGAAAAACTAAGTGTTACACCAGAGAATATTTTACAAAGAAAAATAATCAGTGGATTTCAATAACAACTGTCTAGTTTGAATGAAGACGTGACACTGAACTGATTTTTGAATTATTGAATTATTTCTTTTACTTCCTCTGTTTTGTAGGCCTATGAAAAAGGTTTTAAATAACAACCGAAAGGTTGGCAATAAGAGTTTAATTTAAACCCGAAGAACTGACGGAGTCCTGATAAATTTTAATTATATATATATATATATATATATATGTATGTATAAACTACATTAGAATAAAGAACACAGAAAAATAAAACAGAAACTGACTACTATATATCAATGGTCTCGTCATCAGGAGAATAGAAACGAGTCGCTCCTCAGGCAGACCAAGACGAGGCTAGCGACTAGTTTCTATCCTCCTGATGACGAGGCCATCGTAAGATATTAGTAAGTTTCTGTTTCATTTCTATGTGTTCTTTATGCCAATGTAGTTTATTTAGTTCGTGGAATCGTTTCATTTAATTCGTTATATATATAACAAAATAAATGATATATATATATATATATATATATATATATAAAATAAAAGTTATCATAAGAAAACAAAAAAGAGACCAATACTTACTATTATCGATAATTTCGGCTATCAGTAGCTCAAGAAGTAGTAGTTTTTCAGGAAAAGTAGGAAAAGGAAAAGAAACACAGAACAGAGATGTGGAAGTATCCACTGACCGACACAAAGTGAATTTATATATATATAATGAGCTGCCTTCCGACTACAATCCTGAACGCAAGTACCTCTTCTTCCCTTCTACTCTGTTCTTGATGACAAACTTCGGTTCGAAATATTAATCCAGTAAGTGTTCTCATTCTTTATGTGTTGTTTTTTCAATTATATATATTAAATCATCGAAATTATAATTCACTGATAACAATTATTAAAATCATCTAAGCTATGTGTTAATTTAAAAGTTTTTATTGTTAATAAAAACAGTTGTGCTTTCCTAATGTATAGTGTATTTTCAGGAAGAATGAGGAATACCGAATCAGGTTTTCTAATTGCAGTATTCTAGGAAAGTGGGTGAACATGCAAGAATAGCAAGCCAAGGAAGATAGATGCTACTCAAGCACTCACTTCACGGTGGCACAGATAGCATGAAACAGGTTCTTTCAGAGAAAGCCACATTAGATGTGTAATTATAATGGTGGTCACTTGTTCTCCGAAAATGTTTATTATTGTATGTTCTTATCAAATATTCAATTCACCCAGTTTCTCATTATATTTTTCTCTATTAGAAGCATTAGAATTTTATCTAAAAAAAATTATGAAATTTTCTTAAATTTCATGTAAATAAATTGTGTTTATAGCCATATATACAAGAAGAAAAGTAAAAATTAAAATTTTTATACCATCAAAAATCTCTTAATGTTCATTGGGTTATTACAGTGGAGCATATACGTCATTGAATACATGTGTTGTTAGTTTTTAGGTTTAATTTCCTGACGACTAGTATCAAAAATATAGTATACACATAAAAAAGTTTTATTAAGCAAATAAAGCGCTTTAAGATATAAAGATATTTAAGCAAATAAATAAAGATTTATTTGCTTAAAGGAATGAGATAAACAAGAAAGTTATTCCCTTTCCGGCGTCTCATATATACATATAAAGATGAAAAAGTCATTACTTTAGATGAAAAGAAGTCCTGTTTTTAATAAGATATTTTTTGTAGAGACTGTTTCAATGATTTGCAGTAAACAAATGTAAACATTATCCACAAGATTATAGATAACCCTGAAGCTATTACTGAACAATAACTGCAAACATTTTAATGTTATTTTATTAGTAATTTTTGATAGTTGTATTATTTGAAATTTAGTAGTATGTTAATAGTAAATTGTAGAAAGTTGAAAGTATAATAAATTATACAATCTTAGCAAATACAATACATTAATACATTACAAGTTTAAAGTCTTAGTGTTATAGTTCAACTGAAGGGTTGTCATAACCAATTAATTCAGAAATTAAAACTGAAAAAATCAAGGTTGTCATTGGTATCATTCAGTTAAGGCATATTAGGAGATGGTATAAGTTTTAGATAACTTCCATTCTACAGTTTTAGTTGCAAATGTTTTACGTATCATTGCGTTAAGGAAGGTCAATTATGTTAAAGAAGGTTATTTTATATTTTAAAATGGAACCACAACATTATTGTAGTACTAATTAACTTACCTTCTCAGTGTGTTTTATGAAATTATTTTGTACAATAAGGTACAAGCTTTTTGTGCATACGTAACACAGCTTCTCTTGTGAATTTAAATTAAAACTTAACTAACAAATATCAGTATAAAAAATAGGCGTAATCAATTTAAAAATTCTTCTTATACACAAAGTAAAAGTAAAATAGCAGTTTTGTGGAGTTTGTCAGCAGAGGGGTTTCTTTACACAGGTATCTGCTGACTCAAGAAGCTGGAATGAAACCCTTCTGGGTATAGCAGGACAAGACACGGCCCACCTGAACCTTGTGCAAACTTACTGCATAAATAATACTACCCTAACCTAAACGTTTCTTATTCATATCAGTAAAGAAGAGAAAGCTTTTCACTCCCCTAGTAAATAACCTGAAAGGCTAAAGACTTTTTTTTTTATAAATATATATTATTAATGGGAGACATTATTAATTTTACTACTTTGCATTTGAAATAAACATATTAAAAGTGATATTTATATTTATTTGCCAAAAAAAACCTTTTATTTAAACTAGGTTATATTTTTATTATTAATACTAAATCAATAATTTTGTTAAACATTTCTACTCCAAATCAATTAAAATTGTATGGTTTATAATAAATTAATAACAGGGTAGTATAATTTTGCTTGTTATTATATTTCAATTGCAACGGATAAATAACAAGAAAAGAACATAAAGAACAACTGAATTTATGAATCCAGTATAAAAATACATCTCATATGAATAAGTCAACATAAAATCAAACGAAGAACAGCTTCAAAAAATCTAAATATACAAAATGTACTTTACTGAACTATTTCTATGGTAAAATTTCCCCAAACAAATATATAGCTCATTAGCATATTTTTTGTACTACTTCATGATAATCAGTCAAAGGATATGAATATTTTCCTGTTTACATTTTTATAAATTTAATCCTATAAAATTGCCAAATTCTTATTCAAAACTCATATTTATTATGACTTATAACTCATAAAATATATGACATATTTTATCGTTGATACTATTATTTGCTTACTATAATAAATAAATTATAATTTTACTAATTAAATAAATTTGGCTCTCTTCAAATATTACAAGTTGAATTAAGGTTTAGAATTTTTCTCATGGCAGAAAAAAATTCTTATACCTAACTGAGCACCAAAAACACTTTTAGTGTGTTAGTCCTTTTAAAATCCACTTTTAAAAAAACTAACTTATATCCTAAACTTAATTTTTGTGGCAAGTGTATTTTAGATAAAACTAAATTTTTTTTATTGATTTTTAGAATACATTTTTGATACTGCATTACAATTATTTCATTTCATCTTGTATTAATTTAAAAACATATATTTATATATAGTGAGTGTGAGTTATAGTGTGTATTTGTGTATGTATGTGAGAGTGAGTATGTGTGTGTGTGTGTGTGTGTGTGTGTGATTGTATGCTTGAGAGGGAGACAAAGAGAGAGAGAGATAGAGAGAGAGAGAGAGAGAGAGAGAAAGAGAACGAGAAAGAGAGATGTATGCGTTGAGAGATGTATAAAGAGATGTATAAGTGTTGATTATACAAAAATCGTAAAGTCAGTGGAAACACAAATAAAAAAAAAATATTTCTACTCTAGAGGTCAATGTTTGCAGTAAGGGAAGGTGGATAGACCTGCCACCAGGAAGAGGTAGATTCGTGTTTGGCGAAGAAAATGAGGCGTGGACAGAGATCAGTCATGTGTCTGTAATTGAGGGAGAGGAGGCGAGAAATGCGAAGGCACGGTCCACGGCACATACAGTTTTTAATAAGAACACTTTCATTGGGCGAGTTTTCACTGTGCAACAATTATTCAGAGGTGATCAGTAGACGGTTACAAAAGAGAGTTGGTGTTAGAGAAGAGCTCAGTCAGTGCATGGACATGGGGCGGGTAACGAGTGTAGTGCTCGCCTTGGGAATCTGTTTTGTAGTAGCCGAGGAGCCTTCTACGAATTCGCGGAGTGACCTCGACCTCAGTTTAGTGCCTTCATTAGAGTCGGGAGTTACAATTAATGACGGCTTTGCAGCGCTTTCTTCAATTAACGAGTCACCTAAGATTGAGAGCGAAGTAGATGGAAAAGACTCTGTTGATAATGTTAAAACAATTATTGTGACCAAGAAAGTGCCCTTACCTTACACTGTGCAAGTGGAGAAAAGGATACCTTATGCCATCAAAGTTCCGGTAAGAAGGCCATTTGCTATTTACGTTCCAAAACCTTTTTATGTTCAAGTACCCAAACCTGTTCCGTATGCTGTAAAAGTGCCGGTACCTCAGCCTTTTACTGTGGAGAAAAGAGTTCCAGTTCCCTACAGAGTACCAATAGATAAACCATTTCCTGTAACTGTCCCTAAACCGTACCCGGTGATTGTTGAAAAGAAAGTTCCCGTTACAGTTGAAAAGCCAGTGCCTGTAGAAGTGCAAGTACCCATTGAGAAACCTATACCCATCCCACTTGAAATTGAAAAGCACGTACCAGTTCCTTTAGACAAGCATATACCAATTCCAATTGGAGAAGCATTTAATGATGAAACCAATTTAAAGCCAGTAGCTCTCCCTTTCTATCAAAAACCTCTTTCGTATTCAATCCATTATGAAATGGGACCTGGAAGAATGCAACTATACAATGGTGGAGCACATCTCTTTGGGGGAAATGATGGTGGTCTAGGTAGAAAGAAATTGGATCAATTCTCAATGCAGCGGAATGGAAGAGTAAATCACTTTCAACCTAGTCCTGAGGATCCAATTTTTACAAGACCGAAGCCCAAAGTGATTTCTTTTCTACCTGGATCAGGGGCAGGCAGTCTTGCAGATGAAATCAAGTATTTCTACTCACAATCTACTAAACCTGCCATACAACCAACAACAGTGAATTTGTCTGCCCAGAAGTTTAACCCTTCAGAGACCAAGGATAGCATCGTTGATTTGCCATCGTATGTTTGGTCACAACCAACATTATCAGAAAATGTGCTACCCAAATTTACAAGTGTTCAACCGAAACCTGTAACTAATCCCACTGTAAGTCAAGCGTCATCATATAGCGTATCTAATGGGAAAACTCTTTACCACTTCACGATGAATCATGATCCAATGCAGCAATCACCAACTCAGAAAACTGAAACCTTTACTATGAAAATAATTCCAAATCAAAATAAGTCTACTTTTAGTACACCTCCCGGAAAATTATCTCATACTTCTGAGGTAAAAGTTAAGCCTAATAAGAAAAAAGTACCTGTTCCACATGTATCAAAACCAGAATCACAAGCTGAACAAAGTCAACCCAACTTTGAAATATCCAAATTGAATTCCGATATTAACACTCATGTAAGAAGCACTCCAAGTGGTTTTGAAAAGAGTGATCCAATAATACCTTCTACTCAACAAAGTTTTTCATACTCCATTACTCAACCTTTCATCAATCAGAAAGATCCAATAAACAACCCTCAGAGTACAAATTATAATAACCAATTTTTAGCGAGCTCACCATTCTATCATCTTCAACCGGTGACCATTCCTTTTACAATACTGGGACCCAAAGGATACCAAAACTTTACTTCTAGCATACAGTTAGTGATACCTTATCCTAACTTCAGTGTAGGGCCATATCAACCACCTCAAGCTTCAGTGATTCCCAACTATCCGTACTACCCCTCTGCCAATGTCCATCCGACACAAGCTATCCAGCCAACTACTTCAAAACCCTCTCGACGAAGAGGTACTCATGGAATTGATGAGCCTAATAGTAATTCTAAGATAATTTTACATGATTACAGTTTTGAAAATCAAAAAATAAATCAAAATACATTTACAAATAATCCAGTAAATCATTTTGTAAATTACAACTCACAACCAACCTTCGCTACTCAACCTTCGCAGAGCTCCTCACTAAGTTCTCAATTTTTTCACATGCTACACGACACACCAAGTGAAACACCAAATAATACAAAGAAAATAAAGCAGATAAATGAAACTCCTATTAACTACCCAGTGGAGCAGATAAAAGATCCACTGACATTCAGTCAGATTTTTAGCATGCAAAAAAGTGTGCCACAACTTCATTCCCAATCAGAAGGCCAAAAAAATGTTACGGAAAAAGTGAAGCCAAAAGAAGTTAGGAGTAAAAGTGGAAGTGGCAGTCATAATTTATTTAAACGACAGAGACCACACGATAAGAGAAAACGACAAAGAAAAACCAGCGAGTTTAAAGTGAAGACTACAACACCAGATCCAAATCAGATTATATCTACAGCAGAGTCAAGAACACAGTACATCCTTCTTACAGATGTAACTCAGGCCAGTGTGCCCAGCCCAAAGTCTCAAATGCCAAATCCTCTTGAGAGTCTACAAACAACTTCACCAAAACCTGTAGAATCATCCCAACTCCACCAGTTAGAACGAAACTTCATTCCTCTACGAGTTGCATATGCAATAGATGGAGCCCATAACTTTTATGAAAATCAATTATGGAACCACGCTAACATTGACAGAAAAAAAGTTGAAAGCAAAATAGAAAACAAAGAACATAAAAAGGTTAAAAAGATGAGACAGAGAGTTACTCGAAAACCAATAACTAAGATAGTTACTGTGAGTCAACCAAGTGAGAAAAACGATAGTGTTACCACAGTGACGCCTAAGTCAAGGAGAGTACAAAGAGTTGTAAGAAAAAGAAACGAAACTTTGGTTACAAGCAGTCCAGATGTTATAAATGCAAGAACAAGGTCAACTCAAAAGACGGTTAGAACAGGGTCGTCCCGAAGAGTGACAAAAACACCTGCAATTCATTCACTACCTCAGAAAATGTTAAACACTACAACAATTAACACCATCACAACGACAGAGAAGCCTACGAGAACACCACGCATGCTCATACCAGTATATTATCCAGTGATCAATGAAACAGAACCGACAACATCAGCCATCTATGAAGATGTTCAACGAAACAATAGCAAGCGTCGACGCACTCTACGGCGACCAAGTGTCCAACGGCTAATTGTGCAAGAACTGACCACAATCCCAGATACTACAAACTGGCCATCGACACTTCCACCGATCCCATAAACCTAGCCATTTCAGCATCAAACTGTGGTCTCTTTGATAAAAACTCAGGAAGGTTAAATCACTAAAATTCCTACTTGATATATTTTCAGCGACTAATATGAAACCATAAGTAATATAATTTAAATAATTTAATAAGCTTCTTTAATAATGTATTTAGTAATAATTACTTTCATTTTTATCAAAGGTTATAAGTTATATTTTTTTGGTTAGTACAAATAAAAACTAACTTAATAAGACTGCTTTCTAGTAGTACAGAAATAAAAATAATCATTTTCTGTAATGTTCCCTTGTTATAAAATTACTAAATTACAAATAGTGTTTTAAAATCCATTACTTTTTTAACAGTAGTAGTAAGGATTGTATTACTCTAATTAATTTAAGCCCACACTTACTAGTAGTACTACTTTCAATAAGGCATACTTGTCTGTAAACATACTTCAGACGATACTATAATGGCATTGATTCAGTTTTTATAAAAAAACTTCGAGTTTATTAAGTGATATTCATTTATAATGTTATATGTTTGCTTTCAGAAGTAGTATACAGGTCGATTTATTTTTAAATAATATTCTAGAATCACCGTTATTCTTAGTTGGAAGAGGCTATTTCTATGAACAAGTCACGATGTTATAACTTCATCGGTAAAATCAGGTATGCTTGTTGAGAATAATTTCTTATTTAACAACTTTCCCAAACTTGTATAGTAATCCTATTAAAGCAAATCTGTATGATCGGTCTGAATTCCTTACAATTTAATGGAAACGTCCTCTAGATTTCTTAAGATATTCACTCTTTGGAATATGAGTCTGCTTTCAAATTCAGTACAAACAGACGTAGAGTGACAAATCAATCATTCCTTTCTTTCTTGATGGCAATTAACCATCGAAATACACCCCATCCTTTCCACTCTGTTTGGAATACATTCTGTTTCAAACCATTGGTCCCATATAAGAAGCGTACGCTCATAGCTTTCTCTTTCCTTTTTAAACGATTCAATTCCAATTGATATCAACTAATGGTTTTATAAATATTTCATATCTTGTAGAATCTGTAAATATTTATTGTTCATAATTTATAATTATTATATTTATTAGAATATAGTTTTATGGATTCATGTAAATAAAGTTGTTTTTATATTTATTTGATTTTATATTCCTGAATTCTTTTTCTTATTAGCAAAAGAGTTCCAACATGACATGAAGTTGAAACGATCTCTTTAAGGTATTTATCCTCATACTTTATATTAAATGATAAAACAATATTATTAATTTATAAAATATACTTTTCTTTATAGAAATGAATTATACATTAAATGTGAATAATTTAATATAAATTAAGTTTCAAATAACCATTGATCTTTTTTCGTTATTCAAAAAAACAAAAAACAATAAGAAAATACACAAAATACAAGCAGGTCACATTCGTAACAGAAATATATATTAAAATATTTTTCTTTGGTAAATGTGTTCCTGGATGTATCAGCATTTGGTGATATTTACATCATCATCAAGGAAGAAGGGGTTTATAGGGTTAAAAAAATGACTTTGTTAGCCAGATAAAGTTGCTTATTATTTAAGCTACGCATTTCTAACAATATAGTCATTCATATAACATACACACATTCATGCCAGTGACATACATAGACTCATCACGCACTCATACGCACATTCTCCCTCCCATTCACTCTCTCTCACTATCTCTCTCTCACACACAAAATCAAAGATATATATATATATATATATATATAGGTGTATAATGTAATCGGGATTCGGTCAATTTTCCAGGATCAAAATCAAACTCCCAATGTCATTCATATAACCGAAACGTCGGCATTGAGAGTTTGATTTTGATCCTGGAAAATTGACCGAATTCCGATTACATTATACACCTATTCTATCCAACGGTTGATATATTATTCAATTTGTTATATATATATATATATATATATATATATATATTTCGTTGAACAGCTGACCGTATTTCGCTGATGTCATTTTCTTCACTAGTTTTTCAAGGTGTCTGAATACCTTCTTCTTTCCTTCATCCAAACGTTGGAGAATGTTAATTAAGTCGAAACATGTCGGTTCCAACTTAATTAACATTCTCCAACGTTTGGATGAAGGAAAGAAGAAGGTATTCAGAAACCTTGAAAAACTAGTGAAGAAAATGACATCAGCGAAATATTGTCAGCTGTTCAACGAAATATGCTTAAATGAAGAACTGCTTCCAAATTTTACAAATATATATATATATATATATATATATATATATATATATATATCTTTGTTCCTAGACAGAAACTGTTAAGTATCTGACAGATACAGTTAGACATCTTACCACCTTCATCTTCTATTGAAATGTTCTTCTGATGGTGAACATTGATAGAAAAAATAAAAATCATCATTTTTTTTATTATGATAAATCATCATCATAAATCATCATTACTTATGATATATCAATTATGAATATAAGCAAACAAAATTGAATACAAACATAAATAGTCTCAGAGGACCAAATAAATAACAATGAGAAAACCCTTAGCAAAAAATGCAAACATTTCCTTTGTTTTTCTACAACTCTTCGTCACCTCCGAAGGAGAGGAAGATGTGGACTATTTTGGGAAAGAAACTACACTAAAGAATATGTTCGTCGTAATTAGATTGAAAGTGAATGTATAAAGTGATAAATATAAATAGCAAATATAAAATCACACAAAACAGGTAAAAACATGAAATAATTAAACATAATTGAGACTGTAATCATAAATTCAAGTAATAGAAGTAAATAAATAAATAACTTCAAAGTGAAAGTTAGTTAAAAATGAGATTGAGTAGAGGAAATTAATCTAGCAGCCAGAAGACTGCTCCTATCTGCCTTTTCGAAAGCCCTCAAGATAACATTGGTGTTTGAGTCAGTATCTGTATAAGACTATGTGCAACTGAGTCAGTTGAGAGTTAGTTAGTTTCAAACCTGAGAGTTGTAGGTATGTGATTTGACTGTCCATAGGTTATAAATGAAATTATAAGGAATATAAACACAAAGATTTACTCAGACATAACTCACTTCTACATTTTGGCAATCGTCGTCATCAAGATAGTAAGTTATTATTAAGATATAAGATATAGTAAGATATTAAGAGACTAAATGCACTTTTGTTGTGGGCCAGCAATTTTATCTGATTGAAAAAATAAGCTAAGTTGTCAGTAAAAAGGTAAATAAGTATTAAAAATAAAAAATAATTTGAATGAAAGAAGAGAAAAAATCATATATGCCATAAGTAATGTGACAAAAAATAATTAACCGAAGGATAATAGAAGTATGAAAGAGGCTTATATAGAAAATTAATATTCAGTTAGAGCACTAGAATAAAAAAGGTATTTACCTTTTAATTAATACTCAATAAGTAAAATCAAATTTTAAAAGAAATTAAATGTTATGTAAAGTTAGACATTATATTTGTACAAACGTTGTTATAAATATTATACAGCAAAGAATAAAAGCGTTATCTGTTTAAGTTTAGACTAGGTGCTCTGTGATCATGCGTAGACTAAGTATGATGAACGCTTAACCTACGCAAGAAAATTTCATTTGGTTCTTTAGAAATGAAAATCATCTTCTCATTTTTGTCTTACGTCATGTTGATTTCTATATAGTTTTCTATCTATTATTTTCTTTAGAAAGTTGTTTTTATTTTAATGAGGTATCTTTTTTTTAATGTAATTTTTTAATTTACTTTATTTTTGATTTCTTTTTTATCAATTTGTGTATTGTAGTCCTAGGTTCCTTTGAGTTCATTAAATAGAGGTAAGTAAATCCAGTGGCAAATTTAAAACCCTCCTCCTGTAGGGTCATATGATTTATATTTGTATATGGAGCATGCTAAATAAATGGATTAAAAAAAAACAACAAGACTCGTATTATCAAATTACAGTTGTGTGTTTCGTATTGTGTAATAAATAATAATTATTATTAAGAAGTAACATGAAATTAAATATATGGGTTAATTAAAAATAAAAATAAAAATTTTTTATGTAATTAGTTATTGTAATGGGACCTGAGAAGTTTTTTACCGCTGGTCAAATCATGGGTATGTCTGGACTTTCTGTTTCAACTAGAAACTGGGCTTTCTGGCACATTTCAACAAATACTATAGGCGAAAATGGACAAAAAAACACAGCCTTACCTGGAGAACTCTGATCAAATTGTGTAACAAATTACAAGAAGGGTTTCAGGATGGCAGGTATATAAATCAAACGATGTAAATTGCTAGAAATTGTTCCAGTTTTGAATATTGAGATAAACCAGATAACATTATCCAGATTGAAATGGGAGATTTAACTGTTTAAAGAAAGTGAAAGTTGATCCAAGAAACTTGCATTAATTCTCATTTGCACAATTAAGTAAATTAAATACTGTATCAGCATTAATTATAACAACTTTAATATAACTTTTGTGTGCATATATATATATGATCAATGATCAAACCACAATAAGAAATGGGAAAACAAGACTAAGATCTTTCAACCGTAACAAGCGGTCTTCGTCAGAGTCAAAAACCCAACTGACTCTGACTCAGTTGGGTTTTTGACTCTGACGAAGACCGCTTGTTACGGTTGAAAGATCTTAGTCTTGTTTTCCCATTTCTTATTGTGGTTTGATCATTGATTGTTATTTCACGTGAATGAATGAATGAATGAATAAATTCTTTATTGGGAACAAGTTCCAGTTACAAATACTGGGGTAGCCGTACAGAGAGGACTAGGTCCTCTCCACCGGGCTTTTTCCCCTTCGTCCATTATATTGATAATTATAAGCTAATAACTAATTATATTAATTGTGTACTAATTACATAATAAATCCTTATAACAGTAATTCTAATACTAATCCTAATTTCTAATAATGAGTAACAATAATAATAATGACAATAATAATAATAACAACAGTAATAATAATAATAACAACAACAACAATAATAATAATAATAATAATAATAATAATAACGATGATAATAACAATATTAATAACACAGCAATGATAATACAAATAAAAATTTATCTGTAATACTAGTACTAATAGAATTAAATAGTACATATAATGTTAATGTTAAAATAATAATAATAAGACTAATAATATAATAATACTACTACAAATAATAATAATATAATAATACTAGTAATAATAAAAAACCAATGTGAAATGTAGAACATCACAGATGTTGGCCAACGTCAACCTGCTGGGTCCCCTGCTGGGTCGTTGGCAGTAAGAGTCGCAGCCCTGGTCATCCCAACCTCCTTCTCATCTGCGACGTCTTCGGGTAAAAGCCCCTTAATGCCCGCAATCAGAGGGTTGGCCGAATCGGCATTTCTCCTGTCTTCTTTCCTGCCCAACCTGCGGACAAACCTGGAGAGACGCTCCAACTTGACCTCATTATGGAGGAACTCGTTCGTTGCGTAGCGTGGTGCACCCAGGATAAGTCGGATGGTTTTATTCTGAAACGCGTAAATACGTCTCATCAACTTACCCGCCGGCTTAGCCCAGGCTGTCACTCCGTACGCAACGATTGGTCTTAGAAGTGCTTTATAGAGGTTCACTTTGGTCCGAAGAGAGAGTCCAGAGCCCGGCCCTAATAAATAGTAAATGCCACTCCTGGCTCCATAGGCTTTGCCAAGTGTGCAGCTGACGTGAGTTTTTAGTGACATTTTCTTGTCTATGTTAACACCAAGGTACCTAAAGGTGTTTGTAACTGGTATGTGTTGTTCATGAATGCGCAGTGTAGGTGTGTATCCGAGTCTCTTGCGCAGGTTGACAGTGAAAGTGCATTTGGATGGGTTAATATGCATTCTCCATACCTTAGTCCATTGAACCATCCTGTCAACGTGTTGTTGAAATTGTCTTAGAGGAGTATCTATGAAGTACGACCGGCACGATACCAAAATGTCGTCTGCATAGATACCCTCTAGTGTCTGTATGTTTCTGTTATTTTTATTCCACTTGGGAAAGTCCTGTAAGTAGAAGTTGAAGAGGATGGGCCCCAGGCAAGAGCCTTGGGGAACCCCCCTCTCAATCTTGTACGGCGAGGATAAAGTGTCTTTGGCTTTGACTCTAAAGGATCGTTCAGTTAGATAAGAGTGAACGATCCTTTGGAACCATTGGGGAAGCCCAGCGTCTCCTAGTTTCTTAACAATGCCTTCGTGCCAAACACAATCAAAAGCCTTGTTAAGGTCGATGGCTAGGGTGTATGTTCTAAGCTTTCTTTGCTTAGCATAGTGTAAGAAGTTGAGGGTACGTCGCACTAACTGAACGCACCCGTGTCCCTTTTTGTATCCAAACTGGATGTCTGTGAATTGGAGGAACTCGGATACGTGTTTGAGTAAGACCTTCTCAAATACCTTGCTTAGAGAACTAAGCAAGCTTATAGGCCTGTAGTTACTGGCTAGAGTTAGATCCTTTCCCGGTTTGGGGATAAGGACTATCCTGGCCTGTTTCCAGGCTGATGGAAAGTAACCAAGTTTAATGCAAGCATTAAATATGGAGGTTAGCCAGTTGAGTGTAGGGTCAGGGAGCTGCTTCAGAACGTAGTTATTTACGTCATCCGCACCCGGTGCTTTGCGCCTCGGGAGCCCTTTCAATATGGTTTTAATTTCCTCCACATTGAGAGAGATTGACTCCTCCGGAGGAGGAATACAAGGAGAGAGTTTAGGGCCATCCTCTTTGTATAATTCGCCTAAAGTCTCCGCGAATGCCTCTGCAATCTCCTGAGGAGTAATGCAGAGGCTATTTTTGTGTATGAGGGCAACAGTCGTCTGTTTAGTCCCTCGCAATCTCCTCAGAAACTGCCAGGCTTCTGGGGTATTGTCTATTTCTTCGAGTTTTTTATTGAGGGTCTCATCCCTCATAACTTGTAATCTGTAGCGAATTTGTTTGTTAAGTTTATTCACTACAGTTTTGAGTAATGGTAGTTTATACTTATTCCAAAGTTTACGGACCTTATTTCTGTACGAAATAAGATTAACTATTTGTTTATCTTGTGGCTTTTCCCACCCTGTGTTGTTTCGTTCAGCTTGCGATTTTTTGAGGGCCTCGTGAATAGAGTCAGTTAGATTTTGAACCTCTCTGTATATTTCTGCCCGTGTTGTAACCTCTGTTGGGTAGGACATATTACTAAGTGTCCTTTTAAACCACACCCAATCTGTGACGAAGGGTTTGGTGGAGGGACATTGCACTACTGAGCCTGTCAACTCCATGAGGACTGGGTAATGGTCAGAAGAGAGCTCCTGGATCGTTTCCAGCCTCACAGCCGGAGCCTTGGAGTTGGCAATAGCCAAGTCGATGGTGCTAGCAGTCCTGGTTGTTATGTGCGTGGGGACTGCTGGATAGTAGATGTTTAGGCCAAGCCTGTTACAGGCGCTTAACAAGGCTTTGCCCATCTTTCTATCCCTCGAACAGTTCCACATTGTGTGTTGTGTGTTGAAGTCCCCTCCCATGATCGTCGGAGATGACGTCCCCATAAGCTTCTTTAGGGTTTTGTGGGGTATCATTGTGTTCGGTGTATTATACACCGATACCAACCTTAATGGTTTACCATTATGTTGGACCTGTATTGTGGTGTTTTCTAGCTTGACCTCTAGGTTAGCTGGCAATGTTGTATAGGGTATGTCTGACCTGACGGCTATAAGAGTTCCTCCATGACTCTTTTCTGCCGTTCGAGGGTAAGACTTTCTATCAGTTCTGCTGATTGAGTAACCAGGTAGACTGAACTTATGTTGAGGTGCTAAGTGAGTTTCACTGAGCAGCACTATGTCAATGGAATGACGGTTGAGGAACTCCGAGAGCTCGTTCCTCTTTGCGCGAATTCCATTCGCGTTCCAGATAAGGACTCTTAGTCTTCTATTATCCCTGTTCATGACATCAGAGCAATAGTAGCATGATCCCTCAGAGAGATAGTATCTATCTCTTTGGACATTCGTACTGCCGCGCTTAGGCGAGACAATAACGAGCTGTCCTGTAAGGCCTTGATGACCATCAAGAGGTCGTTTTCCTCTTGAACAGGTTGGGTAGTTTGGGAGGCAGGCTGGCTGGAGGCACCAAGAGCCTGTTTATAAGACACTCCCTTTTTTACGAGGGAGTTCTTAGGTTTCCTCCTCTTAGTTTGCGCCTTAAAGTAAGTGCAGCCTCTGTAATTGGCAGGATGCTTTCCCTTACAATTTGAGCAAGAGGGTGGCGCACCCTCTGGCTTCTTGCACTCTTTATAATAGTGCGCATCCGCGCATTTAACGCACTTGGGGTGAAAGTTGCAGTATGCCTACGTGTGGCCCACACGTTGACACCTATGGCATTGAGGAGGTCCAGCGCTCCTTCTAGACCTCTCAATCTTCACCTCAAAAGTTAACAAGTGGGTAATAGTTGCTAGCTCCTTAGAGGAGGTAACAAATTCGAACAGCCTAAGCTTCTTAGGCTGGCCCGTTTCCTTGTCAGTCAGCCGGGAGGACGTCATTTGGGTAACAGACTTTACCTCCAGACCCTGTTCTTCCAGTGCCATTTTCACTTCTTCTTCCCTGGCGTGGGGAGGAAGGTTACGAATTACGTAACGAAAGTTCCTTTCCTCCCACTGAGGGCGATAGGAGTGAAACTGAACGTTGCATTTTACAAGGGTCTGATAGACAGTCCGGTACCCATCTTCGTCCCTTGTTTGGATTTTAATCTGCTTAGGACCGGCAGAAGCCTTAAACAGATGTAATACATGGCTGTTTAGCCTTACATAACGTTTATATTCGTCGTAACTGGCGACAAGGAAAGGGGGTGGTACCTTGGAGCCAGTGTCAGTTTTGATACTGTCTGCCCTACTGTTTGATTTGGAGGTTGACGGCTGAGAGGATGAGTTGGCACAGGGTGTCTTAGAGACCACTCTCTCCATACCAACGTTTTCCCTCCTAAACTCAGCCGTAAACCTCCTCGTGGTTGGTGTTTGTACTGTGTTAGTCGCTGAACCAGGTGAAGCCTGCTTCCTTTTCTTCTTCTTCGACACAGTCTCAAAGCCTGTAGTCGAGGTTGAAGGCGCGGTCGGCTCATGAGCCTGTGTAGACAAAAGAGCCTCAGTGGTCGCAGACGCCTGCGCTGAGAACTGTTTGGCCTTTGTAGTGTTTGGGACCACAGAGCCTCCAGTCCGCCCTCTATTTGGGTTTAAGAGCCCACCTGAGTCGGGCTGAACACTCTGCAGCGCCGCTAGAGCAGTCAGGATAGCCTGAACCATAGCCTCTGCCTGGTTCAGGGCTCTCCCGAGCTCCTCAGCATTTGTGAAGTCCAGGTTTTTAAAATCTAATTTGTTCATGTCACAAAGCACACTTGGCAAAAGAGATTAATTCAGAAACAAAGGATATAAAGGAGTGACACTTACCAGTAATCAGGGTCTCTGAAGAAAAAATGGCTCTGGTTCTGAGTCCAGCCAGATGTTTGAACCAAAGCGAACTTGTCTCCAGCAGAAAGTTGTCCAGCAGGTAGAATAAACTTGTAGTTTAATTGGGCAGGCGGTGAGATGGGAGAGTAGGCAGTTTTGACTGGGGGTTAATCCCTTCTGAATAGGGTTGACAGTTGGCGGACGCACTGGCTTGGCCGGTCGTTAGACAAAGACAGGAGACTCGGTCAGGTATAACTGCCTTTGAATCAGGTACCGGGAAATCCTCAATGTACCCTTGGCCTCTAGGTCTGCTTAGATCAGCGAGTGACCAGGATAACACAGTAGCCGCACAGAGGAAAGCAGATCCTGACTCTAACACTACCTGTGCGATACTGATTTCACGTGTTTATGTGAAATCTTTATATATATATATATATACTTATATAGACTTCCTTAGTGGGTGCGTTTTTCTGATTGATCCAATAGCCTTACGTATTGGTCAATCAGAGTACAGGTTTCAGTTTTCGTTCTTATTCCACTTCGTTAAGACTCTATGTTCCTGTTTGTTGTAAGGACCAACATTTCTTTCACCTGAAAATTAATATAGGGGTTTATTTCTTTAGAAAATATAAATATTGATAATAGTATCGACCGTGAAATAGAAACAAAAATTAAAGTTTATTAGAACTCGGCCAGTTCTTCAGGTTCAAATTACACTATCATTGCCAACGTTTCGCTTTTTATTTAAAACCTTTTCCATGGGCAGAACTTCTCCCTGTATATATATATATATATATATATATGTGTGTGTGTGTGTGTGTGTGTGTGTGTGTATGTGTGTGTGTATGCGTGTGTTTAAGAAAGAAGGAATGAAAAGAGGAAAGGAGAAAGGGAGAGAGAGAGAGAGGAAATCATTCTCTTGTAATGTATTAATATGTATACAAATATTTCACTGTAAACAGATGAAACAAAATAATTAACATATAAACAACAGTAAGAATTTTAGAAACAGGACCATGATCCTAAAAAGCTAGGATTCTAAAGAAAGGAACGAAATACTGGGAAAGTCAGAGCAAACTAAGAAGTTGAGGATGAAAAAGTAAAACTGCCAGCTAGCAGTCAATCCTTGTAAATAATATCCTTAATTTGTTAATATTGAAAATAATTTGAATAAACTTAGTATTTGATCTATTAAATTGAATTAATGAATTTTGGATTATGACTTTTATCATTTTTATGAAATATAAGAAGCTACTTTGTTCACCTGTAATTACAAAGTATTAATGTTGAATAGTGTTGAAATTTTAAATTTTTGGACTCAACAGTATTTTATGACAACATTTAGGCAAATTCTGTAAATACCACTATATCATTCATTCAATTAAACGTGTTTACGACATTAATGTTCAAACAGAACAGTAAATTAATGTTTAACACTCAAATGAAAATAAAAAATAGTAAGAAAATGAAAGCAATATGAACTAGCACCTTTCTGGTTCTCAATAAATGAGACTTCATCTTCATTCGACATATTTCGTCATATAGGTTTCTGTCTACACAAACTAAATTGAAACAAATCAGTTAATTAGTGTAGTTATTTATAATTTACTTAAATTCTTCATTTTATCTTTGTTAAAAATAATTGAGTTTCTTAAAGAACAAATAAAAATATATTTTGAAAAATTCATTTAGTTTGCTTGTGAATTATAAGGACCTCTTAACTTACCTTAGAGCATTAGTTGATTGAAGATCTCATTCAAACTTTCTAACTTCAAACTGCAGTACTTATTAACTAAAATTAAATTTTGCTTCATAATTTGATTCATGATTTGCAAAGACTTGTTATTTGTGTTAATTAACATTTAATAAGAATCTATAGCTGTTTATATATTTTTTAATGATTTTGTTTGTAGAAAATAGGAGATCAAAATAGTTTAAAAAGTTTATATAAATAATATAGAATCATATCTGCGATTCAGATATGTTTATACATATACGGAAGTAAATATATAAGAATATATTAAATAAAATAAATTCAAAACGAAGGAAACACACAGAAAGACACAGACATAACTCACATCGATATTTCGACCATCGTCGTCATCAGGAGGTGTGAAGAGCGAAGAGTCCCGCAGGAAGGCAGGGTGGTGACTCGCCTCGCCTCGATATCGAAATATCGATGTGAGTTATGTTTGTGTCTTTCTGTGTGTTCCCTTCGTTTCGAATTTATTTTATTTAAAAAAGTCCGCTAGACCGTTTCTTTTAATTGTGTATAAGAATATATTATTATTTGTTGAGACAATTCTCGACCCAACACTCTATTTTTGTTTCAAACGAATGAGTTTGTGAATAAAATCATGCTAGTAAAAGAATTTATGTGTACATTTAATCATTTCGTCAAGTGATGATATGATGACGATTTAGGATACTTACGTGAGATTTCTGTGACTGCGTTTACTTATTTTAAAACAATGGTAAATTATAAATAAATTTGAATTAAATGAATTCTAAAGAATAATATTTTTCTCTGTATATAGTTTGTTTTTTCTGGCATTAAAAGTTTTACTGTGAACCTAAAAGGATGGCTGAATTAATGTTTGCCTTTTGAACACTCCTGTCATTAAGCAGCAAAGTCAGGGTGACATAGTTCTTGTATGCTTGCCGTAAATATCAATATTTTGAATTTGTAGCTCACTCAACTCATAAATTTTGCATGTGGAGATAAAATAATGTTATGCACACGTGGTTCTCAGCGTAGAATGTAAAGCCGTAGTGTTCATGATTTTAAGATGTCAGGTACTCCTTACAAAATCCTACTCTAAATAAATTAAGCTTATAAATCTACCTTCCTTATATAGAATCAACTATGTAATACTTACTCATAACTAATATAGGTGTTTTGTAAAAACAAATGGATCATACAGCTTGTATGATAACAGTATGAATTAATTATACAGTAATGGATGCTAACATACAAGGCAATAATTGAAGTGAGATTGATTAATTTAGTAGTTCGTAAAACTAATTTAGTCGTCAATATTAAGTTACTTGTTATCTGTTTTCATTAGTAGTGCTAAAACTTTGAATGGTGCATATTATTGGGCTTATAACCACTGAACAACCTAATTTATATTGAACGTTTTATAATGTTTTGAAATATACACTTAGGTTATATATAACCTAACTGTGATACACTTATTAAGGTAACGTTTTTTTTCTGATGATCATATGGTATATATAGGCTATGTTAGGTTGCTGTTGCAGCCCCACATAGGCAAAAAATTGGCCCTTTGTGATTGTATACAATGAATATTTTACATAGATAGCAATAACTTTTACCTAACTCAACTATATTTATACCTATAGTATATAAATATATTTATACTATATTTATACCTAACTATATATTTAGAATAAGGATCTTTACCAAGTACCCGAAATCGTTCAGGCTTCAGTTCAGGGACGATGTGGTTGGATTTATTCACCTCCAGCGTGAATAAATGAGAGCCAAAGTGTAGGTATTGAACCCCGCATCTACCAGTCCTGAGGCAAGTACGTTGTCACTGGCCACGTAGTATACACAAGTTTATATCCTATTTTGTGTACCTTCACCATCGAACTGCTTGGTTATGCGTGAAGTTTCCTTTAGTATAGACAAATAGTACCTGATGTTTTTTCCAATTTTATGTGTGTACTATTAAAACAGATAATTTAATGTGCCCTAAATTAATTTTAAACAATAAGAAAGAAAGTATTAACCAGGAAAAAATATTTCAAGGTAGAATGGTTATAAATTATTTAGTTGAAAATATTTGGCTACAGAGTTAAAATTTTTTTCAAGTGGAAGATGTTGCAAAAAATAGTTTTATGTATAAAAGCCTATAAATAAATCAAAATACGCAATATTTTTACAACCTTCATTGCAGTCCAGTGCTTCATTCATTAGTTTAGTGAAATCTATTAAGGATTAATTAAAGATGGTGTATAATTAGCATCCGAAAAACAGAGCAGTATGTAATAATGAAGTCCATATTTATAAGGTTCTTTTCATTGTTTCTTCTATATAATTATTACAGGTATTTTTGTAATATTCAACGATAATTATAAAATTATCACTCTAATATAATGTAGGATTATCTTCAAGAGCTTAATAAATATATGTTTTTGATATTGGTCAGTCAGTAAAGTCTAAGAACCTAAACAAACCAAGAAGTAACAAAGAGGCGGATTTGATTCAATCAAAGGAGAATAACAGTAAATCATTAATGTTTAACTATAAATTATTAACTAATGAATTGATAAAAAAAAGCAGATTGACTTGACTGATTAATTAAAAAGACCAATAAACATAATCAACTGACTCTTAAGAAGAACATTAATTGATAATTTTTAACATGATAAAATAATTTATTATGTTAAATCTTTTGCAACAACTTCCACTTGTAAAAAATTCTAATTCGGTAGCCAAATGTTTTCAACTGAATAATTTATAACCATTCTACCTTGAAATGGTTCTAGTACATAATTAGAACCAAATTATGTATTAATACTGGTTCTAATGATACCAGTATTACACATCTCAGTATTAGTGATATACTGTAACTAGGAATAACATTCATTTTGAGCATGAGCTGAAAGTCACATTTTGTTATTTTAATGACTTCATAACCACAGAACTCATTACATAGTATTTTTTTGTCTTTCATTACCACTTTGGCATAGCCGGAATATTTCTTTAGTAGACATTAAAAGCAAGAAGTTCAAATATTTATGAAGAATGGTATCGATCATTTTACATAACTTAATTATAAAGCATAAGAAAATACTAATATCCAGTGATATTGAATATTCAGAATAATATTATAAAATAAAAATTTAAAATATTATCAAAGCTACGTTAATCACATTTGCTAGCATTCTTATACCATAATTAAAGGTAAATTCTGTGAAATTTTAAGCATAAGGAAAAAATATTTGAGGCGTTACTATAATATATAAAAGTCACGGTATTTTCATAAATTTACACTGCAGCTATCACACTAAAAATCTTATCGTTGTGCTTTCCATAGGTATCGACGACTTTTCAAAAACGTGGTTTGCATTTCAGAGCTTTTAACTTTTCAACATCATCCTATATTTCATTATTGACAGTATTCACTGAAAAGTGCACTTTTTTAAAGTTGTGTTTTAAACCATTTTATTTTACATTATTTTGTAAAAATCTAATCATCATAACAAGTAATGATATTATAAGTGTTAACACTGCTATATTTCAATTGTTTAATTATTTTTCCAATTAACTATTCATTTGTATAATTCGAAATAAATTATATAAAGTTTCTGTTATACAATTATAAATATTTTATTTGAACTAAGCTACAGTTAGTCATAGTTATTATGTCAGAGTATAGACGAGTACCCAATAATATATAACCAATCTTTTTCAAGTTTTTGCTGTGATATAATGCTTTGAGGTTTCATATTCTCCTAATGATGTCTCTGAAATAAGAGTCTGTCGCTGACCTTATTTTTCAGGCACCATGAATACGTTAAACGTTGCTAAATCACAAACAAAATTTAACATGGAATAGCAGGTCATTCATAACATCATATGTGTTCTTGAATGGTACCATGAGATGAAAAGCATTCTTCATCGAACTTTATAGCAATATAGCTTATAGGAATACAAAAAATGTTCTGTTTATTAGCCGGTAGATTATAAAAGATAGATATTGTGATATTAAATTTCTGGATAAACAATCAATATTACAAAATCGATTTTACATAAATTATGTCTCTTTAAAAACAGTCTTAAACTTAAAGAAAACTTAAATATTTTTATCAAAATGTAGTTCAAACTTTTACTGTATGTCCTAAATGATATCTTTCAGAAACTGAAAGAGAATATTAAATTAAATAAAATAGTAATGCTTAATTGCTTTAATTCAATAGCTGAAAGTTTAATTGGGGGTCCTTAAAGGTGATGAAATACCACTGACAGTAGCATCATTAGTGACGCAGCATATTCGAATCAGGGAGCTTGAGTTATTGTGAAAATGCTGCAGTCACCATTCCCACAGAGGTAACAATCTTGAAGCAGGTCTGTGGCCAGCCATTGGATAGTCACTCTACACGAACTAGAATCAAATAGTGCCACGGCATTCTCGTCATGCAAGCATACTCACTGAACGCCATGATTTCCCTTTGGTTGTCATACCTCTTGCATTTAAGAAACACGCTTTAGTTTACATAATGAAAGTGAAAAAGACGGACTTTAGAGTGAGTGGAAAGGAATACAATTCGCAAAGTTAATTCAAATTGCTTATCAACTAATATTTACATTCAGAGATTAAACAAATTTTTGAAGAGATGAGCTCGGTAATGAAACAACATATGAAACTCCCCTACATCAAAGATTCAAAGAATAATTTCTTTTTATGTAAAAATTATAATTCAGGATTACATTAATGAATTTTATAAATTTCTCAACTCCTAAAAATTTTTATTCATTTTATTTCGGTTTTAAACTTTATAAATTAATGTATTATTATTATTTGAACTAAAAAAAAATTCTTATTACTGAATTTAATAATTACTATTATGTTAAAAGTAAATAAATACACTTATTAATGTTATTAATGAGACAACATAACTCTGGTTTTTAAAATGAATTTTATGCGTGTTACTTACAAATGTGGAACGGGGGATTAAAAGGTAACAAACAGTATCTTTTGAAAATATAAAGTATCAGCATTTATATCCTGTTTTTAAAGAAATATCTACTAATTTGTTTCAATGACATAATACATATTTTTTACCAAATACTTATAGTATTAATAAATCAGTTTAATATTGAGAATACGCTAAAGAATTAGGTTTCTTATAACAAATATAAGGTTATAGAGACATCATTAATGAAGCATAATATTCATATTTAGGTGAATAATGCATATTATGAATACCAGTCCTGATATATTAATATTTGAGCAAATTTATATTTGATAAGTGGAGCAATTGCATTACCAACTCAGTATGAAAACATATTGTATGAACAATTGATTGATCAATATTTTATCAATCAGTAAGAGGAGTAAATTATAAAGTCACCCCATTGGAAAGTACAGAATTTATTGGTCTGCCAACTTGTCATTTCTTGTATACGCTTATCGAAAGATAAATTATCTTGAACCAATTTGAAAGCAGATAAATTATATTCTTTTTCAGATTTTTATTTCCTAGGTAAGGTGGAAATAATATTTTATTTATTTTAAAAGAAACTGTTAGGGATTAAGTAATGAGCAACATATGAAGTTTCTTAAGATTTACATAAAAACAAAGGTACGATGTGGGGAAGATATTTATTTCAGACATTTGAGAACAACATGAGATGATTTAATGGCATTACATTCAAATTTAAAACAAACTCAGATTAATTAAAATTATCAGTTGACTTTAATCTCATTTTAAAGTTTCATTTATTTGGCCAAACTGGTTTACTTTACAAAGAATACGTCCTGCATGTAAACTGTACCCGTCACTAGACACTCTGTTGGCAAACCTTTTCTACTCGCAAGCGAGAGGCTACCATCCCGTACCACCCAGACGGGTCCAAGCTGGGCTTACGCCCTTTCAAGGAAACCTGCCCGGCTAAGCCATAAGACCGCCTTGGACTGGACTACTAGACCGTGCTTGGAAGCAGCTGTCTCCGGAAAATGGATAAATACGGTAATATACAGTTGTGCAGTTGGTCAGATTACGAGATATGTTCAGCAAACCAACGACGTGAAAGAATCCCCTGTTTAACTTACTATTTTAGGGGCCAGGATGGTCTAGTGGCAAATTACTCTCCTCTGAATTGGTAGGTCCGGGGTTCAATACCTCTTTGGTTCTCGGACTATTCTCGCGGAAGATCTATCAATCAGTGCAAGTCATTTCTCGGAGAGGACTTTAGGCCTTCGGTCCCGGAACTGTACGATATCATGTACTCGTTGAAGTTCCCTACTCTAAATACACTTAAATTGGGTAAAATAAAAGACCAATGTAAGATTACTCTTATCGTGTAGTAACCCAAATGACCTACGTTCGGCCTATGTATGTTCCTTGTGAGACTGCGACTGCAACCTAACCTAACCTATCTTACTATTTATGAAAAGTTCAGTTGGATGAGAAACGAAACTAATATTTCTATTGGGCATTCATTGAGATTAATACTGGATTTTTAATTTACTTCTAGTAAAGTGAAAAGTCCTTTGGGAAACTGGTGAACAGGTTTTAGAAAAGAGAGAATATGTTTCCGAGTGGAGATACTATACAGATTTCATCAATGAAAAGCAATAATTATCCTGCATAGAAATTCAATATTAATAAGAATCGGTTGCATGTAATTTATTTATATATTAGTACAAAATTCTAGAGGGTTTTGAAATTCTGATATCATGTTCAGGGAAAGTGAAATCTTGAAAGGCAGAATACCTTAAAATATTACAAATTCCTGTAAAAGAAAGAAAAAGCGTATATCAGTAGAAATAATTATAATACTCGTAGCTCAGAAAAAGATTGTTTTTTACGCTACAACGCATCTTTCCTTGAGAACGCTTTTTTAAAGATAAGAGAAAAACTAATTCTGATTTTGCCTAAAATGGTAACATTATTATTATTTTTAATTTTTTTGATAATCAATAGTAAATTTCGTTACACAATTACGTTGTAATAAAAAATTCCATTACTTTAGCTTCAAGTTCAATGCTAATAAATGTAAATTATGATAAAGCAAAAATAAAATTATATAATTTCAGTGAAATATAGAAAATAACTTGCTATATATTTCAGCCTTTACAAGCGCAGACAGAATAAAAAAATATAATTAAAATAAGAACTTAAATTTGAAAATTTTCTTCAAACAAGTATAAAGAATGGACTGTAATTAAAGTTACTATTTTCGTAACTTTGTTTGATATTCGTAAAGTAGAGATACGAACATAGAAGTCAAATGCCCTGAACTAAATGAATAACTTTAACTTACAAGTTAAAAATTTATTTTTATATACAAATACGATGATCGTTACCCAGAAGTAACGTAATAAAATTGTCCACATAGATCAATATATCTAACAAGGACGATTTTTAAGTAATTAACAATAATGATTCAAGAAATAAAGCAATATGTTAACAGAAAATAAAGGGATATTTTCTTACATAATACTGTGTTAAATGTTAGAAATAAAATACACTAAACTAAGCAATATATTGATAGTAAACGTAGAAAATTTACCAAACAAGAAATAATAATTCACTTGAAGATCAATAATAAAAAACTTCAACAATTTACGTTGGTACCAATACACTAACGAAATACTCAATGGATTAATGAGTTCAATTTCCAAATTGAAAATTTATTTTACAAGAAATAGAATCCTATTATTGAAAACGCCGTAAATGTATTCATGTTATGAATACAGGTTCATAAATTGGATTGATAACTCTTTCACCTTAGATTCAAAATTAAAAATTAGAACTATCATTATTTAAAGCAGACATTATCTTATAAATTTTATTATAAATTAGTTTACACACTAAGTGGCGATTTACACACACTGTTACCGCAATTTATGAGGGTTATTTTGTCAGAAGATATAAATAATTTTTAATTTTTTCAAGGCTACAAACAGAATTTAATACACAATATTTTATAAAAAAAATTGTTGAAAATTATGGAAAGAAGTGAGAAGAAATAATCATGTCTTCTATCAATTAGTCATGCATTAATACAATCATATCACTTCTTTTCATTGTTTTCATATCTGTTCTATTGTAAAATATAACACATTATAGTCATTCTTGACTCATTGAAAATGAAAATATAAGTTTTTGAAGCTTTAGATTAAAAATTTGATTTTGTTATGAGCTAATCTTAACAAATTCTACCAGAAGTACTGTTGTTAAAAATTTTTTTTAAAAAAAATATTTAGGGTTTATAATAAAACCCTTATATTACTATGTAATAAAAGGGTTTTAAATTTAATTATTTTATTAAAGCTATATGAGATACACATTAAAATGTACAATTAAACTGATATTTCATCCAGTTAAAGCAAACAAAAAGGTCATTCAAAAATAATTAAATAAATCATCTTTTTTAATTAAATTGTGTATCATTTGACAGTCAATATATATATAAGAATTTAAAACTTAATTATAAGAATGTTTAAATGCCCTAATTTAACATCTTAAAAACTGAATTGCTTCCTTAGATTTTAATTTCACAAAACATAATTTTTTTAAGCTTAACTTGAACCCTTGATCATATGGATAACTTTTAAGTATTTCATTGCAGTCATTGAAAAGTTAATAGTGTCTATGTTTTATTAAGTATATAATATATATATATATATATATATATATATATATATATATATATAAATTCAAACTGCAGTTGTTAAAATCCACATACTATTTTTCTTTGTAAAATAATTTGTAATGTAATACTTAGTTTTTCTGTTTCAAAATTTATACTTCTACCTATGAAAAAGGTTTTAAATAAAGACCGAAACGTTGGCACTGAGAGTTTAATTTGAACCTGAAGAACTGACCGACTCCCGATATACTTTAGTTTTTGTATATAGATATAGTATAAGAATATCAAGAAACAACCCATTTTAAATAAACGATTTCAATAAATCCATGCGAAATATAAGAAATGAGGTTGAATACTATGAGGACAGACCAACAACATAAAGTAGATCTTTGATGCTTCAACTGGACTTATTTTGAGTTCGAGATAAAATGACTGAAATATGCAGGAATAATTTTCCACATGAAAAAGGTATAAGATGTGAGTAATACAAAGGAATCATGAATTATTTACTAGATGTATCCTTCTAATAATAATGTTTACTTGAATTTTAAAAACCTTTTAGGAAGCTCGAAGGAAAAAGTGATTTTTAAAAAGTATGGTAATCTTGAGTGTGATGTGAATAGTAATGGATATAAATTATTATAATAAAGCTGGTAAAAAAAAGAACCGTATTGTTAGAACAGTTATTTCTTATAAATTAAATAATTACAAGTATGTCCTAAGATATTATGTGCTTAAAATTTACTTATTGTGAACCATAACTAAATATTAGTTCAGTCGGAATAAAAAGTTGGTCAGTGCAGGAAGACGCAAAACGGTCAGACACACGTACGATGCAACTACCCACACACACACTCACACACACGCACACACACACACACACACACACACATATATATATATATATTTATATATATAAATTTCACATAAACACGTCAAATAACAATCAATTTTTAAATAACAAAATTAAGTCGTGTTACCCAACGACTTGATTATACTAATTTAAAAATAATAATAATTTAAATAAATGTAATAATTTATTAATTGTTAGTTTATAAATCATTCAATATGTCCTTTATATGCTGAAGAAAACCACTAGCACTAAATAGAAAACCACTACATATATGTACTTATGACTCTCGCTTATTCTCTTATGTTAACATACCTCTTCCACTTCCTGTATGTGTTTTCTTTTCAATTTATTTATGAAGTTATGCAAAATAAACAATCCATTGATAAATAAATCATTACCTTCCTCTGGAAGGTAAACTTCTGAGAAGGAACTTTCTCAATATATACATGAACTTGGCGCTGTGTTATCCGACAGAGTAATTTCAATAGAATTAACATTAGATAACTTACGGAAACTCTCGTCGCATCAGGATTATATTTGCTGATATCAGACTCTCTCTAGATCACACGCACTATTCTAACAATACGCTCGTATTTTGGGTAGCGGCGTTAACAGTTAATCCTCAGATACAACGTCCTACCTTCCATAGCTACATCTTCCATGAAAGTTCGTATACTCTCTGTGGACAGTAACCTTGCAATTACCATCCTTATCAATATCCATTATTCCTAAAAAAACATACCAATAATCAAAAGCTACATAACTGACTTATTGGCTGAGAAAAAAATGAGACAAAAAAATTGAATACCGGATGAACCTTAATGTACAACTCAAATTATGATAAAAATATTATGCAAGCATTGAATTAAAGCAGAATATTCACACTTGAACAAATTTTGTAACTTATAAAACAATATAACAAATTTCTACGAACATAGCTCAGGGAATTAATCTAAT
This sequence comes from Hermatobates lingyangjiaoensis, assembly GCA_026182355.1. NCBI lineage: Eukaryota > Metazoa > Arthropoda > Insecta > Hemiptera > Hermatobatidae > Hermatobates > Hermatobates lingyangjiaoensis. Next base: position 2,960,481 of record JAPFBL010000187.1, on the reverse strand, counting down.
CCAAGCAAGGAGCAAATACAAAATTACAGAATAGTAATGAACAAAATTTCAATGTTTGTTCTCAACGCGTTGAAGATGTTTTAATTCCAAACTTAAGAATTGAAGATCTGAACGCTATAAACACTGTAGCTGATGACCTCTTAACTCAACTCTAGCTCTCGCTGACGACTAAAGTAGTTCTAATCTCTTTTAAGTAGTTCATTTTTTTATATGCAAAATGTTTGTCCATATATATTTGGTATATTGTTAATTAAAGAACAAGTTGTGTACATGCTTTCTTCCTATGTTGACTTGCTTTGTACATATAACCTCGAGGATAGAAAATTATTTCTTTAAAGTAATCATTGAATGCTGGCTTTTTAATTATTAAAATAATTACAACTTACATATATATTGATAATAAGCTGGAATGATATATTGCTACAAAAGACTATGGATTACACTATAATTATATGAATAATTGCAGTGTGAATTTTCTTTTATATTGATTTTCGTAGAGACATTGAATATTCATACCGGTGAAGACAGCATTCTGGATGTATGCTCACTCCACTCTGTCCTCTGACGAGTCAGGAGGCATGCCTGGGGAAAGGCCTGTCCGCACGCCGAGTAGATGTTAGTCACGCCACTTAGCTCATATTCCTCTTAATCTTCTAGTCGCTTTTACTTTAGATGCTCGATTTAACGCATGCATAGAGGCTTCCAAATTACTAACCGCAGACGCCATTGAAAAGCTGCCTCTGATAAGCCTAATACTTCTCTCATTCAAGAAGAAACAACTCTCAAACCATTAAACGATAGTTACTTCAAAAATTCATAAAATAGTTTCAAAAAATTATTAATAAAACAAAATTAAAGTAATATATGTAAAATTCAATAGAAAGTGAACTTACTAGAGCCATGGATTGGCGTGACTACGTTCTCATGCATGGCCAATGACTGCAGTGATGATACGTAAGTAATAATTCCTATTCTAAAGAAAAAAAAATATCTATAATTATTTATGAGAACTCATTTTATTTGGTGCGTTCACTTAGTTTTATCCCTATTTTGCTTGCAGAGTTTCTCATTAAGCTATCTACTAGAAAAACAATACAGTTATCTCGATTATTTAATCTTCAAGAGAATAGAATTAAATTCAACGTTAATTGGTTCAATTAAGTAAAACTTTAATTGAAAACTTTATCCTCTCTGTATTGAGACTGGTTACTCATATTTATTAACTAAACGGATTTTATAGGTCAACTTTTAAATAAAGGTTTAAATTTCAATTTGAGAACATTGACATGCAATTTCATGTAATACATGTTTAGTTTGCATTAAAAAGTTTTTAAAAAGTTAGCTATAACTACAGCCAGTGAAGCAACTAAAATAACACTCTTTTATAGGCATAAATTAATTACAAATGTTTTGAAACAACTACACGTCAAACTAAGTAAAACATATCTGGAGGTACTTTATATTACAAAGAAACCAATTATAAAATTATAGATGTTGAACTCATTAATATTGAGATTTCAGGTAGTCAGGATCAATACACATTTCCTCTAAATGATTTTTAATTCTTACGAGTAGCATAGAGATTTCAGTTCATAAGAGTCAATAAACAAAAAGTGATGGAAATCGTACGAATGATTGTGATTTTTGAAATAATATCTAAACTTAAGCACTAAAGTCCTTAACCTAGTATTAGCATATACCAGTAAATATGCTAAAACAGTATAGAATTTGAAATAATGTGGCAGTTCAAATCATTCATCCTGCTTAATATACTTGTAAAAATATTTAAAAAAACATTTGAATATACTCATAAAGATTATAAACAAAATATACACGCAGATACAGAAATTACAAAATGACAACTCTTCCATTTACTATTTGAAATTCAAAAACGTAGAAAAATAGTTTTTTCTTATCCCAAAACTTTATTTAAAAGGAAATAAATACAAATGTCTGAGAATTATGAATAATAATAATTAACATTACATGCTGATGTTTGGACTGCAACATTGTTACGTTGTATGATAAGAATCATGTGAAATTTAACACAGCATTAAAATGAATATCCTGAAGAAATAAGTTGATTTCTGTTTTCAATCCTACAAATTTTGCTAGCTACAGTGGTAGTTAAATAGTTACTCTTGTAACAAATGTAACATTTGATTATCATTTAACTCTTTTTGAAAGATATGTATGATGCATCAATCTTCCTAAAATATTAATTACCTTTCAATAAAGTTAATTTTAGCTTAATATATTATATTTATAGAGGAAAATAAACTTTATAAAATATAGTCATTACTTTGATGGTGAATATCATATTGCAGGAAATAAATTCTAAGGCCTGTTATGGTTATTATATCTTGTCCTTAATATTTGGAGTATGAAATAGGTATTTTTCCCTTTAATGGTAGATAAAATAATTCCTTAATTACAAATATTCATGGAAGATTCACATTAAACTGAAATAAGCTTTTGTTAAACATCTGAACTTATAGTCTAAAGTTAAAGATAAAAAAAATTGAATTCCACGTATGGAGTTGAACAATTTGTACACGCTGTCTATAAACACAAGATCCTGACTATGATTTCAATTCATTAAAACGTCAGTAACACGGAAAAGTTTTTACTATTATGGTTTGAGCAATGTCTGCAGTCGTTTTTGGAATAAGCTTGGTGAATAGATATACTTTTTGCTATCAATGAATACATACGGTTTTGAAAACAACATAGCTGTTAATGATTTAGGTTTTGGACGATCCTTAGAAAGGGAACTCGTTTAATTAGCATCTTTCTTTTGTATAACAAGCTAATAATATTAGCATTAGTTATTGAAGAAGAATTTTTATACAGAAAGAAAAGAGTGCTGGAGCAATATGATAAGCGAAAAGTAAAGAGAGAACAGTGGGTCTGTCATGTCTCGTTTGTCATTAATCAAAATCTATTACAATGTATTCATTATCAACGTATTTACGAAGCTTTCGGACGTGTTCTTAAAAATGTGATTATTGACTTTTACGTTTCAAGTAATGGAAGACTTGGTGCTGAGATTGTTGGAATGTCAGTGTGGACGAAGATTAAATCTCATGTTGAGAGCATTATTTAGAGTAAGTTTCAAACGGGCGAGAACACATGTAGACCCTCGTCTGTGTCACCCAGTCCTCTACCAACACAACTCTTCACCGCAATCAACTATCTACTTCATCCAATATCCTAACAGCAGTTATCTACATTCCGCCAGTCGCTGAAAGATTCAATAAAGTAAGTGATATCGAATACCATTGTTTATCATCTTTTAATCTTGGCTTACTTTTTTAGTCAATTCAAGTGAAATTCATATTGAAGAGTTTGAAAGTATATCCTTCTTGAAAAACAACAAGAAGATATAGAACTAGGAAATGTTTCTGAAATCTAGAAACACCAGAGAAAAATAATTTGGCACCTTGTTATCAAATTCCTTATTTTCCTGCCTCCTTGAATATCCTTTGTTATTATAATGATGAATGGAAAAATAAAATCATTTTTATAATAAAATATAATCAATCACATATTTATTCAATTAAACACATGGTTGTTACTCCACAGCTCATGCTTTATAATATGGGCTATTTAGTAGAAAACAACATAAAAAAATATTCACTCAACTCAAATTCTACTTTACCTCCAACTGAGAAAAATCGGTGATTATAGTTGTAACTGTTTGATTTAACCCTTTTTAAAAGAAATACATGAAGCATCATACTTTCTAAAATAGTTACTTACCATTCGAAAAAGTTAATTAACTTAATATATTATCTTAAATAGATGAAAATATTTCTAAAATTCAGTTACTACTTTGATAGTGAATATCAGATTGCAACAAATGAATTCTAAGACCTAAATAATTGCTGTTAGGGCTATTATTTCTTGTCCCTAATCTTTGGAGTATGAAACAAGTATTTCATTTCATATAGATAATAAAATATATTTCTCTCACTTTAGTGGTAAATAAAATAACGTCTTAGATAGAAATATAATTGGAATATTCAGATTAAACTCAAATTAGCTTTTATTAAACAGCATGAACCTATTGTCCAGAGTTGAAAATAAAAAAATTGAATCGCACATAGGGAGTTCAACAACGATTACAGACTGTCCATAAAAACTAGGTTCTGACTATGATTCGAAGCAATCAAAACGTGAGTAACACGGAAAAAGTTTTCCCTACAATAGGTCTTACAATAGAAACGTCATTTTTTAAATAATCTGTATTAAACCCGGTTAGTTTTGCCACTGGAATTCGCAAATATAATTTCTGACCAAAATTTGAATTGAATGAGTTATAAAAAATCATTTCGAGAAAAGCAAAAAAAAAAACCAATTCTGGTAACATCAGCAACAATAAATTACTTTTTAATTACTATAGTAATGTATTTTCAACAATGGTTAATTAATAGAACCACTTTAGATTTAATCTCTTAATTACTTAATAAATCAGTGTACAAATCAAAAACTTGTAGTCGATACTTACATTTCGGCTCAATACAAGTAAATTTTTACCTCTGCAAATTGTTTTAATATTAATCTTACTTTTACATAATTATAGTAATCATAATAAAATCAATATAATGATTTAAGCAATTTTGAAGATATGACGTTTTCGGAATCCATTTTTAAAGTTTTATGGATGCTATTTTATATACGTCTGTATATGTATGTATGTATGCTTGTGTGTGCTCGTGCGTGTGTGTGTGTAAGCGGGTGTTATGCAAATTTTTGGTCATGCTACAGATCATACCGTGTGTTTTATCAATTGATATCACACCAAATGTTACTGGTAAAACAGAATATTTCTATAATAATAATATAGTATAGCCGTAACAATACACAACTATAATAACCATACTAAATTAAATTTTGTTATAATAATACATTAAAAAATAATTCCATGTATATTACAATTTGGAAATATCTGTCAATTACTCTGTCAAACAGTTTAAAAGTACTGATAAAGCAAGCTTAAAATAAATTCTAGAACTCGTTTCTTAGGAGGTGTTCATAATTACTCTTGTATCAAGACAGGACTACACTACAAAACAGGTACAGTGTCAGTAGTTTCACTTGATCACATGGACATTCGGAAGGGTTTTTAATAAATTAAATTTTAGTTACATTTCCGTATGAGAAAATTAGTTTAGTCAACTTTGTAATCAAACTTTAATAATTTACTGCACCCTTTTGGCATTCTAAAAACCAGAGGAGTAGTATTAACGTTCGAAAAGTATTAACGTTCTTAACGCTTGAAGAAGAAATAAAGATACCATAATCGGGATACCATCATCACAGAACTATTCTCTACTCTATCCTCTTCCCTCTCTTTCTCCAGCACTTGCTTAACATCCGTGCTTATCTTTCAAGCACATTTCTAGCTTCTAAAACTTCATCTCTCAAAATGGTTTGACCTCATCAATAACTTTACAACTGTATGAGCGAGCGAAATCTGTGAAGACCGAGGTTGACTTACTGGACCTCCCTGTTATTTCACCTTACCATAGCATCATACACCATACTGTTCGAATAAGTGTCGTTCGTTTGAACTGTATTAAAGATGATCCGTTTCGCGTAAGACTGGATTCCACCAGCCTTGCAATTCGCATGAATTGCCAAAAAGCTTCTGTCAACAATTACTCTAACTTACCCATTGCCATATCCGCAAATAAGAATTACTTTTGAAAATATTGTTTAGTTTATAAAAAGTACAAACCGTTTAGGAAACAGGATTAATGAAAAATTACCAGTTAGGTCATGAACATTTAGAAAGAAGAAAACAATTTAGGAGGTAGTTCAAATTTCTTTTCTTTTACAACAGTTTTATATTAATTACAACTAAATTTCAATAATTTAGGATTTTTAAAAAATTCCTAAAAATGTGTGTTTAGTAAATAATAAAACAATGCATAAAACATGGAATGGTGAACAATATATTAGTTTGATATTGAGGCAAATAGTTAAATTATCGAATTACCTTTAGCACAAAAAGAAATATATTTAAATACTTGAAAGCTTATTAAGTTTTTTCATTGTCTGTTTTTTGATAGTTAATACATTTGTAACAGTATGTGTGTCTTTTTATAAATATAAATCATAATTTTATAAAGTATAATTAGAATTCATATAATCATCAATATAACCATACATTATAATTATAGAAAGTATAATTATATAACATATTGTCATCAAGATAATATAAATTCTAACTATGATTGAATAATTTTTATAATAAATGTTGTTAGTTTTTTAAACAGTCCTGTATTATTCAGCATTTTGGACAGAATATTAATAGTGACTATGATAATACTAATAATCACCAACATCTAGTTGGGTTTTCATACTGAGATGAACATTGTTTTTCTTGAATGGAGGGAACAATCATGAATGAACTGGTCCATTGCGTTATCAGGAGTTGTGGAGTTTCAAAAGGCTGATGCCAACTACCCCGTCACGCTAGCAGCCCTATACAAATCCAACAATATTAGGAAATGTTTCATTTCAACTAGAGACTGATTTCGAATTCTTTATCATAAACTCAATCCAACTATTAATTTATTAAACAGTTACAAGCAACTGTTAACATTTCCAAAACCCTATTGCTGGTAAAGTTATTCATTTAAAAAAAAAAAAACAAGGAATCAAAAACAACACAGAGAGGTTAGGCCTTTTAAGAAGATCTTTAGCCCTTACTTTATATATTTATTCTGTTGTATTAACTATATATTTTCTACAGTTATAATATAACTGTAATATAACTGTAATATTAATATATTATATTAATCAAATTCTAGTTTAATATCAAATTGGCAGAGTATTTATAGTACGATGCTGATGTGAAACTGATGTGCTGATGTGATACTTGTCATACGCTGATTACAATTTAACTAAATCACAATTAGTTGTTATTAAGACTATTTCATTGCCACAATTTTATTTCTATTTGCACTAATAACCAATAAAAACCGTTAATTTTTTTTAATTACTAGTTTTAAAGATTATTACTCAGAAATTCGGTTTAATCAGAAATTATTTTCTTAGTAAGTTTCTTTAAAAAAAAAATCAGACACTATAAAATCGCTTATCTGATTAACTCTTGTTCTTTTTGAGAAAAGACATCAACCACAGTTTTCATAAAAAGCTAATACTATTTTTCTACAATCTATAAAACACCAAAACCAATTGTTCTACAAGAAAGTTTTGTTAATCATTTTATTGTTCTATTTCCTACTGATGGTTTGTTATTTTTTAAAGTTTGAGGATTTGTACATTAACTAATAAACTATAAGGACTTATCTCTTCATGTATCTTATTTTTTTCAATCAGTCTTGGAGATGGGATTTTTCTTTTTTTTTTTATTACCATTCTTATTTTGTCTGAATATAATCAAATAGGTATGTTCAACAATGTGTGTATTTTATTATATATATATATATATAATTATTAAAACAATACCATTTATATCATGCAAAGTAAACAAATTATCCAACATATATTGGCCAACAAAGTAGAATATTATTTTTCTAATCATAATTTTAACTTTAAGAAAGTCAATTTCATACTCACTGGTGTTTTTTATCTAAAAGGTTTTATTTGGTTTCTTTGACAAAGTTGTGCAAAAATGGCAGTTCCTCGTTTCGCAGTATTAGCTGGCCTCCTAAACTGAGAGATTTTTTCAAGCAGGTGATTTTAAACTTTTCATAAAGAAAATTGAATATTCTTTGTTTTCTTCTGAAATTAACATCAGTAGCAAAAGAAACTCAAATATAAAACATAATATAAACAATGCCTAATATAATACGAATAAAACCTAATAAAGTTAATTGGTACCATTTCTTTTCTAATTTCGGAATTTTAATGAATTGATCGAGCACTTTGGCTTCATGTAGAAGAATCATTAAAATCAAGGGCTTTTTAAAATAAAAAACTATTTAGGTAAAAAGGAAATAGTTCAGGACTGTTAAAGGCAACCAAAAGTTGCGCCAGCACTTGTCATCATGAGGTCATAATGAACATTTGTACCTGAGTTCTTTTAGGCATTACTTCTCCTAATCCTAGTAAGCAAACCCTCACAATTTAAAAATAGATTTTAATTCTTAACAATACAGAATGATTTTAACTAACTTTTCAAGGGCTCTAATTAAGTTAATATCGATTTTAAACAAAAGGCTGTAGAATTAAACAAAACCTATTTCATTTTATATTTTATATTATACTGCAAACCCTATGCATTTATTACAGTAGTTGATTAGTTAATCTTCATTCATATAATTGTCTAACTCATATAAGTGAGAAAACTTGTGCTTCAAAATTGAACAAACACAATATTTTTATATATTTACATTTTTTTTTCTTAAGCACATACAGGTTGAATTACGCTTTATGGTTTGGATAATTATGCTTCAATTTATTAATAAATTTTAAAAAAAATTGAACAAAGTAATTTTACATATAAGCAAACAGAAAAAATATAAACATTATGAATCACATAATATTCACAAAATTGTAAAATAGAAGGGTAACAGAAAAAAAGGGAAAAGGTAGAAGTATCAGTAATTAAATGAAGCTAGCAATAAAATAAAACATTATAAAATGAAATACTATAAAAGAAAGTGTACATATTTATAATAAGGAAGCCTTATCATATCTTTATAATATGTTGCAACGGTACTGAGTTTACTCCGTCCATGTCCTTTCGAAAACGAAAACAACGAGATGATTAATACCAGATATTTTTAACAACGTCTACATGTTTTCAACTTCCATTTTTTTTCTCCGTAAAGGATTTACAACTCTTAACTTTCATGAGTATTAACTCTATCACAGATAAATTTAATTACCATAAGTCCCCTTTCCGAGTATACAAGCAGTGTAATGGAGTTGATGTCCCTCATTTTTTATTTTTAAATTCAATAACATTATTGCATTAAAAATGCCATAGAGTATCATATTTGGTTGAATTTTTTTGTTTGAAATAGCTATTAGGAGAATTTCTCAAAAGTTGTCTAATATTTAGCAATGTTCTGACACTTTACTAATATTATAAACAATTTAATTATTGTGTTTAATCAGAAATAGGGTAGTTATTTTATACTTTTATTTTTTAATGATATCATCAATAGTTCATGAATAAAATTAAACGGAAGAAATGTGAAAATGTTTGTTTAAAAAGGCAATACTATACTATACTATATTAATACTATACAAACTTTTTAACATACATAAAATTAATAAATCATGAAAGTAAAATTTTAAAAAAAACACTAATGAGAAATAAATATTTTTTAATGTAATTTTATTTATTTGTGAAATAAATAAAATTAATTTTGTCAGCATATAAAGGATGAGTTGAATAATGTTAACAGATGATGACGGAATTGTGTCTTTTTGATAAGATGTAGCCCAACTGAGGAGAGAGAACACTGAAAGCTGTTCGCAGTCTGAATTCACGATTAACAGATTTGGTAAAACTAAATTATGATAATTGTAGAGGTACAAGGAGAGTTGTGTTAGAATTCGGCCGTTTGCTAGCATTGTGAGTAGGCAATGATGTTAGGGGTTCACGTCCGTGGCAAGTTAGCAGAAAGCCTGCGATTGTGACAAGGAGAGCATGGTATTGTCTCGTCAACTGGAGGAGCACTGTCACGCCATCTCTTTCATGACTTCAATAGACTTCATTCATTACACCCTGTTGCCCAACCAAGAACTCTCCTCCAGTAACCGCTTACACTTTTATTTGGCAGGTGCCTTGAAATTACCTGTAATTATCACTATATTATACTGTACACTCTAATTTTACTTTAATCAATGTGAATTTGGAACTAGAAATAACAAAGAAAGTAGTGAATAACAATTAAAGAAGAATGAACCAGCCAAGTATTTCACATAAAACCAATTATCAAAACTATGAAAGTTCTTTTAATAAATGACTTAACAACTCAAATTATAAAACTGATAAAAATATACCACGAAATATTGGATACTGAGCAACATAATTACCAAATAAAAGTCAAGGAAGTAAAACATATATGGTGTTTTAAGGAATAATAAAACCAACTTTCATATAAATGTCCTTCTTAACACTATCGACCAGTTTTTGATGTTGTTCATCATCCAGTATCAGTGAAAATCATCTTCTGTTCTCAGAGATGGAAAACACACAAAACTCATTGAACTAAGCAGGCAATTTACCTGGCAAAATATGTGTTCCTCTTGATTGCATCAGTTATGTTTCATCTAATCGACTCATATTTAATAATTAACTGTTATACCAGTTATCAATAAATACATCAATTAATTTGCAATGACACATCAATCATGGTTTACACATTGGATGATTTGAATATGGAATTTAATTAAGTTGCCGAGGTGTATTTGATTTTAATCTGTGATTATAGTATGTTGGTAGTTGCTCTGTAGTTCTTATCTTTAGTTAGACTGCTCAATATTGATAAGTTTCATGGAACTTATTATCAAATAAGAATTAAGTTTGAAGTTCATGTGAAAAGTAATTTTAATCAACTATACGTAGGATAATCATTATATTATGCCCATAATATTTAAAAAAAAAATCCACTCAGTTAAAAGCTGTGATAATTATCGGTTAATTTGATAAGTAAATAGCGAATTATAGTTGAAATGATTAAAGCAAATAAGATATAGACGTTAAATTTCAGCTATTACCAGTGAAGAAACTTTTTATCCTTCATTACTTTATAAATGATCAAAGCACAATAAGAAAATGAGAAACAAGACTTGTTTTCCCATTTTCTTATTGTGCTTTGATCATTGATTGTTATTTCACGTGTTTATGTGAAATCTTTTTATTACTTTATAAATGTAATGAATTGGAATACATATAGTCATGAGCTGTAATATAAGCAAGATATAATACACAATCAAGGATGTTATATTTCCTGCATCAATGAATTTGAAGATAATTTTATCTTTTCTCAATATAAACATTCTCATGATTTTAGTTGGTTTCTAAAAAGTATATTAAAAATGAAAGACACAGTATTATTAGATTTTAAATATTGATGTCTTAAAGATTTAGAAGTCCCCTAAATTTCTTTTAGATGTTTGTTATTGCATGTACAAGACTGTGAGTGGATGTGTATTAAAATATTTCATCAAATATATAAATAACAACACTTGTCAAGCTGGATTGATATATGCATGTTTTTTTGATGGAATCGAAACTTATTGGATTTGGGTAATTATCAAATATGGAAAAGGATCATTTTCTATTTGGTTGAATATTATGTTTGTCTAATGGTTTATTTTTTGGGTTATTGAGTTGTCAGTGTTTATGTATTTATATATTTACATTTTTTCTATTGCATTCAATCTCATACCTTTTCGTCTTATTTTAATTAATATCATTAATTTTTAAATACTGTCTGGTTACTTGTCCGTGTTTGAAAATATATTAGTAGATAGGTAAATAAATGGATAACGGCCGGAGAGATAAATAGATAGATATAGAGAGGGTGGAAGAGTTCTGAAGTTTGAAGAAGATAAAACAAATGGAGGGAATCTATGAAAATAAAAAGTTAATAATGGTAGGAAAAATGAGAAAAATTGTTGTCTTGGAAAAACAGTGGTGTTAGAGAAATTGTGAAAATAGGTGAGGTAATGAACATTGATGTATGATTTTTGATAGACCTATCAAGGACAGGTCAATGATATTTAGCTGAATGATATTACCTATCAATGATATTTTATTATTTAAGTTTGTAACTTTCATAGACGTAATTATCAATAGAACTAGAAAAATAACTGGTTTTTTCAACAAAACATTAGTTTTATAATCTACAGCCTGTATAATATAAGAATTCAACATTATGCCACTAAAAAGTTTTTTTCTTGCGTTAATCGGGGTTGAGTTTAAAAGTCTTAAAAATAACAATGTTTTTTTTATAACAATTGAAATAAAATTTAATCAACAGTATGTCAAAGAAAGAAAATTGCTTACGCACCTTGCATTACAAATTCTCTCCCCTTTTATCTCATTTTCCAATTTTCCGACTTGAATGCTGATTCAGAACAAGAAATGAAGGAAATGCTTAAAAAATATTTGTTCACTTGAAAGCAAGATATTTTTCTTTAATTGACTGTAAATTTATACCCAGTGTGCTTTTAAAATTGGAAGGTTTCGGATATTAAATGGAAATTGAAAAACCTTGAGGGGTAACGGAATTGGAGAAGGAGGCTTATTTTTGGCAGATCAGCAATGGTTGAGTAGTTGAAAAGAGGGTTTAGTGGTATTAGATTTAAAAAAATCGGTAAACTTTATTTTTGTCGCATAGCTTGTTACATATGCCTAACATTTGAGAGTCAATTATACATATATTTACAAACATTTATATGTTATATATATATTTGTTTTTTTAAGCAAATATTTGGCATTAGGTTAATTCAACTAATGAAAATTATATAAAACATTAAAACATTGGATTTGTGATATTTACTATTAACTTAAGTTCTAAAGTTCATATTTGAAGAACTAGGTTTGTAGCTTATTTTTACATCATAACATTAAAAGTGATGCTATTCACTCGCTAGTATGCTTCATAATACAGATAGAAAGACTCACTGTATGCTTCATCACAATGCAAAACTTTAGTATGATAAAAACGGGAGGGTGACATTACTTCGTCGTTTCTCAGTTATAGCTGCCAGGTATGGTTCCTATTAACCGAAATAACTGGGGGATGACTATATATATATTGTTTGCACCTAAAACTGACTTACAGAACATATTGTTCTGCGATTTATTAGTAATAAACAGTATATTTTTTTTTAAAATTTAACATGAATAAAGTATTTTGAGTTTACCAGTTGCTGTACTCTTACTATGATTAAAATACATAAAAAAAGTGTTATTCTCATAGTGATTTTGTGTGGGATTTGAAATGCATTTTCCTTTTGGAAATATCAAACTTTAGTGCAATTCTTTTGTTCATTTGGCATTATTATTAATTTGGTGTTGTTACACTTTTACTTCAATAATGTAGAATTCACATTATAGTAGGGATGATTGCTAGTCATTGCACAGTCAAGAGGTCAATGAAATAGATTTTTAGTCTCATAAAATCTATTGTCATTTATGTTATTCTAATGATAAACCATGAGTTTTAACTATATCACTTGTACCCATTCATAGGATTATAATTATATCTAATAAGATAATAGCGTATATATGAATTAATGCATTTTGTAGTTGGAATTCATTTGCATTATTCACTGAATATAGTATTGTACTTTTTGCTGTACAAGAATGGTAATACCATAGTTTATTCATTTATTTTAACTCAGTATTACAACAATCAAGAATAATGTTTCTACTATACATAAGAAATGTTATTAGTTCTAAAATAACTTACAAAGCTCTTGTTCTTCCTGGTCTACCGATACCATCGAACTCAGTTTGGCTCGCCAGTCTTCCGTGAACAGTGGAAACAGAGGTCTGTTCCGCAACTCTGAGCCCAATTCGATTACATCTGCACCGTTAACTCTATTTCCTATCTTATAGGGCATTTCCATTTAATTTAACTGGATAATTATTTATATATGATAATTGACATCAAAGCTTTATTATATGAACATTAAATAAATATATCTTAAAAACATAAAATAACAACAAATTTATTAACAGTATTACAAAAATCGACAAAAAACTAAAAAAAAAAAGTTAAAAGTAAAATATTTACAAAAATGTCTTAAAACAATATACTAATTTAAGGGAAAAAATAACTTGGAACAACATTAATATTATGGTGCTTCAGTCTACTCAATTAAAATCGACTTTTCTTTTTGAGTCGTAAATTTTTATTAACTACCAATCAACCTCATTGGGAGGATCAGTGTTGTACATTTTCCTGCTATCAATGTGTATATGATGCGAATTAGAAGCCATGTCATCGTGGTTAACCTATACAGTCTCTCACTTAGATGTGGTAAAGTAATTTCACAAGTCATTATCGCACTGTACTCGTCAGAGAAGCTAAGTTTTCTTGTGAGTTGTAATCAAACAGGCAATCTGTATAATTTCTCTAACACAATGCACAATAGCCATAGCGCAATAAACTGGCTCAAATAGTCTGTAGTATTTCAATATCGACCACAGAAATTTAAATTCTGATTTTACGACAATTATTTTACATATGAATAGTATGAATAGTATATTTGTGTAATTTAAAGTTATATATATATATATATATATAATAATATATATAACTTTAAATTACACAAAGCACGACACAGAAAAGACAATACAAAAAAAACTTACAGAATTCAATATTTCGAACTGTTGTTCGTCATCAGGAGAGTAGACTTGAAAGGAGGACGAAGTGAGAGAGATCTCCCCACGTAGAAGAACGGAGCGCGAATGAAGAAATAAAGAGTCAACCAAAGAGAGCAGCACTAGCGTAAAAAAGGAGCTAGGCACTAAACGTCGGAGAACGGAAAAACCAAAAACAATAGATAAAAATATAAAATTAAAAATTATAAATTAAATATTATAAAAAAAGAAAATAATAAAAAAAATAACAATAAAATAAATATATATATAATATAATAAAAAAAGAAGAAAAAGAAAAAAAGGGGAAAAAATATATATATATATATATATATATATATATGAATATGAATAAATAAGTTAAAAATGAAAGGAAAAACAAATAAAAGTTAACGCTTCTGATTTAAACCGGGATCTGATCGGGCCCCCAATAACCATATGTGGGCCTCCTCAGACGCTCTTAATGTCAAACTACGGTCATCAGTGGTCACTAGCTTAATGATTTGAACAGTATATATATATATATATATGGATTAATTTACCACAATGAAAACAATTTTTTGAAACAATGCTCTAAGGCCTTTCGTTAACAGATCGTCAGAGAGCAAGTGAACTAAAAAAACAATAAATACTTGTTAACTTGGCTGATTGAAATTTCCAGAATTGATGGCAACCCTGAATGTGTTTAATGATGAAGTCTTCATCTGTTTAATTATCCCGCTAATCAAAACTTCATCTAATTTGTAGAGTCCTAGGCTATTGTTCATCAACTTCTCATAAAAGTTCTTTATGAGCGCACTTTCCACGATATTTCTTCTTCTTTCTGAAGACACAAATAATAATTCATTTGCTTCATTCCAGTTAATCACATGATTACTGTTTCTTATGTGCATGAACAAGGCACTGTTTTCGTCCTCTCTTCTGATGGAATATTTGTGCTGTTTTATCCTTGTAAGAAGACCTTTGCTCGTCTGTCCAATGTAAGACATTTCACAGTCAGTACATGGTATCTTGTATACACAACAGTCCTTTCTTTTTGGCTTATTATTGACAAGTCTGTTAAACAAAATATATATATATATATATATAATCTAGGAGGTGTCAGAGCTTATTTTTCTTCATTGTGATTCTTCCTACGACATTTTGTCTCATATACATATCTTAGGTGTTGCTGTTCTGAATACTGGGCCGTGACTGAGTGTCGGCTTGGCGAGTAGCTGGTGGTTGGTCACCTAGTAGCTGCAGTGTGCGTGAAACCCCCGTGTGTTGACGATTAATTAATGGGTTGTGCTTCATGATTTTCATGGCTTCATATATTTGCAGTCTGGCCGGATCATTAATTTTCTTTAAAATGATGGTGTTTTGAACAAGGTCCTGGCGGGTGAGTTTTCTTCCATGTTCCTCACCCGCCAGGACCTTGTTCAAAACACCATCATTTTAAAGAAAATTAATGATCCGGCCAGACTGCAAATATATGAAGCCATGAAAATCATGAAGCACAACCCATTAATTAATCGTCAACACACGGGGGTTTCACGCACACTGCAGCTACTAGGTGACCAACCACCAGCTACTCGCCAAGCCGACACTCAGTCACGGCCCAGTATTCAGAACAGCAACACCTAAGATATGTATATGAGACAAAATGTCGTAGGAAGAATCACAATGAAGAAAAATAAGCTCTGACACCTCCTAGATTATATAAAGAAGAGTAAATATATATATATATATATATATATATCATCAAACCACAATAACAAATGGGGAAACAAAACTAAAATCTTTTAACCGTAACAAGCGGTCTTCGTCAGAGCCAAAAACCCAACTGAAACACTAGATGCAGAAAACATCTGGTGAGGGGTTGAGAAGAGTGGGAGGGAAGAGTGGTATTTTAAAAGGGTGAAAGTGCAGGAAAGGACTAATGTCCAGAAAGGGATGTTTGAGGAAACAAAGGAGTACAGTAAGAAAGAGTAAAAAACACTTTTTTTTGTACAAAACAGTTCTGTGTGACGTGTTCATTCAGACTAAAGTTGTTGTTAAAATCCACATACTTATTTTCTTTGTAACATAATTTGTAATGTAATACTTAGTTTTTATTCAAAATGTATACTTCTGCTTATGAAAAAGGTTTTAAATAAAAACCGAAATGTTGGCAAAGAGAGTTTAATTGGAACCTGAAGAACTATATATATATATATATATATATTAGTAAAAGCTGGGAGCAGTCCTTCTTGAATACATGCATTTAAAAACTTTATGTCATATTAGTAAAAGTTGATCATATTAGTTTTCAAAATTTAGAAAAATATTCGACGAAGTTAAATCAAGTGTAATCAGACATAAAGTTTTTAAATGCATATATATATATATATATATATATACATATATACTATAAAAATATATAGATATGCTATAAATAATATGTAACAAATTTATTAAAGAGATTAAACAAAAACAGAAAAATTAATCAAAGTTTTTAAGGTTTTTCATGTGGTTCGTTGTTTATGAAGTAGAAGGTGAAAGATTAAAAAAGGTAGAAATCAAACAAAAACTAGAAAATAAAAAATGAGAAGGTAGGAGGAGAGGCTCTCATATATTCATTCAAGAGCATTTTCTTCTGTTCCTATATTTGTGCTTTAACTTTTTTTTCCTCCAAGTGTGTTTACAACTTTTTTCCAGTTTATAGTCAAAGAGTAATCTAAAAAGTAATTAGAACATTATCACTCTTCTATAGAGCTTTAATTGATTTATTGAATAGCTAAGTCACATAGTCAAAGAGTAATCTATAAAGTAATTAGAACATTATCATTCTTCTATAGAGCTTTTATTGATTTATTGAATAGCTAAGTCATGTATTTTATTGTGAATGCTGTGCAATGTACAAATTATTCCCTTTGTGGATTAGTGGACATCAACCCTGTCTCACTGTAGTATGTGTTTTTTCTTTATAGAATGGTATGTCTTCAGATAGTCAATGTGGTCAAAAGCTTTCAAACACATAAGTTATTCAATTGACAGTTTTATTTAAATAATTTCATTTAATTTATCTCTTTTAAAGATACATAAAGGAAAAAAGTAGATTATGTTAGTTTGAAATAATGGTCCAGGAAACCATGAACAGTGAAAATGAATAATTTTTATATGTGTGTTGTAGTTCTACAATGACTACATGTATACACAATTACTATGTAGGCGATAACAGTTTTGTAATTAATAAAGTTGCAGTTGTAATTTTTTTATGGACTATTCAGTTGTTATACAACATAGTTAGTTGTAAGAAATGCCCCCTAACAACTATTAAGGGGAAAAATTTATACTTTCTGATGATAGAATAATTTATGTGGTGCCGTCTATAGAAACAAAGAGACATATATTATTTTAATTTTTTTCATATACATGCAATGTGTGTGAGGCATGGTGGGAAATTTTTTTGTTGACCATGCATAACTGCACTCTGATGGAAAAGTGACATATACTTTAATTAATGTTGGCAGGAAATGGCCTTGTTGGTTGAGGGAAAGCTTGTTAATCGCCTAGTTCTTCCCTGGATTAGTCTACAAGCTAGTCTCATTTCCAAATCGCTGCAGAGGTCCCTCCGAAGCTGAGCTGTGCGGCTCAAGGGATTCATTTGGCAGTGACGCCACGACAGAAGCTAAGCTCCTTATCCCCTTAGGTCACCCCAGCCTCGCACTTGTTCCCATCACTCTGTGTAATTCTCTTTATCTCTATCTCTACACAATTATTTCTTTTACTCATGAAATAATCTCTAGTTGATTTCAAACTTTACTTGCCAACTATATTTACTACTAGTAACTTACAGAAAAAAAAACTTCTTTAAAACTTTTTAAAATAAGTTCCAAAAAATTATTTTGTTGATATTTGTATTATCATTGATTTGCACATGTTAGCAACTAGATATCTGTGTTGATTAAATTTTTGTTAGTCCGTTAAAGGTGACAATAATGAAGTATGATGAATTTCAAAGCATGAAGAATACTTGACGTAATAAATAGTATAGTTTATGAGCATATATATGATTTAAGAATATAGATTTTCTTTATTTATGTGAATAAAAGGATCAAAAAGGATTTTAATTTATTTTTATCTATAAAATAGTAATATGGCTTGAGAAAACTATCAAACATGGCTTCTTCATAAAGGAATGATGTCACTAAAAAAGAACTAATGACTTAGTTTAAAACATGATATTTTGATATATCAGCATATTATACATTTATTTATTTAGAAAATATATATTATATTGAATAACAAATCTATATGGACAAAATAATAGTCAAAATTGTATTGTCTGCTGAACATTGGTGACATATTTAACTTAATGAATATTTGTTGGAAAAATGTAAAAAAGCATGAATATTCAAGGCACTAAATTGTAATAAATAAATAGCTATATTACAATTTTATGAATAAAAATAAATTAAAATGCTTTTTGATCCTTTTATTCACATAAAAAAATAGTTCCTACATAAATAAAGAAAATCTATATTCTTAAATCATATATATTTGCTCATAAACGACACTATTTATTATGTCAAGTATTCTTCATGATTTGAAATTCATCATAATTAATTAATGTGATGTTTAACGGACTAACAAAAATTTAATCATCACAGATATCCAGTTGCTGACATGTGCACATCAATGATAAAACAAATATCAACAAAATAATTTTTGGGAATTGTGTATTTTTATCTATTATACTTTATCCTAGAAATCATTAGCTAGGCAATATATATTCTCCATATTAATGATGAATTTGTGATTTTTTTTAATTTACCTCTTTATTTGTCAGTATGTGGATAATTTTCCTACCTCCAAATTTCAAAATTGAAATAATATAAACAATATAATATAATATTGTATTGTAATATAATACAATATAATATAATCTATCATAATATTTTTTTTTTAAAAAAAGAAGGCATATACGAGTATTTGGGATGAACAGACAGAAGTTACATCTTTTATTTAAGAAGAAAATTTTTTCTACAGCAAAACGATATAAAATACACGATGTATTTATCCACAATATCTTAAAAACTAAACAGTTCTAAATAGAAGGTTATTTCACGAGTAGAGTGGTTTTGAAATTTCCTTATCTTCTTTGGTTCAAGTCTATACTTTGTTACAATTACTTGAAGAAATAAAATTACATTTTATATAAAACTGATATGTAAAATCAGTAGATATGTATATTAGCTGTTGATGTTACATACATAAGGTAAACATTTTAAATTTAATACTATTTAACGACAATGCTTAGAAATAAAAATATCACACATGTATCTGTATTATTTTTGTTTTTAAACATCTTCACATATAATAACAAACGAAGTCCACTTTTTAATACTTAATTGCATCTTTTATGTTTCATGTTGAGTATTTTTTTGCTAAACCATTTATAGTTGCCTTGATGTAGAAAATTATTATTATTTTATAAAAATCTTTTCAACAAAATAGCTAAATAAATTAAATATAAGATTTTTTTTTTGTTTACAAAGCATGTTGTGTTTTTTTCACTTGTTTTTATCCTCTACAGTGAACCCGTCATTAATACTGCCATGATTTTATAAGAAAAAAGTGGAACAAGAAAAGTAAACCAGGATCAATGGATAACGAAGCAACCCTGTGGGACTTAAATTGCCATTGTTCGCTTCCATTATTCATCATTAGATTATTTTTTTTTCATTGAGTGAAACTCCAACAAAATCTCAAACGCTATTTATTATATATATTTTTCAAGCTTCCTGTTTCAATTAAGCATATAAAATATTATCTAAGCTCAATATTGAATCTGATAAAAATTAAATCAAAAAATAATATACAGCAGAATTAAGAATATGCATTACAATATGCTTTTCTATCTATAATCAACATTAAACCATTGAGAATTGCACTCTTGTTTTTTCTATTGTACAATACTCATTTTTCCGGTTCTATATAGCCGTATTGAATATTTACTTTTTTTTATGGATATTTAGTTTAAAAACCTGTAATTAATATATATTTTTACATTAATAAATCTTAAAGTCTATACTTTTGAAAGAATTTGACGCTCTTATACATAAAATGAAAATAAATTACTTATTCTGACGTTCACTTATAAAATAAGGAGGCGTTTTATAAGTGAAAAAAAAAACGTGCTTGCTTACTTCAAACGTGTTTTTGTTGAGTACTGTACCATGTAGGGATTGTAATCAATTTTTAAATCATGAGTGGTGTTTTTGAGACAAAATAATCTTGGTTGTTTGCTGTATAGCATATCTCACTGATTGCAACCTCCCAGAATATCAGGTGAGGAAACATCGCTACAAAAGTTGACTTTGCTAGCGTAACAGAAGTATTGTGATTGCACTTGACAAAGAATTATAGAGGACAAAAGCAAACAGAAGGTTGGTCAATCAAAGATACTGTTCATCGAGAGTCACGGTTATCTTAAACACAAGCCGCTGTAACGAATCCTTCCATCACACCCATGTTCATTATTACTGTTGGCTGCAGGAAATATCGTTATTTAGTGCTCGACACCATCACCACATACCTAAACATTTGAAAACATTCATTGTGTTCTATTCTGTTTACAGAAACTGTTCAATTTAGTTATATATTTGTAAAATACTTGCTAAAACAATATAAGAAAAAAACTTCTTTCAATAATATCTAAATAAATATTTATTAACCCATCATCACTTAAATCTAAATCACTAAAGCCTATATTTAAATTAGAGTTGTTTGAGTTCACGTTTACTTCGTTTCAATAGTTCAATGTTTCTTTTTTACAGGCTTGGAAATGATAACCAGTAGCCCTGGACATGTTATATCAGAATGAATACTTATACTACACTTCAGCTTCCATTCCATATTCTCCTGATTACAAACTAAAAGAACAGCTTTTTAATTATTTCAGTTTCTTCTCGTTTGTGCTTGAAAAAATAGTTCTGACTGTTCTAATACATTTAAAAAACTGGAATAAACAGAAAATTATCTACGAAGAACTTTTTATTCGTTTATCATTGTAAATCAACTAACTGTTGATAATTGATAAATCAATTCGAAAAATGTTTGATATAGTGTTTTTAGTGTCTCTTTACCAGTTTCATGCAAACACTCTGTTTTAATGGTCTTGAGTAGTTTATTGTCTGTAGTTATATTTAGACTATACAGATACCTTCCACCAAACTAACATGCTACTTACTCCCACAAACAATAATAATTATTAAATTCATACAAAAAACACTCTAATTAGGTAAATTCATGTACTTGCCTTTTACAAAGTCCTTAATGACCATGTAAAATCCAAATTTTTTTCTTATCTTTTACTTCCTTATTATATACAAATGATATTCACTTTGACTCCTTAGTGGACATGACTTACCTTTATTAAAGGGGCCAGGTTAGCTCAGTCGTTAACGTACTCGCCTCTGAACTGATAGGACCGGGGTTTGATTCCCACCTGGCTTTCCATTTATTCGTGCGGGAGGTGAATAAATCTGAGCACGTCATCCCTCGGAGAAGGACGTTAAACCATCAGTCCCGAGGCTGTACATTGTCAGGTAGTCGTTAAAGATCCCTACTCTAAATACACTTGAGTAAGGCAAAATTTAGAACTCCCACTGTTGAATCAATCTTCATTGTGTAGTGTCACAAAGGCCAATGCTCGGCCTACGTGTGTTCCCTTGTGGGACTACCAGTATAACCCTACCTAACCTAACTACCTTTATTAAATGTTTCCTACCTTTAAATATAAAAATTTTCCAGGTAAAAAGGTTAGCTGGAAATTCGTGATCAATGCTGAAAATTCAATTTTCAGTACTTTGAAAGATTATAAATTTTCAGTACTTTGAACACATACGGCTATTATTTTTTTTTAAAGAGAAATTAATAAAAGGGTACATTCTGTTTATTGTGTTTTATCATATATTAAGGAGAGTATGTGTATGAATTGAAATTTGGCTTCTACTGTCAACGTAGTGACCTATTCATTGTTATCAATGCTGAATATAATGGATATTTTTCACATGAAAAGTCTTATATAACCTCATGTAGTTCATGTAGATTAATTAATCAGTCAAAACAATGCAAACCATTGTAAATATACACTAATAATAGGAACAATGTCATCCTTGATTTGATCAGAATAGCAAATCACAAAATAGAGCTTTTGAACGCTCTAATCTGTAGTTCAAACCATACAAAACTGACGAGAGTGTTGAGAACTATTATTAAAACCATTAGACATATCCTCTAAGTCCACGACTTA
This sequence comes from Hermatobates lingyangjiaoensis, assembly GCA_026182355.1. Classification (NCBI taxonomy): domain Eukaryota; kingdom Metazoa; phylum Arthropoda; class Insecta; order Hemiptera; family Hermatobatidae; genus Hermatobates; species Hermatobates lingyangjiaoensis. The sequence continues at coordinate 2,937,871 of JAPFBL010000187.1, read as the reverse complement.
ATTCCAAATCATCGCTTAAAATAACAGTTGTATTTCAATAAACGTAGTATTAGAAATAAATTGCAGCACAATTATGAACTGTAATGTGTAAAGAACCTTTGGTAAACACATGACTGAAACATGAAACTCTGAGTTACTCGTACACAGGAGTTGCACATTTTGAGTTTTATTTCAGAAGCTATTGAAGATGGATAGGGTCCAAAACTGATCAAAAAACTCCTACTACTGTATGTATACAAGCTACGAGAGTATTATCTAATAATGTCCTTGTTTGATTACTGTTAGTTAGATTTTTATTGTTCAACAGAGTTGAAAGCAGCAAGCATTCAGTAAACAAATCTAAAGCAGGAGAGAGCAAGATTTCTTCAAAGCAGGTCGACTGTTAAGTGAAGATAGTCCTAGAGTAATTAAGTAAGTGGCACTATAAGGTGTTATTACGGTTCATACTTAGTGAGTCACGCTATGAACGAAACCACTGTACTTAGTTCAACGACCTTCTGAAATAACTTCCAACATATGCCAGATAAAATAATTACTTATGTGCCATGAAATATATATTCAAATAGAAACTTAAAGAATAAGCTAATATAATTTACTTAGAATAACAATTATAAATACATATTTGCCGGATGTGTCATGCTTTCAGTTATGAATAATATTTATTTCATTAATAAATTAATAATATTTGTTTAATAAATATTTATTTATTATCCATACCTCGCACCTTTTCTACAGACGTCTTATCACTCATATTGAGAAAGGTTATCGGCAGGATTAAGTCATTTCAGGAATGATGGATTAGAACCACTGTTAAGGAGGAGTGAAATAAATTGTTCAAGAGGATGAGAAGCTGAAAGAGATGGAGGTTCATGACTGAAAGGAATCTTAAATTTTTGGAGAAAGCTATACACAATTGAGTGGAAGGATGGTTGAGGATCAAGACTATATTTTCAAAAATGTCGCTAACGGAGTGGTGGGAGGGGGAATTTTGAACAGAATCTCTATGGTGGAGAGTAGTATCTAATAATAGGAGTTTCTTAAATTATTATAATTGGCACGAGTTAGAAAGAATATATGAATAGATGCTTGAAATCTATATATTGCGAGATTGCCGCTGAAAGCAAGAGTATGATAGAAAGAGGTAAATTTTAAAGTAAAACCATTGGGAGAAATATTGAGGCGCAGAAATTTAGCTAAGAACTCAATATGTCCAGTGCAACTGCTTATTTTGAATAAATTGTCAAATCGTTTAATCCAGCAAACAATAACAAAAAATGCTTGTTTAGTTGAACAAATACTCTGATTCAACATTCCTACAAAAGGAAGCAGTTTTGTATGTTCTGTCGACGAGAGATTGAATAGCGCATTGTTGAGAGCTCCTTACGTGACAAACTCACGCGCAGATATTTTGCTTTTTAAATACAGTAGGTAACAAAAAGAGTGAGAGGAAAAGAGAAAGGTTCACTGCCTATGCTTTACTTCTCCGACATATAAACCACTTAAAAAATTCTAAAAATAATCGAAGCCTTTCAACCAATAACAGTTGAATTCGACCTCTCTAAAACAGACTTTCTCAACGCGCTAACTTTATTTATAATTCAAAACAGCAGTTAAGTTTTCAAAATATACATGTATATTTTGGAAGTAGTCCTTCACTTTTACAACTTTGGTTAATTAGCAAACAGTCCATAAATATAAAAATGAATGTATGTCTGTCTGTACTCGATAGATTCAAAAACCATACATCCAATCGCCGTGAAAATTAGTATTTTCTTTCGAAAAATCGAGAGCTTCTGCTCTCACGATTTTTGAGCTGGTGGCCTCGATCTTGCGGGCAATTCTTCTATCTTGTGGTTGGAGCTTCCGCATCAATTGTCCAAGGGACATCAATTCATACGAGCTTTCGACCATAATTACATTGGTCATCGTCGGGTAAAATCTTCTTGTGGAAGGATGCTAATATAAACTTCCTTAGTTTATATATATATTTATATCAGTATAAGTGGGCAGCAGATCTACTTGTAGACAAATAGAATTAAAATATGCAGCAGCTTCTGCATTTACAACCTATCTGCTGATGGCCTTGATTTTCCTTACCATCTTTCTATGTACTAGAGGGAATTTCCATATATATTGAGCCAGAGACAAGTCAACGTAACAAGCAAAACTATTGAGAATAGTAATATCAAACGATTTTAATAAAATACTCACACTTTAAAAGAGGCAAGCTTTCGACCATACATTAGTCATCTTCAGGTCCCAACAATTTATCAAATTTGTAGTAAGTAAATATATCAATCCTCAAAAGAAAATAAAAAACTGATCATAACTAGTTTAACATAAATAAAGCACGAAACAGTACAACAAATGAAAGCAAAACCAAAGAAAGTTCTAGCAGGGTTGCAACAACTATATATATATAAAGATTTCACATAAACACGTGAAACAATAATCAATGATCAAAGCACAATGTGAAATGGGTAAACAAGATTAAGATCTTTCAACCATAACAAGCGGTCTTTGTCAGAGTCAAAAAACCAACAGTTGGAGTTTTGGCTCTGACAAAGGCTGCTTGTTTCATTTGAAAGACTTAGTTTTTTTTCCTCTTTTGTTATTGTGATTTGAAAGTTTATATATATATATATATATATATATCCTCCCACATAGCAGACATCCATTCTTTCCAAAAAGTTATAAAAGTGGAGTATATTATTATGAATAGTATGCTCTTGAGATTTTAGAAACTTATGAGAATTTACAAGTTATTTTAGAAACTTTTGATACACATTTCAATTCTATATGGTGGCTTTTCTGATTGTTCACAATGAACAATAAACAGAGATTAGGTGCTCTACAACTGAGATAGATTGCATACTCTGCTGTCAGACTTTCTCAAACTTCAGTGCATTATGAATTACATTTGTACAGACTTGCGATTTATCATGTTCAAAACTTCAATATTTTGTTCATTATGTAGTTAAAGGAGAAACTAATTATCAATAGAAGCAGAAATATTCAAATTGTATGCCAATTCTACAATGGCTATGTCATATCTAAGTTTAATCCTCTGCCAATTCCATGTTTAAACATTACAGGCTTAACTTTCCTTTTCAACATTAGACAGAAGACTTTCCTAACTTTGACACAATTTTCTAAACAAATCAGTTTGGTTACTATCCTGAAAGTTATATATTAACAGGTAAATTCAATTGGTCGCTTGACATTTAAGAGGAATTCATTTTCATCTTTTTCTATGCTTATTGACATTGATTTATATAACAACCGGTTAACTTGCATATTTATATAAAACAAAAACAGTCGACTTAGTTCCCAGTTTTAATTACTTCTCATTTTTTTTTCAGTTGTAGCTGTGGGCTATTTATTGTCATGATTCAGTCGATGCAATAAGATTATTTTTTTACACTGAGTAAAAAATATATCCTTGAGATACACATGATATCCTTGTATTCATCACCACGCTTTCTTTTATTGTTACATGTTTCAGCAGATATATAAGTCAATATAAAGGATTTATATGTCATTGGCTGGTACTGAAAGCAATCCTCCCTGCTGAGGTGTCGCTGGGATTCTGGAGCCGATTGGAGTCTTGCGAGTCGACAGGATTGAGAAACATAATTGCACCCTGCCTGTCACAGTCCCTTTTTAATGGGGTCGTATCTACCTTTCACCACTCTGTCTTTCGTTCTTGACCTTACTAAGGTCGTAAACATTGCCTTATCATCTCTCCTTACTGTTCACCTACCAACAACCCATTATTTTATACGATGGCTTTCAGAATTCCATAAAGCACGAAGATATAAATTCAGTTTGCTATTAGCCTATATTACTATATATAGTACGCTTAGATATTAAAATTGGACCTAAAAACTGAAAACTAATTCACTTCATAGGCAATTTTATAGTCAATCTATTTTTTACTTCAGGTATATTATTTGAAATAAATAGTTGTAAACTTTTTTCAAATCCCCAAGTTTTAATTACTGCCAGTTATTCATCAACTTTCTAGGAACTCCAGTAACTTTTGAATATTGAATATTTCAAGTAATGTTATTAAAACAAATGGATTGGTTTTCCAATTAATTATTTTTTTTGATAATTTCAAATTGAGAAGATTCATTGGAAGTGTAAAATATTTTTCCAATTACCACATATTATTTCTATTTTCAAGTATATCATAATTCAAAAAGAAACAACAAATGCAGTGCAATTTTCTGTTAATATATTTTTTTAGTTTACATCTATTACATTAGTTATAATCTTGAAACAGGAGTTATTCAGTCACCTCGTTTCTTGGTACTTGTAAGTAATAGAGTTAAAATAATTATACTTACTGGAATTAAAGTTAACTACATTCACCATAGTACCTACTCATTTACTTGCGTACACATATAATTAAATTGCCTTAAGAATACAAACTGCCAATATTGATATTCATGCAATGTAACAAAAATGTTTGTACAAGCTAAATAACAAAATCTGTATATATATATATATTTAATAGAAATTAGTGTTCGAAATGAGTCGATATATTTTTTTTAAGGAACAAGAAGGACAGAATAGAATAAAACCACGTTGCTCTTTCCAATCTTTTAGTGTTTTGCTTTAACTGTAATTACTTTATATAATTATTAATAATAATATAACTCAAAAAAGCTTGCACAAAAAAAATTAACAGAGTAGTAATATTTTGAAAATCACTACGAGTTATGGTCTGAGCACTCAGAAGCAGACATTACCTACACAGGAGTATACTGTCTACCACGCATTGGCTGACATATCAAAAGTGGATTCAGGACATCTCTTAAGAAATAAGTCTATAAAAATCTTAATATTCCTTATTGATTGTAACTATAGTATACAAAATTGATCATGTATATATTACGAAAAAAAATCTCATAATTGACTTGCACAAAAAATATAGCATATACAGTTATTATATAACTACAACACTAATATTATAATACAAACTTATTCTATTATTAAAAAAAATTATTGTTATAGATAACTATGAAATCTAATAAATTGAAAAGCATGCATTTTTATTGTTTCTTAATTTATCCAAATTGGTTACTATGTTGTCATTCAAAATAGTGATTATTGTCTTATATATTGTGCTATAAAAACCATGTTATACTTAAATACATGCTTAGTGTTGGTGCCACAGATGTTAGTAAATAATATATTATGATTAACTGTCATACCTCATTTAAACGCTGGTGGAGTCCATGGATGGAGACTCCACCAGCGATAGACGAGGTATGACAGTTAATAATAAGATCTCATGTTATACTTCTTCATGTCAATTACGACTACATGATGAAGAAGCAAATTCACATTTTCTCTTTACGAAACTATTAAAACGAATGGTTCTTTATTATTTTTTTTTTAAACTAGATAGGTTTATAAACCACAGTAGTTTTTAGTAGATAATACAACACATTTGCAGATAAAACAAAATTTTGTATTTGTATGAAATACAAAGATAATTGATAATTTTTTGTTACATTTTATAGATAATACAAAATTTTGTATTATGTGTAATACAAAGATAATAGATAATGTTTTACTACAACTCGTGGATAATACAAAATGTGACCTTACGAACAACTAACAGTTGATCCAGAATAGGAATCAATGGCTTTCAAGTTGAGCCAGAACCATGCTTTGATAATGCATAATTTGTTAACTAATAAATAGAATAATAAGTCTAAAAACTGACTAACCATTTGAATATGTCATAAACTATATATAATGTAAATTACAGAATTTTATTTTTACGGAGCACTTTTTTTTATGGTGGGTAAAGAATTAATGTGATATTCTGGCATGACCATAGAAAGTTTAACCCCAAACTAATCACTTACTCCTAGAACATGATAGGATGCTAACAAATAAGCACTAAAGTAATGCTAAAATGCATCACCTTTAACATTTATATTATTTAATATTATTAATCATAATTTAAAATTATATTAATACTAAGAATTATTTAACAGTAATATTTTAAATTTAACCCAATAAAAAGTATAAAACCAAGTTTTTGCAATTTTTTTCAGGGTATACTTTTCTTTTTCAATTTAAAAATGTAAATGATCAGTTGTGAATCTGTTATTAATGGTATAATGGAGTTGTTCAGTAATTTATTCAATAAATTGTACTTTTTAATTGGAATAAAATGGCAGAAACTTTAGTTATTTAAGAAAAATATGTTTACCATTTTTCATATGCAGTATTTTCTTGCATTCTGAGTCAAACTTATTAAAAGGCATATAGGATTATAGCCTGTTATCTTATTTATAAGATAATCGGCTATAATCCTATAATATTTTATGAAAATTTTAAGGATGGTAATCAACCGAAGCAACATTGTGAGTCGATATCACGTGACAGGTTCTAGCAAGTGACGTCTCCGTCGGCGGTAATGTAACTCGTCATGGTTTAAGTGGTGTTGAATAAAAAGTAAACCACACTTTCACTCCGAATACAACTTGAAAAACGTTAAACTTTATACTGATTATTGTTATTAGAAAAACAATAATTTCAGCTGTCTTTAATAAAAATTATTTTCTTGTATAAAAATATATCAACAAAAACTTGCATTTTTTTTCAAACAGAATATCATTCTTAAAGCTACATCATGTGTATTCATTGAATTATTAAAAAAAAATGTTGTTTAATTATGTTTGGAATTTATTAGTTGAAAGCATGGTCGACTATTATTCTTCTAATGGTACCTGCCAGTGAAGACATGGAACTTTAACGCAAGCTGCAGACATTAATAAACTCCACAGCACTCTAGGGGCCTGTAAATCTAAACAGCATGCATGATTCATGGTTTCACTTGAAAGTGGTCTCTTTCAAGATACTTAATAAAAGTTGAGGAATCACAGTGGTCCTGAAAAAGCATTATGAATAATGTGTATGCGTTTTCGTAAGTCAACATATAAAGATAAGTTTCATTGTGTTATTCAAGAACTTTACTTATATTTTATAAACCTAATTAAAACATTAATTCTTATGTAAGAATACATTTCAATATGATTTCACATTGTTGAGTAACATGAAGAAATAAAATACACAAATAGAATGGAGACTTGTATGAAATTATTGTAGTATTAGTTCTAACGCCTAGCAAATCATAAATCAGTCACACTTTTGTGACTGGTAGTTTTTTACTTTTGTAAAAGGTCACACTTTGACCTTGAACTGGTCAAAAGTCTGCACAAGTCTCAGAGATCATGCACAACAGCATTGTAATTTAGTCTACTGTTATCCCTAGGCCTAACTTGGATGTTCTTATCAGTGCTGATAAGAAATTACACCCTTTAAAACAACCCAACATAACCAGCTCGATAGTGGCACAACGCCTCTCTCCTGATGTTCCATCTGCACTGACGGCAGTAAAATGTGTAACAATGTTGGTACAGCATTTGCCATGTGGGATAAACAGCAAAATACATGCATGGCGTATTGCACACACAAACTATATATTCTGCTCAATAAATCATTCGAAAAAGGTAGCCTTACTTGTAGAAGTGGATATTACAAAGCATCTCACACCCACAATTTCGTGTTTATGGAAAATCTTGTTAAATATATATAATGGCTAAACCTTTTAAGATAGAGTAGAAATGGAATATTCAAATTACTAAGTAGTGTTTTGTAATAAATTTACCTGCATTATATTAAACAATATTAAATAATTACCTATTTAGATATCTGTTATGATATTGACATAAATCAAATTCTTCTTGAATAAACTCCAGTTGCATAATTACATCCATCCACTGACACTCTTTTTCAATATCGCAGTGTCAGAGGCTACCTGTTTAGTATTTTATAACCATCTTGCGACACAAAATCACAATTCGTGCATTGAAGTTTGCATAGATGTTTTAAAAGAAAAAATTTATGCAGGTTTTTTCAAAAGTAAAATTATAAATTTAAATTATATAAATTAAAACTATTAACAGCTTTAATTTTACGTACAATAATATTTTTTTAAATTCAATTATTCACTTCTCAGTAATTACACTGCTAGTTTTTGTAATATTTTTAATTAACTCTAAATCACCGTTTCGTTGAATGTGATGTGAAGTTAAAGCTAGTTTTTATTGGAAGAAAACTGCACACATTTGAGGTTTATGATATAGAGATAAACATAATATTGTGTTCGCTTACTAAGTCTATCATAATATATTTCTTCTGTATGTGTGATATATGATTAGTCCGCCCCCTGAATTTGTGGGTAATATAAGATTATCGTTCATACAAATGAAAGATAGGAAACATTTGTATGTGTATATGTCGTATATTGTATTAGTATGTGTGGAACAAAATCGCATTTGTTAGTTTTGTTAGGACTGAACTAATACAGTCAAGCACACTGTAATCCTAACTGGAAAACATCTAGTAAACAGTTCCCATAAAAACTAAATAACTTTGTGAAGTTGTTGAACTAGGATACTTCAAATAGTTTACAACTCATGTATGTACTAATTTTTAAGTGATTTAGTTAGTTGTTCACCAAACTGAAATAGGTATTCTGACTGAAAGGAACGAGATTTCCCTATGTGTTCTTCGGTTGAGTCCTCTGACTGCGAACTATTATCCAGCCTAATCAGTGGGACCAGTTATAACAGCAGAGAAAATAATAAAAAAAATAATTGCACGTCTCTTATGTGCAATTTAATATTTATGAGACATTAACTACCACATTCAAGAAATAACAAAAATAAAAGAAGGTGGGAACAATTACAACTTTAGTTGAAAAAGGAAAACTTTTTAAATTAACCTACCAAAGCTTACAAAAAAATATATAAAATTGCTAAAAATTAGATTCAACTTCAACGAGATAATTTCCTAAAATATTTCTCAAACTCTATTTTTTATGGGGACTATTTACAAGTAACGAGCAATCGTTCATAATGGAAAGGTCACTTTTTTTGCCAAAATGTGCTTCTGGACAATATTTTGTTAATCCTAAAGAATGAAAACTGGAGTACTGGAAAGACAATAAAGGAAAAAATTCACAGAATTTTAAAAAAAAAATAAAAAAAATTATTCAATATAATGTAAAAATAATTCCAAATCATCCTAAATATTTATTGAACTTATTTGTTGGATAAATAAGTATAAGAAATATTATAAACATATATCACATCACTATTAAGTAATGTGTACATAACATATAAAATAAAATATGTATATAACATAATAAGTTCTTGGAAACTATTTAATGAAACTATAATTATAAAAAAAAATTGATATAATGTATCAGTCCAACGAACAAATACATATTAAATGCACTTGACAATAAACATTAACAGCATTCAAATAAGGAAAAAACAACTACCTTAAGAATCGATGCAATGATATATGATTAATTGAATGTTGAGACTGTCTCAAGGAACTCTTATGATGAGATATCTGAAGAGTGCTTCAACATTGATTGATAAGACCTTTATATAAGCCAGTTAATTCGTTGATCAAATCAGCCACAATGAAGTCTGTGTTGTTACTTCTCACACTCTGTGCCTTCAGCACTGCCAAGTATTACAGTTTTGATCAACGAGAGCAATTCCAATCCTGGATAGATTTCGCTCAGAAAGTCTATCCAAAGTCCTTCCAGAACCAAATATTCGAAGATTATGAAGATGAGAAAGGTGAGATTGCTTATAGTGGTCTTTTCCTAAAACGAGCTGATCACATTAAAATACTTGACCCTACTGACAACGTCGTCGACACTGACAAAACGTATGCTAGCTTTGTGACCCACGTAGCTCTATCAGGTCTGGAATTCACTGCTGAGAAGCTCTACGTGCCATCTGTATCTTCAAAGACTTTCACAAACGTCAAGATTACTATCGACAGAGTAATTTATGTAGGCAGTTATACATTTGACTTCCTCGGATCTAAGTGCTCTTTGAACATTGGTTATGGAGTAGGTGACTTCAATGGAGTTCGCTTCTTCAGTAATGACAATTCCTCTGGCCAAGACATCTCAGCTGACATCTTGGAGAAGGTTACCCCATTCATTAATCGTGCTCTCAACAATAATCTACCCTCGAGTCACAAATACATTAACTGCTTTTCCAAATCCAATTTCTTCATGAAATATATTGTCTCCTTTTTAAAAATGTAAAGCATAATTTGTAATTTTAATAATAATATATGGTTATACAAATAGAAAGTTGTTTTACTCAAAGTATCATTCCTTTTTAACAATTTTTTTTTGTAATCATCACATGAAACACAAAAATATTAACTGTTCTAATGCTTATTTTCTTACAGTAATAAATTTGAATGTTAAGAAGGTAGAACATGCTTTTATAAAGGAAGTAATATCATCTTATAGTAATATCAAGTAATATCAAGTAAAAACTATATGACGTACTGGGAAGAATTTTTGAAACCATCTGCAACACTGAATAAGTATGTTAAAAAACCATATACTAGCAAAAAATAATGAACTAGAAGAATAATAATATAATATCGCCTAAGCAAATAATTATAGATTTTAATTTTCTAATATACATACAAAAAAATGTTTATGCACTTAATAATATAGTATTTTTCTAACTGATTCATGGGACTCACTAAAATTAAAAATAGTTTTTTTTTTATATTAATGTTAATTATATTTAGCTTTCTGTAGCAATATGTCTTGCAATCCATTAAAATGGCGTCACCAGATAAATACCACTACTTTAACCCGAGATGATCTGACAAATTATCACTACTTCATCACTATCAAAAAGAAATAAAACAAATTTTTTGACTGAAACCTGAGAAAAATTTTAAGTTCATATATAAAACTGAACTCATAAGGATATAACCAGATGTGGTATATTAAAATTTGATTTTTAAAAAAATAAATTCATCCGAAAATTAACTATTTCTCATTGTTTATATTTCAATTCTTTCCTAATTTGTGTAGTTTAGAATTATTTCTATTCTCTGTTGTACTTCTTCTTACTACAATTTTTTTGTTTTTTTTTTCTGTTTAGTCAATTCATATTCACTAAGCGCTGAGGCTGATTTTCGTTTTACAGCCTCATCTCACAAAATTATTTCTTCCTTCTTTATTGACGTTTTCGAGGTATATATATATATTTATATTAGTATAGATAAAAAGATTTCAGATAAACACGTGAAATAACAATCAATGATCAAACCACAATAAGAAATGGGAAAACAAGACTGAGATCTTTCAACCGTAACAAGCGGTCATCGTCAGAGTCAGAAACCCAACTCAATTGGGTATTGCACTCTTACGAAAACCACTTCTTATGTTTGACATATTGACAATATTGTCTAATATTGTAAATGGGACCAAAGTATTATTGTATTGAAACGCTTGTGTACACACTACAGTGCTATAGATCTACACTCTAAATAAGTAAATTTCAGAAACATATTTACAAATCATAAATAAGAGAAGTGAAACTCTAATTAGTGAGTAGTTGAAAAGTAACATGGAATGTTGTTATAAAGTAACATGGTCGGTTATAACCGAAACGTTGGCAATGAGAGTTTAATTTGAACCTCAAGAACTGAGGATAGAGTTCCGATAAACTTTAGTTTTGTGTCTATTGCACGGTCGATACTTTTATCAATATATATATATATATGATTCGTTACGATGGTGACCAATAGAAGAGTAGAGCTTGTGGGTCCATGAGTGCGGTCCTGGTTACCCGCTGCCCAGCGAAGTTGCACAGTCCCTCTGTTTCCCCGGACAACTCATAGAAATATATAATATAATATATATATATATATATATATAATATATATAATATATATATATATATAATATAATATATATATATATATATATATAGAGAGAGAGAGAGAGAGAGAGAGAGCGAGAGAGAGAGAGAGGGAAAGAGAGAGAAAGATTGAAGGAAGTAACCCACTCTTTTAAGTTTTAATTAGGATTCTTTCCAGTCAGATTGGTTGAATTCTGATATAATCTCCAATCAATGGTTTCAACTTTTTCTAGGCATATCGTCTTTATTCTTTGTGTAGCCACAAAAACAGAAGCCATCTACTTTGCAAAATAAGTAGAAAAATAACCACTTTGCATGCTTATATCTAAATGGGAAATGCTTATTTGTTGATTTGATTCAATCCATAGGGTAGTATAACCAGTGATCTTTTCGATTTATCGCTATATACAGCTTATTTTTATATCATATATCCTTTGAAATAATCATATATTCCTTATATAAATTATATTCGTTTGAGCAATAGTTCTGTCTAATGACGAATTGATGAAATGGCTTTAAACATTGAAAAGTCATTGTGCAATCATCTGAAGACTAGTAAATTTTAACCAACTAATGAAGCATTGATGTTCTTATGTGAGATTTATTAGAGATGAAAAAATATGTCAAGAACATTTATTTACTAAAAATTTAGAGGCAGAAACGAAAGGAGAATCTGTATTTAAACACTGGAAAAGTTTTATGATGAAAAAAGAATTCTGTTGAAGAATATTATATCAGATAATACAGATGGTGCTCCAGCCATGACGGGGTGTCAATAATCTACAATAGCTATTTTATTGTACTAATTTATTAGAACAAAACTATTTTTGTTGAATATCTTTCTCATTTATAAAAGATAAGATTTTTATTATGAGATAATTAAAATTTTATATTTCGACTAGTAAATAATAATACTAACTTATTTACTAACTAGCTTATTTACTACGGAAAATAAATTGATATAATTTCGTATTATAGATAAATATGGCTAATCTATCATAGAATTTTAGTTTATAATTTAGAACTCGTTCAAATAAAAACCGCCACCTAAGCCAGCGTTTTTATTATTTGTAATCTTTAATATTTATAATATAAAGAAATAGTAAAACGATGTTTACAATAAGTGAACTGGTTAGGCTTACTATACTATTTGATACTGGACGGTAATGAGTTAATTGTAAAAAAATTTCTAACACAACTTTTTGAAAATAATTATATACGTATTTCCATTTTATATAAAAATGATGATTCTTACATTAGCAATTTTTATAAAATGCTAGTAAAATATTATAATATGCACTTATGTTAAAAACAAGAAAGAAAGTAGAGATAACTTCAATTTATGTTAGTTTATATTTGTATAATATTTTAAAACTCTGCATTGTAGTTTTTTCCTAATGTTTAAAATAATTTCTGGTGCAATGTACTAATTAAGGTAAAATTGCTCTAATTGTTTAACTATCATCGATCATGTTCTTTTATACGCAGAAACTGTTACAATTTGATTGCGTACGGTGTGCGGGCTATCCTACGAAATCTATGTTAAATATATTAAGTTTTTATAACATCATACAGGGTAGAAATATAATATCATTATTCGTTATTGTGTAGTAGGTGGGTTTTAATTTTAGTGAAATTTAAAATACTACATAAAGTAAATGAAATTACAAATTATACATCTCCCCCCTAAAACACATCAACGCCCCTCATTTTTTCTGGGTCCCATAACGCCCCCCTCTAGGTTCTAGGTTTCAAACGCCCCTAAGGGGGCGTTATCGCCCACTTTGAGAAAGACTATACTATATGCTACCTCAAGCAATAAAATAATAAAAAAAATAATTTGAGAAGGGAGATCTTTTCTACCATAACTTTAAAGAGGAGGTAATTAGACACAAAAACACTCTTGGCTATTGTAATAATTAGTAAGTGACAACAAAATCAAAACCGTACACTCAAAGGTACAGTTTATGCATCAAAAGTCGTAGAACTCTTATCACATGAAAGAGTGCATTGTAGGGATCAAAATTTTGATATACCGCAAATTTAACAAAATAAACGAAGATTATAATGAAGAATATTTCAAATAACTATCCAGATGTACTGTAGTAGTATATTGAATGGATACTACATCTACGTTTTGAAAAATCAGTTCCATTAAGAGTCATATAATTCGTTCATATATAATGCTTAATTTATGAAAAGAACACAGTAAAATAAGAATAAATTAAAATCAGAGCAATTTTACAATATTGATTACAGTGGTAATCTGCCTTTGTTGATAATTTTAATTGATCTGTGGATCTTATGAGCATCATATATTGATTAGTATTAATGAACATCGTCGAGTGAAGACCCAGAAGTATGTTGAAGTTGTAATCATAACAGTATGTTGTTGTAGCAATATATTGAATACATCATATCAGGAAATTATAATGATTCATAGTTGTTGATTTGTAAATAAAAGTTGAATGTAGGGACGGGGAAAACATTAATTTTGAAAAAAATAAATTACAGAGAAAAGAAAACATGAAGTTGATTGAAGGGAAATAAGAAATATCTAGGTGAGTAAACGTGCAAGCTTTTTGTAAACGTTTTAGCTGATTGTATTAAAAGGCCTATCTAAAAGAGAAGTAAAATTATTTGTAAATGAGTTACTATTAGGAAATGATATTGCAATGAAAAAGTCATTAATTCTCTAGATAAGGAGATAATATTACTTCAGTCTTAAAACTGAAAAATAAAAATTTCAAAAAAATCATAATCATGTGGAATAAAAAAAAGTGTTAAATTAAACATCAACTTTTTTAAAATAAATTACAATTTCTATGTTACCATACAAAATAATTATACAAAACAATTCTATTGACTAAACTACTATAAATATTTGAATAACTTCACTGCAATAAAATGTGAAAAAATTATCTATACTCACATCTTAGCATTAAGTCTTAGCATTAAGTAAAAGATTTGCACTCACTTGTATATATAACTGTTAGATAAATCGGTATTATATTATCTAATATTCACATTTCTGTTCGAAATAATAAAAAAAATTAAATTTCTTAAGAGGTATTGAATTAAATCTTAATTTGCTTTAGAGTATAAGAAATGTGTAAATCCTTGCTTGATTACGATATATAGATAATATAAAACCAAACTATAATTCCGTTTTCATTTACATATTATTTTTTTCTCACCATATATACTAGAGAGCTATATGGATTAACTGTATTCATTCTCACTATTATAATTGTTTGTGCGGTTACTCATGTTACTTCATAATAAAGATTTATACAATTTAATTATTGAGCAGATAGAGGAGAACATTTTTACTTTTAATTGGTATAAAGCGTATGTACAATCTCTAACACAGTTTTATTATTTTACTCTTCCGTACTAATCTTATAAACTGTTTTCAACGCTATCTGATAGTGTCAGCCATGCAAAGTAACAACAAGACCCACTGCATTATAAAAAATTATTGTTCACTTAAATTTATTAGCTTACAAAACTATGATATTATGTGCAGTGGTTAAAAATAAATGTTATTATTCCACCAAAGTCAGTATTGATATTGCATTTGATGAACTGTAGCTACCTCTAAACAAAGTAGAGAGATTAATATAAAATATACTGAAATTAGAGTACTCAATTAGTCTCAGTGGTATATCGTTAATGAATAACTAAATTCCTATGATACTATGCACCTATAATTTCCATAACGTCTAGAATCTCCTTTCATAGTATGTAGTGTCACTGCTTTACAGTTTTCACTGTAATAATGCTTTCATTGACAGATCTAAGTGAACGACGAATAAATTTACTTGATTATATTATTGCAACCATCTGACTTGGAGCATTATTTATCACCAAAAAATATTATACATAACATGGTCTGTCGTACATATCATATTAAACTTATTCAACCATAGTCCTAAATTCTACTAAAGAAATTATGTGAAAAAAACTATTATAAGGTATATAACTGGGTGTTATACTATGTTTTATGTAAGTAATCAACATTAAAAAATGCATTTAATTAATCATTTTAATTAAAAGATAATCATATTTAAAATAAAACATGTCAGAATAAACACTATTTATGTTCTTGCGAAATACATCATGTTGTGAAATGTATGCAGAATATGGTGTCAGCACACAAGATGATAAAAACTGTTCTTCTGATACTGATTAAAAGACGTGCAGTTAAGTGTAATTAAGATAAGTGTAAAAAATATAGTCTTATTTGCAAAGAGTAGTGGAAATTAGAAGACATTTTACCTGTTATGTCGTGTATTGTTCTTAAACGGTTTCTGACCTCGCTTATCTTTAGGAGTAACATGATTAAGTTACTTTCCAAAATGTGTGAAGTCCAAACCATGCCAATCAAAGTAGAGTATGAGATAAGAATAACAGCTTTCGTATTTGTAATTAATATCATAATAGCTTCAATTATCGTGCTTACATATCGAGTTTTACTGAATACTACCCGTATTCAGATGGATACCTCTTGGGTTATCCATCACCTTTCTTTTTAATGCAATCATGTTCATGTAGATGCATGATATGCATCTTAGATTTAGATAAATTTTAAATGACCCTACTCAGAGAAACGTGTAATTGACCATTTTGAACTACTACTTTACCTAAAAGAACTAATACTTTCTCTAGAGTCTCTCCTTGAGACTTATGAATAGTCATGGCAAATGCTAACTGAATTGGAAATTGAATTCTTGAATAAGAAATGTTGTCTTCATTAGATCAAGAAAATTGCAATCATGGAATTAAAACTATTTCCCCTTAAAACCGTGATGCAATAGTTTTACAAGCAATGGCTTTATCATAATGCTACTCAGTTATTTGTGTTGTTTTATTATATAAGCGCGGTAGATCAGCATTTCTCATACACATGAGAAAGAGCTCCTTTTATGTTGATTTCATGCTTATGTTTTGGAAGTGAAGTGCAAAAAATCCACTTGGTGAAAAGAGAAGCGCCAAGAATTAAAAACAAATACACAAAAAAAAACATTGTCTAAAGAACAATATGATTCCTAAAAATGGGACTAAGATCTCTCTTACATAAAAAACTGGTTAGGTTAATTCCATAACAGAAATAAAGTTTACATCTGGAGCCAGTAATTTTACTGGACTTATCTCGAGAGAATTTATTTTTCATTCTTCTTTTTTCCTTTAATGCCACTACTTATAAAGTCATATATTTCTCACTGTTTTCTATAATATTTAATTTAATGATCTAGCATAAATTTGGAACTTAACAAGGTTCCAAGCTTCACCTCTGCGCAACATCTAATGCTTTATCTCTACTTGACTTTTATAAACCTTACGTTATTTATATCAGGTTTTGGAATTGTACTGTAACAAAGACCCCTTGATACAAAGCATAGCTGGAACTCTAATGCAAAGTTTGTTAATTCAAATCATTAGTTGTGCAATCCATAATTGTGTGGTATTTACTCATTCTGAGGTAAAAGGGATAAACAAACAAAAGTCTCCACACAAATGAAGTATCATTCAATGCGTTTCGAACACTTTGTGTTCATCATCAGGAAGACACCTTTGGATGTGGTGCTGACGAGTTGGTCCAGTGAAAACATCCTGCTTGTTTTCCTGATGATGAACACAAAGTCTTCGAAGCGCGTTGAATAAAACTTCATTTGTGTGGAGAATTTGTTGGTTTATCCATTTTACCTCAGAATTTGTTAATTCAATTTCGAAAAAATTGCGTACATTATTATTATTTACTATTAAATAATAATAGTAAATAAATAGTACTATTAAAAAATAGTACATTATTATTATTTAATTCAGAGGTGGATGATGGCAAGAAAGCAAAACTTTCTTGCCATAAACAAGATCGGTCACGAGAGGTTTATAAGTATAGAGATAGATAGATATAGTTAGATAATATGTAATGACAATAAAACCATAATATGTTAAAAAAAACACCTAAATTCATCATACATTTTCTAATGCTTTCCATATGAATTGTTTAAAAACGTTAGAAAACTCAGAAATATCAGAAAATATGATGAGTATTTATGTAAACATTTTTCTTAATGTAGTACACTACAGTTGGCACAACTGAACTTCAGCTTCATATTTGATGTAGGATCTTGGTTTGCTCACGGATCTCATAGATCTCATAGTCATCGGATCAATTGAAGTATGAGAATTGATCATACTTCAATGATTTACTATAAATTGTTCTTAACACAATTTTACTACTTTGTTCTTAATTAAAAAATAGACACTAATTTAAGAAAATTCTTTGGAAATTCAATAACATTTTCTAAATTATTGGACAAAATAGAACATGATATGATATTATTATAAGATGCAAATGATATGATATTAGATATAAGCATGCAAAATGGTTATCTTTCTACTTATTTTGAAGTGGATGGCTTCTGTTTTTGTAGTTATACAAAGAATAAAGACGATATGCCTAGAAAAAGTTGAAACCACTGATTGGAGATTATATCTGAATTCAACTAATCTGAGTTGGAAGAATAAGGGTTTTTGTCAGATTCTAATTAAAACTATATAAGAGTGGGTCACTTTCCTCACTCTTTCTCACTCTCTCTCACTCTCTCTCTCTCTATCTCTCTCTCTCTCTATATATATATTATATATATATATATATATATGGGTACCAACTGACCCAGAGTCAGTTGGGTTTTTGACTCTGACGAAGACCGCTTGTTACGGTTGAAAGATCTTAGTCTTGTTTTCCCATTTCTTATTGTGGTTGATCATTTATATATATATATATATATATATATAGATTAATTTACCACAATGAAAACAATTTTTGAAACAATGCTCTAAGGCCTTTCGTTAACACATCCTCAGAGAAAAAAAATTGTTTTCACTGTGGTAAATTAATCCATCTATTATATCAAGTGTTATTTTGATTATTATTCATATATATATAACTATTTAGGGAATATAAAATTTGATCTTAAATTTAGTTACAATAATCAATAGACGAGAAGTGCTTGTTTTAATAATTTTGTCAGATTGATAAACATAATTAATAAGCATATCATCTTGACCAAAGATTTTCAGTTTATTTTACAGATAAAACTATTGTAATAACATGTAAGAAAATTTCACAAAATTGATTAATATTTATGTTTTGCCTGGTTAAAACAAAATAAATATAAAACAAATAACAAACAAAATAATAAAACAAAATAAATAAATTGTTTATTGTTAACATGTTTAATATTATGTACCATATAATTATAATAAAGTTTATTTAGCTGTTTTTCTTTAGCTGTTATCAGGTCACCGTTTACTAATAGTTTGATTTTTATGAAGTTGTCCATAGATTATTTATTTCAAGAAAAATGAATTGATTGCTATAGACAATATTGTAAAAAGCATTAAATGGGCACAGTAATTGTGCAACTTTTTAATTTTCAATATTAATTGAAAATATCGCACAACAATAAGATATATACCTTTGAATGGAACACAGCTTTTACTTTTTCTATATTAATACTTTATACTATAACTCCTAGGAAATTCACATTAATTAGATAACTAGCACAAAATTTGATGTTTTTAAAATGACTGGAAGAACAGTTGTTAAAATCAGTACCCGTTTTGACATTGTATATTGTAATGTAACATTTGCTTTTTAGCAAATATTACATAACACTCAAATATTTAATCTTTTTGTTAAATTAGTTGATTTACCGCTGTTGTAAATAAGAGTTATTTAAATAACAGTAATTATATACACATTTGCCAAATATTATCAGCATTTGTCAAGAGATGCAACTTTTTGAATGACTGACTGCAAAATGATTGATAGACACATTAATAAGAACCCGCTACAGATATAATAAGTTATTAATTCAAGAGATTTCAAAACGTATACAATTGTCAAAACTCAAAAAGTTATCCTTCCATGTTTGATATGTTTTGTACTAACCACTACAGAATTAGCCCCATATGTTACCAAGGCCACACAACGACATATATAAAACGAGGTTCAGTTTTATGGAAAACTGATATCTCATGTATGAAATTTATTAAATATTTTATTAGGTATTCACCTTTGGTTAATGTTATATTACGGTCTAATACCAAATATTTTCTCAGTTCTGTTTTAATAAAAGAATACTGGAAAGATCATAGACTCTATTGGTGTTAATAAATACTTTCGTGTATCAACAAATTAATATTTCAGATGTTGTCACCTAAGGACCAGGGAAACACAGTAGGATTCCCAGAACACAAGTTACATTCACATTCTAGCCTCAATTTTTTATTGTGGGTGGTGGAAATATCTGATCACGTCGTCTCCAAGAGTAAACAATGTTAAGATTTCAATCAGATAAGACTGATTTATTTATTTATTTCAATCCATAAATATATTAACTCTAAATACACTTGATTTAAGCAAAACATAAGACCTCCAACGTAGAGTGAAATCAGAAATGTGAATCTCCCTTTCTAAAATCTCTTACAAATATTAAATAAGTAATAATTCTCACCCCTGAATGTAATTAGGATGAAACCCTGTATATAAAAGAAAATAAGCAAGTCAACACTGCCATCTGAAACATATACACAATTATTTATCTTTCAAAGTATCCATCAACTCAGCCACACAAAGATACAAACATACATTCCCACACACACGCACACACACACACACACACACACACACACACAACATACATACAAGAAAGCACGCACAAACACACACATGCACACACACATACATACATACACACACGCACATACACACACACACACACACACACATACATAAATACATACATACATACATACAAGTAGGCACGCACGCACACGCACAAACACAAACACACACACACACACACACACACACACACGTAAAAACACTCACCTATGAATTCACATGCACACTCATATACCAAGGGTCAACCACTCGCACAAAACGCAGACACTCTCAAAACCATAATTAACAATTAGTTCAAGAGTCAATATATGTTATTTGCTTAATCGGCCATTAAGAGACTATCTGAAGTAACCCTTGATGTCACGATATCTCAGACTTCTTATCATGGATAGATGACATCCCTATATAAGAGGATAGCAGTTCCATAACCAGGTAAATTCAGCCACAATGAAGTCTGTGTTGTTACTTCTCACACTCTGTGCCTTCAGCACTGCCAAGTATTACAGTTTTGATCAACGAGAGCAATTGCAATCCTGGATAGATCTCATTCAGAAAGTCAATCCCAATTTCTTCCAACACCTACAATTTCCAGATTATGACGAGGAAAAAAGTCAGTTTGTCTTGACCGGTCTTGCCCTAGAACGAATTGAAGAGATTAAATTACTTGACCCTACTGACAACGTCGTTGACACTGACAAAACGTATGCTAGTTTTGTGACCCACATAGCTCTATCAGGTCTGGAATTCACTGCTGAGAAGCTCTACGTGCCGTCTGTATCTTCAAAGATTTTCACGAACGTCAAGATTACTATCAACCGATTAGTGTATGGAGCAGGTTATAGGATTGATATCCTTGGATCTAAATGTTCGTTAATTGCTAACGTTGGGGTTGGTGACTTTGATGGAGTCCGTTTCTTCAGCAATGACAATTCCTCTGGCCAAGACATCTCAGCTGACATCTTGGAGAAGGTTACCCCATTCATTAATCGTGCTCTCAACAGATATCTACCCTCCAGTCCCAAATACGTTAACTGCTTTTCCCACTCCCGCTACTTCATGAAATATTTGCAATCGTTTATAAAATTGTAAATCATAATCTGTAATTGAATTATAATACATGGTTCTATAGATACAAAGTGTTTTTTATTCAATGTGTCTTTACTATTTCATGAACATTTCTTTTGTAATTAATACCAGGAAGAAATCATTTTCAGATCTTTTAATCCAATCATTTGGTTTCAGTTATATATATGAATATTACTAATATTTTTGATAAAAGTACAATTACATGTTATTTTATTGATGGGGTAAACGTTTTGGTACAAGTAATTTGTTGATTAAAAAAATTATTAGTAGTATAAAAGCTGTTAGTTATAAAAGTTATCATAATCCAGGCTATATGGAAATGAGTAATAACCGAAATTACGAGGGAGGTAACATTAATAAACCAGATACAACTCGCTCAAGGGAAATGGGTTCAACATTGGATATAACTATCAGTTTTTCTGCAAAATGAGTACAAAAAGGAGCATGACAGGATATAGTGGGGATGAAAGAGAAAATATGTGAATCCAAATAAGTGGATTAAAATAAATTATCGTATTTATAACTAATTGAATACCAATTTAAACTATATCAATAGAAAATAAAATAATGTCTGGAGTGACCTACACTGAACTGTACTATAAGTATACTTTATATCAAACTTCTTGGATATATAATATATAATGTCCCATTTAGATATAATATGATGTCTAAATCTAATTGAGAAAGGTTTATTACTTATTGATCCTTTCAGACAGTACAGATAGTCGTTTTTAATATATATGCTTATTTTTGTATGTCACACCACTGATGTATACAATATCATTAGAATAGATGAGCAATAATAACACGATTTCTGAGACCTGAAAACTTATAATTCTGTCAAAATCTGGTGATCAAATTTGTTCACAATCACCATACCTTAGTTATAGTAATGAAAGACGTTAGATGACTGCTTAAAACTATTAACGTTATATTAAAGCATATCAATATTGTAGATATAATCTATAAAATTGGCATTTTCCATTTTACCATTTTTCCTTTTAAGCTTACTATGATTATGACATTTAATTAATTAATCTCACTTAATTATTGTCATGAAATATTTACTGTCTTTTTCATAATTGTAAAGTATAACATGTAGTTTTAATAAGAATATATGGTTTTATAAACATAAGATTGTTTTATTAAAAGTGTCATTAACGAAATTTTTGAACAACTTATTGTTGATTAAACAATTTATAAATAAAATAGAAATGATTCAACGATGTAAGCTATCATAACTCATGTTTGATTGAATGAAATAATTATATATCTCCATAAAGCAAATTAATCAGAATGATCACATAAAAAACGTAACAAAACCCACTCTAATATTTCGACATTGCACGTAGTAACTCAGGTATAATAAATTGCCTATTACTATAGTGCTGCTTCAAAACTATTGAAGAAAAGGAAAATGATAGACATTAGTATTGTGGAAAGTGGAAAAAAAGAAAACGAACATGGCAAGTAGAAGAAATAATCATACTCGTAATTAACTGTTTTGTAAGTAATTACAATACGAGTGTAATAATAAAAAAAGAGGTAAGTAACTTTTAAGATATTGACATTATATAAAACAAATGATTATTGTAGAGATAACCTATCAATCCTAGTTCAGTGCGAGAGATGATTTGGTGCCAATGTGACAAATATATGCCTATTCTAATGTCCTGCTGTAAAAGTGAGTGTAAATGTCAATCTCCAATTAAAAATAAACTTTTCATCAATAGTGCTAAGCCTATTTAAGCTAGGTACTAGTGAACAAGATCATCATTTTCTATTCTTACAGAGTTAAAAGTTGGAGGTATCTCAGGAATCAAAACAATGCTACTCACATCATAAAATGAAGGGGTAGTCTTGATGCGAATATTTTGAATTTATTACAATTTATCTTGAAACAGATAAAGGAAATCCAATTATAGTCTTTTGTATGAAAAGGATGACTACCATAGATCTTGTATTAGACAACAATTATTAGTTTTAAGTGATCAGCATCGGGAAAAGAAATAACTGTGTTAACAGCATGACAAAAACCAGTTCTCTAGAAAAAAATAATTTGAAACTGGCGTATTTATGATTACCATGGCATAAAGTAAAGAACACCTTAGGAGTGTGTAAAGTAGGAATCAAGGATTTTTACTAGTTCTCATTTGTTTATCCACTAACCTACCGCTTATCTCAGAAGCATGGCAGGTTGCCTACTCATCCATATCTTCAAATGTATGATTTACTAAACATAGTAATCCCCCAGTATATTATTCATAATCCATTCAGAAAAAATATTCATTTCTAGCGAAATATTTCTAAAAAAAAATTATAATATTATTATCTTTTCTATCAAAGGATAATTCTGCCTTATTGTATATACAAGCAAAGATCCACTCAACATAAAAAAATATTATTTTATTTTTGGTACGTAATTATTGAAACCCATACACTCTCTCTTAATCTCTCATTTTCTCTTTCTAATTTTTTCTTATATTTTCCTTCACTATAAACTTTCTGAATAGAAAAATCTCTACATATATAAACTATTAATTAATTCTCTATAGTGTGTTTATTTAAGTCCCTGATCCTTTATAACGTGCCAAATTAAATACACGATACAATAATATGAAGTTTACGTCGTAAATATGGTGCTGTTTTTGGGTGAACACTTAAATGATATTTAAGATGAAATATTTCATATATATTTTAATCTAATGTACTTTTAATGTACTTAAAATTCAAGCTGTTGCATTTTTTTTATACAGACAGTTTTACCAGTAAATCAAAAAAAACAGTTTAATTCACTACTCTAGCCTAATAGATTAATATAATTTTGCAATTATATTCTGAACTCCTAACCGATTGTCAACAATTTTCTTTTGGCGTGTGTCTTTAAATATATATATATTTAAATTAAAAATATAATTTAATAAAGTTTCTACGACACATATTTATTATTCAAAATGAATTTATTGCTTACGGTTGAATGATCATTTACGTTGAGGACCATGTTCCATTTTGGTAAATGAAAACAAAACAAAAAAAATAATTTTCATTGTAGGGTAAAAAGCTTGATATTAGAAGGCAGGTACATCTCATTAGTATTTTTTTTTCCTAATGGTTAAGCTGAGCCTTTACATTTGCTCTAAGACTAAGTGTAGGAAACGTGTTGAAATATAACACGGAGAACTATAACGAAATACAAAAAAGAAACTCAGGTGACTTAAAATCCCTGTTATTTTCAAAAAGAGTTCAAGAACCCCTTTCTTTTAGTGGTGTATATAAATTATCGTGCGATAATTGCCCTTCACATTATATAACATTGCACAAAGATCATTTAACAAAAGAATAAAAGAACATATACAAGAGTTTAATCAGAAAACCAAATCCCCCAACAATAATCAATTCATATCCTATTTTGTCAAACATTTAGTCACCAATAACCACCAATTTTTCTCAGACCAAAATATACAAATATTACATAAAAACAATAAATTCTTTGAAATAACTATTTTAGAAGGGTATGAAATTAACAAATTAGAGCGCGATAATTCTTCTACTTTCCTCAATGAACAAATTCCTAAGTGCACAATTTTTCTTCATTTATTTATATATATTAAAAAAAAGTTCTATTTTCTCCTTATTCCTATATTTGTTTGCATTTCGTTATAGTTCTCTGTGTTTATATTTTCAATATGTTTCCTACATTTAAACTTAGAGCAAATGTAAAGGCTCAGCATAACCTTTAGAAAAAAAAATAACAATCAAATGTACCTGCCTTCTAATATGAATCAGATGTACCCCATAGCCTCACCCACGTCCATCCTATTCCCAGTCAGTTGTACAACAGACACTAACCCTTAGGTTCGTACACTCTTCCTTATTTTATTTTATTTTCTACTATCTTTACTTCATACTATAGATAACTCTCTGGTGTCATTGTATTTTTAGTTAATGCCTGAGGAAGAAAACTAAGGTTGTTGCGTTGTTTATGCGATTAAATTTCTATATGTGGAGACCATTTCATTAGCTCTTTACCCTACAATGAGTAAATACCACATAATAACTGATTGCACTAAGTTAGAATTAGGAATAATTTTCATATTGGTTGTAAGTGGGCTTGAGGAACTGTTCATAGTGGTTTGCTTGAAAACTGTGAGAGAAAGACTACAATCTAATTGAAAAAAATAAAGTATGCATGACTAATTTCCTTTTCTGTTATAATGAAAGCTCCTGCAATAAAATCTATTAATATCACTAAATGAAATATCAAAAACATTGCAAGATACATGTTATATGATGACGACAAACTTTAACTTTAATAAACATTAAAAATGGTTTTGCTCCCAATATCATCACATATATATTTCTCCTGTAAAAAAATATTATTTTAAATATTGATTAAACTAGTGTGTAGGTTCGTTTTGTAACTTTTTCATCACCATTTTACAGTATATTTAGTAAGTTTAATTAAATGTTAGTAATTTCCTTTTGATATTTTTTAAACAATCAAATTTTAAGTATTAAATTCTAAATAGATAAAAGACAAAACGAACGAAGGAAATTAAAGATTTGGGACTTTTGTGAGTCCCAAGTGATTTCTCATGGAAGAAGAAGTTATAAAAAATACTAAGTAAAATATAAACAAGTAAACGTAGTTTTTATGCATTCAATAAAAAATATCATTGAAGGAGTTTCAAGTGGTGAATTTATCATAATTGTTTCTTTTTCATATTTGGAGTGGAGTTATTTAAAGTGTAATTTTATTTATCTAATGCTTATAACTTCATTGACCCTGTAGAGAGGGCTCTTGACAACGAGATCTAGACTGCCAAACTACGCAGTACACATTTGCGTGCTAAAAGTCAAAAGCTTGCACCATCATAAGAGTTTGCAATTTCGTTTCACTTCAAAGTAGATACTCGAAAATGTATTTTTAGGATGGATTCAAATAATTCTATATCCCTTGGTGCAGAGTTTCTTCATTAAAAGTGAAAATTAATTTTCTGTGAATATTAATTATAATATTACTATTAAATTTGGTCACCTTTAAGCACCATTATTAATAAATAGAAATTTAGTACGCTTGTAGGTAGGTAATTGGCAGTGGCGGATTCACAAGGAAACACATAGCTTGAGCACTAGGCCTTTTGTGATTCCACACAATGAAGATTAATTTTTTATTGGGAGTACTAAATTTTTCCCTAACTCAAAAGTATTTAAATTAGTGATCTTTTACATTGCAACTGGCATCGTACAGACTCAGGACCGTTCACTAAACGTCTTATCCGAGGGACAACGTGCACACGTTTATTCACCTCCCCCTTGAATAAATCGGGAGCCAGGTGGGTATCGAACCCCGGAACCACCAGTTCAAAGGCGAGTACGTTAACCACTGAGCTAACCTGGTCTTGGGTACCGTACAATATTACATTTTAGCTTCATCGTAGTAGTTAGGAGTGTTTACCAATCAGTAATTGGCTTCATATTCAATATAGTACGTTATAATACGAAAATTCACTATTGTTTGCTTTAAATATAAGAAGTAAACATTATTACAAGAAACATCCGATACTCTAAAATAATGATGACAGGATTAACGCTGAGTCATCTTGGTAAACTAGGAATGTGGGTCTTACATTGAAATATTTAAGAAAAGTCCGCATTATAGAAATCTCCAACAAGAATACTAAATTATCGTCTCATCTTAACTGATAACCAGAATATCTAGCATCATAAATTTCCTAATACATGTACATCTTTGAGAATTAAGTGTCAGTTTGCCTGTTCATCTGTGTGTGTGTCTGTTTCTGCTAAATAAATTCGATAAAAAAAGGGCAATCTAAATAGAGAAGGCCTTATTCTTATACAGATAGTTCTTGTAAGATTCTAGTCTATAATTAAAAAGCCCAAATATAGGACATATTGCACTCTGGACCCTTTTGGATCTCAAAAAATGAGACTTAGTATTCCTTAGTCTATGTTATGAATAAGCCACATAATCATAATAAAATACGTCTTAAAGATGGTGAGGAAAATATATTACATCTTCAACACAAGGAATATATTTCACAAATTTCGTACATTTATTGTTCATGAGATCTGATGCAGATGAACCTGATAATGAACTCTCAGTGTTCAAAATGCATCGTAAAATTAATTCCTTCTAGTGAAAACGTATTATATTTTCCTCACTATCATGAGTAAACACCACACGATAACTGCTTGCATAGCTCGTGGGGTCTTAAAGAGTTCTATGCAGAAAATTGTTTATATATGTCTAATTCTATAACTGTAAACTTATAAGTTCTAAAAAACATATCTAAAAATCTGGAGTGGCCTACACTCTACTTTACTATAAGTAACTTAATGTCAAATTTCTTGAGTATATAAAACATAACGTCTCATTTAAGCATAACGTAAACATCTAAATGGGATATAATTATTAGCCTGTCATTCCTGAGGTAGTACAGATAGTGATTGAAGGACATATCAATTTATAAGCTTATTTTTGTACATCACAAATAATTTATTATTTGCAAATAATTTCATTAGTATAACTACAGCAGTAATAACATTTTTGAAAAACCAAAGTGAACATTTCTTGAAACGAAATAGTATCCTACAAGAGAACATGGCTATTGTTCAAATAGCCAGTAGATTTCTTACATCGTTTACTTGACATCCTTCTACATTGAATATTAATGTAAAATTTTCAAATTTGAAACGGTAAAATACACTTTTTTTCTCTGAAAAACTTCTTAAACAGCGAAGAAAATGTTGTTTTAAGGTGATTTGTTAATTAAAGATGTACGATAATTACAGTTATTAATCTCTAAACGAAAGATTTATATTTGGAATTATCTTTTACATTTTTGGTTTTTAACAGAATTATTATACTGCGAATTTTATGGCTTCTTAGTATTTAATAAGATCATTTTCCTTCCCCTTTGTCAAATAACATATATACGAATTTTTTTTTTAATTGAGTGTTATCATTTACCTGCACAATATTATTCCTCTTACATCTCTTATAAGTCAATAATATATTTTCATTTTTCCATTAGAAACATCAATTTTACCTCAGTGGATTCGCTCAAAAAATTTCTAAGTCAATGTAAACAATGTAAAAAAATACAAAAAATTCGACAAGTATAGCAGGTGATCTCTTAGTCTAGGATAAACAAAGAGTTTTTATATCGTTATTGCTCTTTTCCGTAATTGAAACTTCATGATTTTTTTTTTATGAATTGCTAAGTTATTGTTCCATTTTTGGTCAAATTTTCATTATTTTTTAACGAGCCGTTTAGCGTCAAAAAATCATTTTCTGAAAACACAAATCGTACTGTAACGCCCCTTTAGCGAATGTAATTTTAGAAAAAAATATCTCAACTCATTCTCCATATAATGTTCTATTCATAGGCATAGTTTTATTCTTGTCCGTCAAACAGTATGGCTTGTATCGCTCTCACAAGGTTTGAGATTGAATTATAAGTCAAAATTTTTACATTTTATTGAAAAAAAAATATTTTCTGTTGTCTTAAAATTCTGAATATATTTTTCGTTTGTTGCATTTGTAACTTCCAAAACAATGTCAAAATTTCAAAACTCTAGAGTTATCAGTTTAGGAGAAATAAATATTTAAAAAAAAACGGTTTTTGGCAAAAAAAGTGACTTTCCCATCATGCATAATTCTTCCCAAACAATAGGGATCTTCGACTAAATGGGGCCCATTTTTGTGTAAAATATCAACTTAATCCATTAAAGATTCTGGACCGTAGCGTGGTAACAAGCAATGCTAACACACGCACCCACCCACGCACCCACCCACACACACACAGACATCATCGTAAAAACGTCATAAAAAGACTTCTGGTACCTCAAAACATGTAATTCCGTCAAAATCTCGAGATCGAATTTTTTCACGATCACTATACTTTACTTATAGTAAAGTAAAAATTGATAGGAAAAAATTAATATAAGAAAACTTTGTAAACAAATAACTTTAGAAAAATACTGAAAAAGGTTATTCGATTAAAAATTTCATTCTCCGCAACATTTAAACATTTGTTTCTGTAAAATCATTTAAAGGCTCGAAAAACTGTAACAGTGTAAAATTGATATTTTCCATATTTCGTATTTTGACATTCAACTATCAGTGCTATCATGTTTTTACCAAACATGTTTTATAGACATGTCTTTATATTTTCATATGTATATATTGCGGTATTAATAGTAAATATTAAAAATTACTCTTTCAGAAGTTGATGCATATAACTGTGAATCAATACAGAAGAATACTGTGAATACTGTTATCTATTAACAGAAGTTTTCATTCTGAAATATAACTGTAATGAATTCTGAATTACCAAATATAGCCCTGACATTTTAACTCACAGATATGACAAATCATATATGTATTATTATATTTTAAATAAATATATTTAAAATTATATATTAAAGTATTTTAAACAAATTAATCCGTCAATGACACAAAAAATATACTTGGACTGATTCTTAAAGTAATGGCTATAGTTTGCTTAGAAGAAAATAAAATGAAACAAAACAAGTAAAAAAATAAGCTAATAAAATAGGTTAATGATATTATGCGATATGATTAGTGATGTTATTAAATCTAAAGTAAATAATGGATAAATGAAAAGTATAATCGTGCAGAAGTAAATGACAAAGAAAATGTTGAATGGAATGTATCTGATAATTTTGCCACGGCTCTTCTAGAACCCCATAAGCCTGAGCAGTAGCTATCGATCAAGAGCTAACTGCCAGCAAACAAAGAGCAACAATCACGCATTACTCACGTTACAAAACTATTCAAAACTCAAATTGTCTAACTATTTTACAAGCATTATTGATAATAGGTCCTAAAATCTTGAAACAATAATTTGAATAAATTACTATAAATAGATACGACGACTAAAAGAATTATATAAAGCTAAAAAACAAATGTTATATAATAATGTACCAAGTTTTAAACCATAATAAAAATTCAGAAGTAGATACACATGACTAAAACGTTCGGTCTTATCTGATTCACTCAGTGATTGAAT
Organism: Hermatobates lingyangjiaoensis; assembly: GCA_026182355.1. Lineage (NCBI taxonomy): Eukaryota > Metazoa > Arthropoda > Insecta > Hemiptera > Hermatobatidae > Hermatobates > Hermatobates lingyangjiaoensis. The sequence continues at coordinate 2,907,236 of JAPFBL010000187.1, read as the reverse complement.
TTTGAAAGCAGATATCTTCGTTAAGAGTTTCTTATAAAGTTAAAATTTTTGTATATGTGTGTACTCATTAGAAGAGTTTTAATCACAACGAATTCAATAAAAAAGGTTTGATTGTATATTTTGAATTCTATCTTAATTAGCCAAATAAACATTTTGTCTAGGAACTGAAGGTCAATTTTAATACGTTTAGCGTTTCATTTATTCTTAGCTTAAAAGACATTTTTTTATTTATCTATATATATAAAGTTCCTGAGTTTCATTGTATGTTTGTTCACTCATTTTACCAGGTAATAGAGACCTGAAATTAGTATAATCTTTACTTTTGTTGTGATTGGCTTTGTTGTAGTTGGATTATATAATAACAAATCGAATTGTTATTATTTAATTGTTATTGTTATTAACAAATACAATTTCACGGTAGCCCTGTGGCTTGCGTACTTGCTTCAACACTCTACAATATTTTTTAATAATATTTCTCATCAGAGGGTCATAGTAGCCTATAATATATAATAAATTATTACATTAGAAGTTAAAATTAAATAATTTTAGAAACAAACTTGAAAACAACTGTCAGATAAATACGAATGTTCTAAGATAATACTATAAATACACATACTTTCATTAATGTTATTTTATGTTCGGTAAATAAATTGAATATTTCAATTTATAAGTTTTGTTTGTTTAAAATATATGTCATGGTATATATAACTTGAATTGATGTTTTATTCATTTCTGAAAAAAATACATTTGACAGAATGCGTGAATATATGTATGCGTTAATATTTTCAATCATGTGAAGAATGGTATACCAAAAGCGTTGGTCATATAAGAATCTGTTTCCGTGCCTTAATAATATGAAACAACAATTAAAATTATCCATGCCAATCATGTTTAGTGAATTTATTTTAAATATATTGCTATAATTTCTATGTGACACAAACAGTCACAGATAGTTTAGTTAACTTATGAAACAGAACTCAACAAGAAAATAATACATTAAAATCAAAATAATATCGATAAAATCCTAATAGGATATTTATTCATTGAATAATTTTGATTACTCTGTAGATGTTATGATTGGTGTTGATAAAAATTGGTAAGTGAAGACCCAGGAATATTTTGGATTTGTAAGCAGTACAATATGTTGTTGTAATAAAATATGGAACAAAACATCATCGCAGGTTATTCTAATGCTTTATAAGTTCAATGTAGAGGCAAGAAAAATTAATTAATTTTGAAAAAAAAATAAATTACAGAGGAAAGAAAATGTGAAGAAGATTGAATGTTGATTGAAAACAAATAAGAGATATCTAGGTGGGTAAACATTCAAATTGAGGTATGAGAAGAGAGTTCCCAGCATAGATGGCATGACTTTTTGTAAACGTTTTAGCTGATTGTATTAAAAGACCTGCCTAAAAGAGAAGTGAAATTATTTGGAAATGAGTTATTCAAAACGAGATAGCAATGAAAAAGTCATTAATCTTGTAGATAAGGAAATAATATTACTTCAGTCTTAAAACTGGAAATTCTCTGACCTACAGAAATTATAATCAAGTGCAATTTAAAACAATTATAGTATTTAATTAAACGTTCTATTTGTTTAATGAAATTATACTTTTTTATTACACGAAATAATTTGTAGCTACTACAAATACTTTTTTAACATCATTCTAAAAAAAGAAAACATTTTCTTCTCTTTTATCTTAACATTAATCAAAATATAAGCGGCCTTAAATTGACAGATTTAGGTTAAAGTGCCGTAAAGTTATTTGATTATGCTAGTATAAGAGTTTGACTAGGAGCATTTTTTACTACCTCAAAATTTTGCAAATAATATGTGAAGTTCATTCTTCATATGTTTAAATTATTTAAAAAGAAAATGTTTCAAACTGTATTATAAGGTAATACCTGGCCGTTAGACCATGTATTCAACAATTAAAGGACATTAATAGTTGTATTTAAGTATACATTTTAACATAGATTTTCATTACAATTAAAATAATTAAGTCATAACAAATATTAAAATTCATTACAAAATACATAATGAAAAAAATGTGGTGACAGAGCTGAAGAGCTTTAAAACTGCTCTTCTAATATTGATTAAAGAAATATAATGTAGTTTCCGCATAACTGTAATGAAATAGGGAACCTTATTTTTAGAGAGTTAGTACAAAATTGAATAATGAAATAGGAGCACATTTACTTCTTATGTCATATCATGTTCTTCAGAGAATTCTGACCTCTCTTATCTTAAGAGTAACGTGAACAAGTTCCTTTCTAAGATGTGAAGTCATTAAGTGATGATGTCATATAGAGTGCGAGATAAGATGATCTCAGGTCTTTGTAATTAATATTACTGTAGCTTCAATTATTATGGTCAGACTTACGTGTGAGCTTTAAGCAGACAAATCCAAATGTTGGACGTCCCAAGGAAACTAAGCGTCGTCTGATAATGTCAGAGCTGTTATACGAAGCAGAGATCTGGGCTTTATATTTATGCATTACAATTATATCATACTTATAATTATATTTATAAATATATATATATATATATATAATTATATTTATATATTTACTGGAGATTGACCACGTGTAATTCTGTGGTTAAGAAATGCCAGAGAAATAGACTGCTTTTAGTGCTGAAGAGGGCCGTTTTAAGGGTGTGCTCAGCTTATCGCGCGGTATCAGAGCCAGTCCAGTCCTAGTTATAGCTGGCATCATTCCAGTTGACCTACTAGCGAGAGAAAGAGAGGTCATTTATCGAAAAATGGAAGAAGTCGGTAGAGAATCTGCTCGCTCAGAAGAGGGAAGGCGTAATCTAGACAGATGGTAAGAGGTCTGGGGACACGAGACTAGAGGGCGCTGGACGTTTAAGGTAATTAGAGATATCCGATGGAGGGCCGAGAGCGGTCTTGGTAATTACATTACACAATTACTGAGGGGACAGGGATACTTCCGCGCCTATCTATAGAAAGATGAAGTTTTTTCGATGATGTCTGTGTGTGTGTGTGTGTGTGTGTGTGTGTGTGTGTGTGTGTGTGTGTGTGTGTGTGTAGGTGGGTGGGTGGGTGAGTGTGTTAGCATTGCTTGTTACCACGCTACGGTCCAGAATCTTTGATGGGTCAAGTTCATATTTTACACAAAAATGGGCCTCATAGTGTAGAAGACCTCTATTGTTTGGGAAGAATTATGCATGACGGGAAAGTCACTTTTTTTGCCAAAATCCGTTTCGAAAACGGATCCAAAATAAACTTTTTTCTCCTAAACTGATAACCCTAGAGTTTTGAAATTTTGTCATTATTTTTGTGGTTACAAATAAAACAAACAAAAAATATATTCAGAATTTTCAAACAACGGGAAATGTTTCTTTTTCAATAAAATGATAAAATTTTGACTTATAATTCAATCTCAAACCTTGTGAGAGCGTAACTTGGTGTAGTATAGTACATTTTGTGAGTAGTCGATCACTCACTATCTGTACTACCTCAGAAATGAAAGACTAATTAACATCTCCCATTTAAATGTTTACATTATGCTTAAATGAGACATTATATATTATATACCCAAGAACATTGATATTAAGTTTACTTATAGTAAAGTTGAGTGCAGGCCACTTCAGATTATTATAAATAAATTCATATTTCATATAGGTTTGTACTCTGTTTTGCACAATGAAAGTTTACTTAATTCACCTGGCTCAACACGCCCTTGAACCATTATCTTAATGGAATTCAAGTGTGTCTTCAAGCTTTTTGCTTGATTTTCAGAAATTTTGCTACTAATGCTTTGCCCATCTACATATTCAACATTCTAGAGCAGTGCTTCTCAAATGTTGTGCCCGGGTACATCGGTGTGCCTTGGAATTTAATTATGCTGATAAAGTATTATATCACTAAAAACACCATACTGAATGAGGAGTAATAACTTACTCCATTGATGATACCGACTTTAAATAAAAATTTTTTTGTTAAAAAAATTTATCAAATTAAAATATTAATCTGTTAAATTCATAAAACAGATTTATATTTTGAAAAATTGCATAATTTTTATTGTTTTAGAAACAACAAGTATGTGGTTTTAAAGACTGAGTCGATTCTCCGTCAAATAATATTTTGAACTGGAAGGTATTTTTTTTTAATCTTTAAGCAGAAATGGATAATACTTTCTCTTTTCCTTTTCTTAGGGATTTAAATAGTTTGTTACTGATCCCTCTCACCCTCTCTCTCTCTCTCTTAAAAAAAATTATTCCTTTTAATTTCTTATCTTTCCCTATTTTCAAATTTTAGGACATTTTTTATAATAAAATTAGTGATGCACCCCAAAGCTTCGGCTATTTCATAGGTTTTACGCCCTGAAGTAAAACAGTTTGAGCAACACCACTCTAGAGTAACATATTTTGTGAGCAGTTATTCCTACTGTTTTTAATTCTTGTTACTAAATGAATCAATGGGCACCTCTCATACAGCATTAATAGTACCACTTAAATAAACTTGGCATGTGGTAATGTTTTGTTTTCAGACCAATTATTTTAGATTTCTACATCCTTTGCGCCATCCTGGTATCACTAAAAACACTATACTGAATGACGAATAACAACTTACACCATGATGATACCGACTTTAAATAAACAACTCTAGATTGCTTTATGTGAAAGAGGTAAACCATGCTTTTTTTCAAGACCGAACTACTTCACAAAAATCAATTTTGTCTTTTGATACTGTGAGTTTGTATTTCAAAACTCCGATAAACCCCAACTCAAATTGTTTCTCTTAATTCACTTTAGTTGATTAATACTTACAATTCCCATTCGCTCACCCTATTGTGCTATTTATTTCACTAATATAATTCCATGACTTCGAAATTGTTTTCAACTTCAACCGTTCATTTTAATTGTATCTAAACTTTATCTGTAGAATATTTAAATCAATCATTCCTTCATTTCAGTGGTATTGCTAACAGAACAATTCCTGTTATTAAAAAAAAGTATAAAAAACGTGTTATTTTTAAAATTATATAAACATTCCAAAAATTATATTATATATTGTATTACATTATATTATAATATTAATTAATAATAATATATATTATTATTGTAAATATTATTATATTATAATAATCATAATACAACTTAAGAAATTTGAGGCTTTGTAAATACTGAAGAAATGATTTGCTCAGGAGACTTTTAAGTTAAAATATAAAGTAAAACGCGAATGCAGACTCAGTAAATAAAAGCGGGGAATTTAACATTAGATGAGAAGTTTCTATAGAGTTGGTGCTAAGTTTTAGTGGAATTAAACTTGGAACACTGCCTTCAAAGAATTGTGAAGCGTCAGTAATAAATCTCATACCTCAGAATGGCAGCTTTTTGTGAGATATATTCATACGTTACAATAGCTAAAGATTTTCTCCATTTGTTCAAATTAAATGCATAAATCTTTATACAAGTTAGTTTCATTAACGGATCCTTTTTGGATTTACCTGAAGGGCGAAAAAATTTCTATCTATATATCAGAGGCTATAAATTCTACACTTCACAAGATAGTCGTGGAAGAGGTGGACATTTTTTAAACTTGTAATTTAGTACGTTTGCAGATAGGTCCAGTGGAAGGGTAGTAATTGGAACGATGATATATCAAGTATGATGCAGGGTAAACGAACGGTAAAAAAAGTAGAGAAAAAAAGACTGGGTAAGGGATAAATCGGGGGTGGAATATTGGTTCTGGCGGGGAGGGAGATATACGAGGCAGTAGGCGTCTGATGGGTCGCGACCGATTCGCTTTCTTGTTAGGACCGTTTGCATAACACTGCGGCCCGTACTCTGAATTCGCCCTGCGCTCGCCCTCTTTGATTTATACACATAATATTCTTGTAGGTTTCACTTTTCCAACCAAGTCAGCAACAACCTCTTCAACACTTCCAAATGTCTACTATTATTGTTATTGTTTATTTATTAGGGCATTGGCAACATATGGTTAACAGTTACGTCAGAGTAGACTCTTATTACTCCATATATTTCTAATAATCTCTGATTTATCACAGTACCCTTTACGATTGTATGTAGGTTTAATCCAATGAGTGGGGTACAAGCCTGACTCATATATTTCTACTAAACTTTAATGCCTGCATTTATTAAATTTTTAATTTATATTAAATTAATTTATAACTAACAGGATACTATTATTACTTCCTCAATTTTCAGGAGTGGTATAATTACAAGCTTCAAGGTGGGTTATTAAGTGAATTAATTTGAGATAAATAAAGTGACTTAACGTTATAATCTCCAGAACCAATACCATTGGGCTCTTGTTTGTTAGGGGATGTTAAACCTCAGAAAACGTTCAATAATTTTTAAAGAAAATCAATTAATTTAGAATGATTTTAGTAATCACCAATAAACTTGGTCAACAATTTGATAAAATTGTTCAACTAGTACATTTCATACAAAGCACACCCTATAAATCATCGCTCCCAAAGATTTGTAAAGCTTCAAAAGTGTCATATTTATAAAAAGTGTTCCATGAACTACTTTTTTCCCTCCATAGTAGTATTCCTACTTGGAGGGAGTTTATTGTAATATTTTTGCGCGCTCCATATTTTATATTACATGTGTATAATATTGTACACTATGTTATATGAAATCTATGTTATTTACGAATTTGTAAAAACTACTGTTTCAAAGGAATTTCACGAAAATTAAGTTTTTATGTTTTTAAGTTTATTTCTGTAATAGCAATAGTAATGAGAATGAACATTATTCATGCCGTACTCTATATACCGTACTAGTAATAACAGCTGTGTAAATGATAACCATAATTTTATTCACTTCTAAACAAAAATTTGTCATTATTAAACTAATTTAGTTATCAAGGATTAAGTCCAAATTAATAGCATCTTATTTCAAGCCGATGTTTCACCGTAAGTTGTTCGGCATTCTTTACGCTAAAAAAAAGTTATTGAGCATTAATCATCAAAACAACTATGAAGAAATATTTTCAGAGAATATGAAATATCAGAAAACAAATCACAATAAGCAACAACACTAACAAGGAAAAAGCCAATTAAAATGTGCCATGTTATTGTTTTTATAGACCTGTTTTGTTTACAAGCGTTCCCAAGACTTTCGTCTACTACGCTATTGTTTTTATAGACGCCTGTATTTATAACATTATTATTATCATGGCTAAAAGCAATTTAAAATATCACTAATACTATAAATAACTCTTGGAGAATACCTCC